>CM044548.2:10034965-10432465 GCA_024416835.2 Perccottus glenii
TTTGTTTCATGTACAGTATAACCACCACACAAATATGTAAAATTTGGGTTTTACCCATAAACTTAAACTTTAAGCAAAAACACAAAGATAAATTGGCCTGGTGAAAAAAAACGTATTCACTTCCTCATCGTTTAAACTCCTTTACATAAATGCTTCAGTTGTGTTAAACACTTAAAATGTTGTGTTCTGGTGACTCTGCCACAGTACAATGTGGCCTGTCCCAGCAGCAGATGGACAGTGCTGGTCCCTGTGCCAGTGGAGCTGCAAAGCAACATGAGGCAGAAATAAAACACATTCTGTGCTCCAGATGTGCTCCCTTTACCTCAAGCCTTTGTGTTAGAAAAACAAGACCTCAATTTTTGTCAATACCAGCACAGGTTGTGTACCATAGAGCTTTAAGGTAACTCATTTCAATTGTTTCCTATTTATGACTTTATTTGTTTAGCTCCTAGCTGGACTCTGACACTTGACAGAGTGTGAAGAACTTGATATGCTTCATTGCAGAGAAGATTAGCAATTTTGAACAAGGACATGATAAACTTCTTATATGTCATTAATAAAACACATTATGAAGAATTATAAGAGGTCTCTACGGAGTCACTTTATTCTGCATAAGTTGGTACTGCCCCCACGTTCTGGTTGGTTGGTTGGTTACATTCTCTTTGGGTCACCATTGTTCTGAATATGTCCTAGCTAATGTAGTGTCACATAAATGTGCTTTTTATTGGCTGTTTCAACAACTGTGTAACCAATCACACAAAACATTGTTGTGATTGGTTATTTTGATCAGTCGTTAAAGCAAACAGAAGACAATAACCAGGATATGATGCTATTCAGTTATATAGGCAGTCTGCTTGTTCTTGTACAAAAGCTTGGAGAACGTCACATAACATGTAACAATAACAAGTAGTACAGGCATACACAAACTGAGACATGAATAATGTATGTATTTACACATACACACAGGGTGTGTTACACAAATTGATGCAGTAGACACACAACAAATCACGTCAAATAAAAGCTTGATTATAATGTATGAAATGTTTCTGATCAGTCAGCTGAAAAACTAATTTCATTTTCTCATTAGACGTCTCTGCCCAAGGCTCATTCTCATGTCAGGGTTTATTACACTGAAAACAGAAAATTAAAATCATCAGCTTGGTCAGAAACAGAGCCGTGAATCACCATTTATGACTTACAGCAAGGGACAGAGAGAGGAAATGTTAAAGACTGGACATGGAATGAAAGAATTCATCTCGTTTTACTGATGCAGTGGATTTATAGCCAGCATGACCTTTTCAAAGCCAGGGATTTGTTGCTACGCACTCGTCCATCACGTGTCTTATTCAGTGTAAGGTACTATATGTTATGTGATGTTAGTGAATAATTTCACTGGGTCAGTAAGAGGCCTTTGCCGACTGAATACTCTGCTACCAGGAAAATGCCAATTATAAACAGTATAGATTTAAAATTCCACAATTTCTATATCTATTTAGAACTAAGTCAAATATGTCTGTCCTGCCATTTATTTCTTCTCACATATTCTCATGGTGGTGCAGTGGTTAGCACTGTTGCCTCACAATGAGAAGGGCCAGAGTTTGACTCCCGGGGCCGGACGAGGCCTTTCTGTGAGAAGTTAGCATGACCTCTCTGCACTCGGGTGGGTATTTTCTGGGTACTCCGGTTTTCCCAACCAACATAAAAAAATAGTCTCCAGTTAGTGACATGTGGGTGTACCTGGGTGGCCCCTGGTAGCAGCGGCTGACAATGAATTTCACCACAGGGACAATAAAGGGATAAAAAAAAAAATCAAAAGGAATTTGTTTTAATGTCTGTGGGAAGATTTTCTTTTTGTAGTTCAATGAGAATGTATATATTCACTCGATAAGATAAACCTTCTTGTTCTTGAATTAAAAACAAACATAAGTCTCAGTGTCATCAGTTATGTTATATTTATTTTGTGTCATGTATATTCAGAGAAGATTTCAGCACTTGATTTGCTACAGATTTTATTTATTTTTCTGCCTTTATGTGCAGCGAACCAGACATAGCCATAAACAGACTTTAGTCCACATCACAGAAACATGTGTTGTGACCTTTCCACCAGAACCTTTCATTTATTTTCTAATATAGGTCCACTGTGAGTTACTCTGTTCTCGTAGTCATAGAAAAGGTCAAAACCAGCCCTGGTGTCTGAAGTCTGCTTTGTGAATTAGCTGTGTCACTTTTCATTTGTCCACCATCACACCTCAGAGCACTGGCCAGCCTCATTTGGAAAGGGTTTAGTATTCATGTTATATAAAGCACAGCTATAGTGCTGTATATATGAATACAAAAGAATGAGGGCAACAAAATAAATTATGTAAATGTATTACTTAGAAAGACTTTTTATTTCTTAAATCTACCTAAATGTATACAAAATGAGATTCTCACACATATTTATCTTGCATAAATGAGGTACCAAACATAAGATAAATGAGAAATATCTTAAAGAGCTTATTGTATCTGCGTAATATGTACATAGTTAAATGAATCATACTGAATCGCTCGCTATTGGTTTTTGAGATAACATATAGACACAGCAGAAATGCCGAGTGGTACAACTCATCCCAGACACGTTTCTTTAATAACAAAAAATAATAAGTCGCTGTGATTTTCCATTTATCACCAAAGACAGAACAAGCCCATTTGAATTGTAACACAGTGAAATCCTGAATTTAGGCCATTGTGTAGAAATGACCCCCTTCTGCATTGTGAGCAGCGGGCGTGTGAGGAGGTGGGCGGGGGAGGGGCCTGTATAGCCGATGTTGATCGATGATGCTGCCTCCGATTATGAACACAGAATTAGCACATTAGGACGGGTATGATAAATAGACCAACCAGCAGCCAGTCGCCATATCACCTCAAAGAGCAGCTAGACAAATTGAGTGCACCCGCAGCTTCAGCTGATATCAGCCGGCCACTGGGCTTTTGCATAGAACCTCTTACTCAGCTGCTCAGGGCTGCCCGCTGCCCAGAGACGCAAATCAGACAACCCCAGAGGCCGGAGAGTGACAAGTGACCTGGACAGGAGACGATACAAATCTGTGACAACAATGTTTGACAAAGGCATTCTTCCATAAAGTGGGCAGGAACATAGCTGTTGTTAGAGAGTGACTATTATGGGAGGCGATTTGGGAACAAAGACAAAGGGTAATTATGAAATGAGGAGGAGAAAAGGATGCTCTGACATGGAACAAACTGTGCAGGACAGACTACATGTCACAAAAAAATCAGCTTTTTGGAGTTGGCCATGTTGCTCTGCCATGTACGGTATCTTACAATAGCACAGAGTGGATAAACCTTCTCCAGTGAAGGCTTCAAGTCCACATATTTACAAGCAACTCTAGGTACTGACTCAAAAGAAGATAATCCACCCAATCCAATCTACTTTTTTTATATAGCACATTTTACAAACAAAGGTTTCAAAGTGCTGCACATAAATAATATATACGTATGTGCCAATACAATAAATACATACCTATATGACTATTATAAAGCATAGTTATAGTTGTGGTAAACAGAAATAAACTTTTTAATTGGTAGTATTTAAAATTTAGATTTTGATGAAATTGTTTTGACAATGCTTTATTTACAGCAGTACTGATATAAATAAAAAGCTAGTTAATGTGTGTTAATATCTAAATGAATGAATGAATGTGGTCATTTTACCAGATATTTGGTTTTAATTTTAATGTAAAAACATGTAAAATGCCAAATACTCTAACTGATTTTGTTAAACAGAGACTCATGAATCTTGATAGTGTGATGTAGGTAAAACAGACCTTTTCTTGTACATGTGTTGAACTTACTATAGAGTTCAGCCTGACTGTCAAGTGTGTGTGTGTCACAACACTTGTTCACATGATAAACACGGCATCGTGGCCTTTAAGGACAGAGAGGCTGTAGGTGTGAATGTGCTGAGGGGGAGTGCAGACCCTTGGCATCATTCGAGACCCCGGCTCTGCTCCTTGCCTCCCCTTTAGCTGGCCCCATGCCTCTCTCTGCAGGGCCAGAACAAAGAGATGACCCAAACAATGGATCACTCTGAGAGGCTGAATGGCTTTGCGGGTCAAGCTCTGACCCCTCCTCTCCCTCTTTGACAGAAACACAACCCACACTTGTTCTGCTGAAGAGACTGACCCTCCCGGCAAAGAAATAATGAACGCTGCCTGGGCATTAAACTGATAAAACTACTGGGACTGGGATCAGTTTGGCAGACAAATCACCTCTAATGGTGAGAGGCTGGAGCCTGCCTTCTGTCCTGTCTCTACCCTCTTCATTACAACTCCACTGTACACTAGCCAGGCATCCACTCGACCAGTTCATAGCTCCTGACCCTGAACAGCAGCTTTCCACTTTTTCTTCAGGGCATCACTCTTTTTTTTCCCTTTGTTTATGTGAGAAGTTGGATTTGCAGTGTACAAACAAACCATCGAGTGCAACCAACTGCAATGTGTTGGAGACATATTTGTTAGTCAAATTGCCTGATCAACTGCCACAGGTAGGGCTTGTGCGTGTAAATAAAGGCTGAGGGATTTGCATGTTTCATAGTCAAATTTGTAAAAACAAAAACATTTGCAAGTATCACTTTGTCACTTATTGCTTTATTCCTGGAGCTTCTATAGGTTGCAAAAAACTGACAATTAATGAATTGCTGATGTCTGGTGTTTATTTTATAAAAAACACAGCCATCTTCTTCTAGTCTAAAAAAATTACTCTATGAATGATGTGAAATACAGTTAGACTCAGGCAGGTATGATAACATCAAACTATGGAATTCCCATTTGGTTGACTTCCTGTCCTCTTTGTGGTTCAAGCAGTGGTTTATCAGTGGCCAGCCGTCTGCATGGGCAGCTGAGGTCTGGAGGCATGCAAGCTGTCGGCTCTTTCACCTTGACTTGCAGCCCCTCCCCCAGGTCAGCGGCCATACATTAGATCAAGCTAGGCCTCACGAGGTTAAGGGACTAGTGCCAATCACTGCACAATGCAGCACAGAGCGTGGGCAGGACACCACACATACTGTAGGTCTATCAACAGCACTGAGGTATCAAGTGGATTTCAGTGTCACCAAAGCTACATTCACTTCATCATCTATGAGATATACTGTATATTTTTTTGGTGTTGCATTTTCATTACTTTACATTACTTAGCTTAACTACAGTAGTTTGAGCTTTTGCATATCTGTAAGCACTTTTGATAAGCCTTTTAAAGGAATTTTAACCAAATGCTTTAATCTTTAGTTTTAATAGAAATAATGTTGTAGGTAAAATAATATTGGAATTTATGTATCTTTTTCACAAATAAACTTGGCAGGCAGACTTAAAGAAAGTCACATGAATCCTATTCACACTGCTACAAATCAGATATTTGTTTAAGATTTGAACAATGCAAGTTATAAGAATTTTGAAAAAAAAAAAGTTAAAAGTTGCCAATTGGGAGAAAACGCCGTGACTCGTGACAAATCTGATCAGACTGGATCAGATCTGACCTCAACCACTTTTGAGACCAGAGTGAATGGAGCCATAGTGACTATTTACCTGCAGTTTGTAGGTGGGTATATACTGTAGGTCTGTTGGTTCAATGCAAACTGTTAGGATTATACATGTGTTGTTATGCTATAGCATAAGCCATTTGTGACTCATTAGTGCAACAAGGTATATGTTTGAATAGTCAAATGTACTGTATTTGTTTGGTGTAATTGTACCTTTACTAAACACCGTGAAGAGACTGTATGGCTCATTTCTTTTGCTCTTTCACCTTTAGTAACAACTTTGTGATTCTACCAGGTTCACCTCTTTAACTCTAAGTTTAACACCCGCCAGCCCAATCCACTCACAGTTACCAAGCGTTAACACTCGTGTTCGTTCACTCCAGTGAGTAATATCTGCGCTGTCCAACTTGTCTCTAACCTTTTTCGAGCCCCTTTTGTTTGGCCATTGTTTGGCAACAGCTGTTATCATGGATTTCTTTTTTTACCCTTTTTTTCTGGTCAGCTGTGATTGCTCCGGGCAAAACAGGAGCAGATGGTGTTTTGCTATGCATGAATGGAGCGTTAGAGGAGTTGGACTGAATGGGCCAAGTTCTGAATGGTGTCTACGCAGCACCTGCCTCTTGTAGCAGAAGGGACATCCTAGTGGCATGATCTGTCTTGGCTTGGCCGCCGTCGTAAGGGATGAAAGAAAGAAAGCGAGGGGGGAACCTCGTTGGGCACGGTCCATATTTATTGATTTCCCTGCAAGTTGTGGCATAATGTCGTGTACAGTCAGTTTGAGTTAATCGGATGTGACATAGCGTGTATGTGTAATCTATCACTCTAGTCTCCTGGTAGACTGTATTAGTTGGGTTGCTATAGAAACATGGTAGTTCCGTAATAGCCTACATTAACAGGCTAAATAAGTCACAAAAAAAATGTGATTCTCTGCTGAGCACACAGACTATAAAATCCTGATGAAGTAAAAGGGAAAGTGTCAGTAAGAGTAAACTTATTTTAATTTCCAAACTAAACAAGCTGTTTCCAAACTGTTTCCATGCAACGCAAAGACATCTGTCAACCTCTGGGGCATGATTATGTGTCACAATAAAAAAAAAAGCTTTTTCAAAACACTGACAGCTCTTTCATAATGCCTGTAGTAGATTAGAATAAAGGCTTCAGATGTTTTTGGACGGCTAAGTACTGACAATGCACAACAATGTGACAGTGTGAAACAAACCAGTGGCACATCTTATTGTTTCACTGACAGCTTTCTTTGACTTTAGATTCTTAATATATGATCTATGCATTGTTAGCAGGGGACTAGATTGCTTAGCGCCTCAGTTTAATTCATCGTTAGATGCACAATACACACACAGTTTGTACAGAATGGCACTTAGGCAAAAATAAATTTACAATTGATTAGCTTTGTGTTTAATGGAAGACCATTCTACATTCTACTGTAATCTGGTTCTGGTGTTGTCAATAATGGCAATAATGTACTTAAATATAACATACTAGCAACTTATTATGGCTACATTTAACAGAAGAGAGGTATGAGAGCAATGGCTGAAATCACTGTCACCAAGGCAACATCACTGCTTAGAAATTGAAACAGAGATGAACAGAGCATAAAATGTCCAAGGAATGGTGGATGTCTTATGTGCTACATACACATCTTCAGATAAGCTTGTCACGGGGTTGTACAGGGGCATCAAAATATTTATACTTCCCCACTTTTGAATGTGCATTAACTTGCAGGGAGGCACATATTTAGTCTGGCAGGTCAAAAGTTCTCTAAACATTCATTAGCATTGGTCAGGGAAGTCAAAAGAGCAGCGAGCCAACATGGCAGACACCAACCCCCAATGAATGTTTACCATTCATCTCAGAGGTCACCAGTTTTCTGCACTGAGCTTGTCGCCATAAGGTCAAGAATTCCTATAACATTCCCAGCAATTTGACCCGTGCCCTAAATCTCTGCTGTAAACAACTCTTGGACCTCTAGAATCACTTTTTAAACGGCTAAACTCTGAGTATTTCTTGAAGGTTCTGCATCTGCAAACTCAAGTCCAGACTGGGCCGCAGCGTGGGTCTGGCGGTCAGATGGTCAGTGTCAGCCAGGCTTTTGTTGTATCTGTGCATTGAGGAGGAAAATAACAAAAGAATCAAATAAATCATTCAAATACAGAATCCCCCAGCTTCCACATCTGACTCCTTAGTCATCCTCGGCACAATGCCCAGCAACTGGCTGCTAAAGGGGAGGGGCTGGACAATTAGGTCACCTCATGATTGCATTTCTCAAATGACAGATTAATGTCATAGTGGCCTTTATACATTTCATCATAATAGTGAGACACAGAGAGTATTGATTTAGAACCTAACAAAGGTTGAATGTATTTATCTGGGAATTCAAACTAAACCAATCCCATTGTGGACTAGTGTATAAGCAGGGGGTTATCTTTGCAAATGAGTGTGTATAGTGGCGTGTTTTGAAAATATCTGTAACCTTTTTATTGCAGAGTCCCATAACTCCAACCCTGGCTGTGAGATATTTGTACACACAGTGACCGCCGTACTAAGGGGTTATGGAATAACAAGGAGCTCCATGCATTATTAATGGGCTCTGCTGTGAATCTGTTCAGAATAATAACAGCCATTTCCCAGAGCCTCATTACTGTGTGTTTTTAAAGCATGTGTTTGGTATCCATGGACACCCGTTCGCACATTCTCTTCCTCTTTCAGTGTATTAAGATTCAGGTCATGTGCACCACTTGCTGTTTTTAATTTTCATTTCATCATAAGCACTTCAAGACTGTTGCCAGTTCTTATTTGCAGTTTTGCAGCGGACCTCTTCACTCTGGGTTCTGACAGGACAGATGCTGCAATTAATCACAGCAAAGAAATTGGCATCATCTCTGAACACAGCTAGCACACACACACAGGCCATGATCCAAATTACAAATGCCTCCCTAAAATGGACTAATTGAAAACAAAGCAAAATTTGAAAATCTGATTTAAGTGCTATTCACAGATGAGCAACAGCAGGTTTTCTTCTCTCCTAATTTGTAGTAAACATTAACTCATGTTTAAATGTCTCAGCTGCCTTGGAAAAAATAAATAAAAAGGCTCCTTTTCCTGGCCGGTGGATTTACAGCCTTTTGTGGCGATATGATAATTATTGTTTGCCTGCTTCCCTCCCCCGCTTGCCATATTATTCAAGAGAGCTCAATAAACCCCTGGGGATGTCTTGGAAATGAAGTGATTTAGAAGATAGTAAAAAGGAGGCAGAATCCAGAGCACTAGAGAAAAAGGGACTGTTATTAAGACCAGTAAGTACCGGTTACATACTGACCTTATCCAGTATTAACATTGTCCAAATCAAATAACCAAGAAACAGCACAACTATTATAGCAACATAAACTCCTGTACATCCCTGCAATGTACTTCTGATTGCCATAAAAACATGCAATTTCACTTTTACTTCTATATAAATGTGAATTCCTGTTATTCATGGGAAGAAAATAGATCAAACACATTTGAAACAAACCAGCAATAAATAGTTGTAATTGATATTTTAATTTTGAACAGAGACACAAAGAAATATATAATACTTCATACAAAATTATGGCTACTATCATATTAGTGATGGAATGTCTCTGGATAAGTCTTCATGGCCGAGCAAAACTCATAAAACATTAATTTACTGTTCCTATTGTGAGCTGAAAACAACTGTTCAAGTCCATAACAATATGCATTTATTCTATGCACAGTTTTCCAAAGCAGTAAGTTTGTAAGCAAATTACAAACAAAATGAATTGCCTCTATTGTAACTCATAAAAAAGTATAAAAGAGCAGAAATGCACTATGTGATATAGCAATCCACAGGTCGTTAACAATGTTTTAATTAAAGCCTCACATATTAAAACTTTACAACAGCTGATATGAAAAATGTACAACATCTTCTTTTTAGGGACTTTTGTACAACTGGCAAAAATACCTCCAATGCCCTTTGAATTGGCTTTGGCAGTGCAACAAACTGTTTTTTTTTTTCTGTTTTCTTTTTTAAAAACAATTATGGTATCAAGGAGCAGTAAAAATACTTTGCCTTGATATGGAATTTTGCATTTAGCATAAAATATCCCTTTTTTACACAAAAAAATAAAAACATAATTTAATTGTTAAACATCTCAAGACAGGTTTGGGGTTGCAAGTTAATCCGCTTTTGGGTGGGTCATCTCTAGGGTACATTAGTGGATAAAAGGAAGTCTCGTGTCTTGCCACTCTACTAAAGATGTACAGCAGTTTACAGCTACAGTTGGATGATGGGATGACATAAAAGATTCATGGCAGATTCTGTCTCAGTCTCTTCAGTCTTGCTTCCAGAGATCCAAGATTCAAAACCTTTTACCTTCTGTTCTTCTTCTTATTCTTCAAGACAGTGGCTGAATTCTGACATGATTTGAAGGTGTTCAAATATCACTGGCCTTATAAACCCTGACAGTTTGAACTGTTTTTTTTTTAAGCCTTTATGTTTGTGAGCGTAATGAATTAAGTGACAGGTTGGAGCAATGAATGTGTTGGTACATACTGGCCAGTGTTTGTTCACAGACTGACTTGTGATTTACTGGTTTCCAGAAAGTCATTCAGTCCCCAGCAAGAGCCGATAAAATATTTTTGTTGCATTCAAAATGTCCATTGGCTCCACTAGACTGTCAGCTCTGGCCTCATAAATAAAGCTTTATTGTTAAATAAAACAGTGAAAGACACACGTCTTTCAACACATTGTGTGCCCAGTCAGTTTGGAGTCCACTAACTGAAAGACCTCACCAACAAACAACGGCTGGGCCCTTGCCCTAACAGGCTCAAGTCTCAGTTCAGCCTATTTTATAGACAAACCCAGCTAGGTTACCCCCTGTACATGTGAGTGCATTTCCATCCAGAGCATAGTCTGTATGTAGAAAGAGCGTCAGATCTGGAATAAGAGATATTTTAGTACCTACCTCTTTATTTTTCCTTATAACATTAGGTAAAACCAAAGTGAAAATTACACATCCATTATAATTTTGTGATATGGCTTTTTGTGTAGAGTTTTATGTTACCATTTATGTCTTTAAGTTGACTTCATGACACCATTTGTTCCGTAGACATTGTTGAGTCTACTGCCTTGTCAAAGGCTTCATCTGACATTACACTCATGAAATGATAGCGGAAACAGCCTTAGGCCAAATGAATGATGGAGGCATTGCGGTTCGCTCCAACTATATACAGTCAATGGCCCTGAACAGCGGACAAGTTCTTTATATAACATTCTAAATCTTACACACTTTTTAAGTGCAACGTGGAAAAGCCACATAATGAAGCTTTTATTCTCTTCCTGGCCTTTGCCAGTGGGATCCTTTGGACTCAGTAGATGCTGACCTGGGACATGACCTGGGCGTGGGCCTGGATTTGGGAGGGGTGTGGTTGCTGCTGTGGAGTGGGCTGGGGGCTGCCGAGCGAGGCAGAGTGGGGGGTGCCAGGAGAGTGGTGTGGTGGGGAGCACTGGGCCTGGTGCTGGAGGTGCTGGATTTGCTGCTGGTGGAAGTGGTTTGGGTGATGCAAGCTCTGCTGGTGGTGCAGGTGCTGCTGTTGCTGAAGCTGCTGCTGGAGGTGGTGCTGGAAATGCTGCTGCTGCATCTGCTGCTGGATCTGCTGCTGGTGCATCTGCTGCTGATGCATCTGCATGGGGGGACTCATTTGGGACACGGCTGAGGACTGTCCTCCAACCATGCCCCCGCTACCACCCATCTGGCCCATCATCTGTGGCGGCATCCCAGAATTCATGTTTTGGTGGGACACTGTGACCGAGGTGACAATCTGACTGCCCCCTAGTCTCATCTGTAGAGGTTTAGGAGCAATGGCACGTGGGATGGCCTGCTGAAGTGCCTGGGAGGCAGAGGGCATGGAGGGGTGTTGGCTTAGGGGTGAGGGAAGCACCATTCCCGGAGACAAGCTGGTGGAGGCCAGAGTCTGCTGGACCGAGCGAATAGTCTGTGCTTCGGCCGATTCCGCTGCAGCCTGCATCAAAACAAAGTAATCGTGTAAATGGACTAGTTCTTTCAACAGTTTCAACACTTGTTCCTGAGAGTACAGACTCCTTTCACACCTTCTCAGAGTATAATACAACACAAAGAATTATGAGTAATGAAACTCATTTTTTGTGTCACATTAACACATTTTTCATGTGAAAAAAAGATGAAATATTTTCTCACCTTGGAAACAAGGCTGGCTCGATATGCTGCAAGGGCTTTTAAATAGTCTTTCTTGGCTGCTTCAGTTTTGCTTTTATAGACCTGAAATAACAGAAAAGTACATTTAAATACACCTATAGAGTTTAGTTTTTCAATAGATGGTTCTGCATATAAAACATGCCATACATTTTATACTAGGTCAAATTATTTATCATCATTTATCACCAACTACATCTATGTCTTTTATAACATAATATCTACCTGCTTCTGTTCCTCTCCCAGACCATCCCACATGGATGCAACAATTTTGGAAACCTCTCCGAATGTTGCATTGGGATTCTGGCCTTTTATAGCTGCCTGAGTGTCTCTAAAGAAAAGAGCGTATGCCGACACAGGCTTCTGGGGTTCATTAGGATCCTTCTTCTTCTTTTTTTTTGGAGTCTTAGGTTTCTTTGTTGGATCAACTGGTGCTGGCCGCTTCTCTCCAATCACCTGAAAGAGACATGATTAATTGAATATCCATTATTAGCCCGATGTTTGGTAAATTAGTGTGTTTGTGTTGACTAGTTTTGTACCCTGTTGACATCATCTTGGTCATCTTCATTGATGGAGCTGGACGGAGATGGTGTGGCAGACTTGCTGGCTGGTGGTGAAGGGGAAGTGTGGGCAATATTGGGTCCTGCCATGTTTAAGCTCAGCTGTCCATTAAGCTGTGATTGGTTGATGGTGGTCAGCTGATTGCGTGACATCATACCATTGGGAGTGTTCATGCTGATGATAGACTTCATCACCATGGAGGGGTTAGGGTACTGGCGCAGATGGCCTGTTCCAACATTCTGCAGAGAAATGGACGCAGTTAGGAATATAACACCACTGGTATAACAGTAGTATGATTTTGTCTCTTGTATTAACACTGTCAGTGAGGTCCTGTAGCACAGACTTGCACCCTGAATGGTCTCTGTGCTCACTATGACACCCTGCTGTATCAAGCAGTATCTTTTTACCAGAGTTAAAATTGGGTCATTGGAGTCTGTGGATTGTTATGTGGCAGATCACATGTCACCTTGTCCCAGGTCTTAAATGTCTCTATTACAGGCCATGATAAATTATCTTGACACCCAAAGAGTCAGCTTTATAAGCCTGTATTAGCTCGGTCATTTAAAAAAATCTACTGTACGGAAATGCTTTTGACACTGCTTTTGACTGTCCCGTCTATAGAGGCTGGTTGTGAGTACATAATGTACTTTCAAAAGCTCTGGAGAGATGTCCCAATTAAGAGCCATAAGGTCTTTTGAACAACCAACCAATCAGCTTATGTATCAGTGATTACTATGAAAGCACACTTGATTGGAGTAAATTAGCTACAGTTGTTTAGGAAAATAGTGAATTGCAATGTTAAGTGTATAAACTGACTAAATGTTAACTCAAATTACTCACTTTTCCTTAAGGAGTAAATCACATTTTACACATCATGTCAGACTCCTATAAACAAAACAGCATACAGGTGGTAACTGGCTGAAAACTTAAAGAATTAACGTTTTGGACATGTCAGAGTATAATGTAACAACATTTTCAAAACCCTGCACTTTTGCTTCCACAGTAAAACATTTGGTCTTATGAAACGAAGAGCCAGTGTGCTAGCATTGATTGTGCTGAGGATGAAATTACGAAGACTTGCCAGCTCCCCAGAGGGAAGACAGATCAGAGAGCCAGCAGAACTGACATGGAACAGGGGGAACAGGCGAAAGGGATGTGAACACAAGAGAAAAGGTGATTTGTTCTCCCCGGGTACATCCATCTGGTATTCAGCAGCACCAACTCAATCTCTCCCAATATTGTACACATCATAAACCCACGCACCTGGCTTTATTGAAAGAAACTTATGAATGCCTATCTTCAAAAACAATATTGTAACACCATTTCAAAACGGAAACATATTGGATCTACAATCCATTTCTTTTTCATATACCATGTCTACAGCTTATCAGGAAAACAATCTGCAGAGTGGGAAGTGATTTATATTTACATGTGCAATAGAGACTGTTCTACAATGAGGCAAAAGGTGGGAGGGGAAGGTGGACTTTTTGTTATCAGACTGTAAATATGAGCAGACATTGAGTTTTCTCATAAAGCTATAATAATAAACAACTGTGGGACCAAACGACTGATTTCCATATGTGCAGCCCGTAATCTTCCAAGTGTTATTGTCATTTTCATTACTGGGAACAAAGTTCCTCGCTGTTGGCTTTCTGCTCACTGCGAACATTAAAGACATGCACACTGAGCTCATTAGTACTGACCATCTGTAATATAACAATTTTGTTTAATTTCAATGATGGCATTTTGACTTGGAGCAATGGCCCGTTGTGCCATTTGTTTGGGATATGGGGAAACCCTCTAAATGGGCTCTGTACATTGCATTGATGACTGCAGTTGAAGACCTGACACATAATCTTATAAATGAATGCTCAATGTCTTACCCATTGCACATTGTCACTAGAGCAGCTGTTTTTGCAGGTTCAATAAACACAGCTAATTTAAAGAAATACGGTATTTGCATTTAATGGATGTGAACAGCTAATAACAAGCTAGAAAAAAGTAAATCATCAAAATAAAAACAGTTGCCTTGATTGTGAGCGTAGATTTAGGAGAAGGCTGTTTATTTATGTCCCCCTGCCAACTCATTTGCATTTTGATTGCCGTATTGTCAGGAGTCCCAGCACAAATCTCACTAGATATTTTGATAGTCATCATAAATCTGCAAATAAGTCCTTATCTTGAAGACACAGTGGCCAGATGTGTCTTCCTCAGCGAGGTCTGTGTCCGTGCAAACTGTTTAAATTCATATGTATATTCTCTCAAAGGCTCAAGAATTCTAAAAAAATACTTTGTTTTATATGCCACTTATCACAGCCAAAACTTCACACAAAGTAATATTCAGGAAAACCACTGCCAATGTGTTAAAAACCTTTCCACAATAAAGGCATGCCAATAAACACAGAGTAAAACACATTATGCATTCACCAAGTGCGCTGATAAACATCTCAACACCAATGTCAATGAAAACAGGCCTCGGTCTGTTTTTAAAGATATTGGAAATCAGAATTTAGGGAGAATGTATGAACAGTGCTCTGTGTACTAAGCTGTAACAGGCTGAAAAGAATGTTAACAAGTTCAATTTCCATTCAATCAATGCCAGAGCTGTTGGAAATGTTCCATGGCAGGAGAGGGGTAAAATCATCTATATGGTAATTATAAGGATGAATCCCCAGTAACTTTCGCCAGCATGAAAGGTCATTCCTATTAAAGATAGTTTATCAGCGCTCAGCACATATTCCTTTACTCGCCATCCAAAAGCCTACACCATTTTTATTTTTTTGCCTCCATTTTTTCGCAACATGCTGAAGTCTATGCTTAAGCCAAATGAGAAAAATGAATTTTGAATGGCGGTAAAGGCTATAATAGCATGAAGATAAATTGTTTTTCTTTCCTCTGCCCTGTCTCAGTCACACACACTTCTCTGTCTGTGGTTTTCAAGCCAACTATGCCTGTCTCAAACCTCTAACCCCAACTTTGAAACAAATCTCACACTTTCACCCCTTTCTCTTCTGGCCACTACTTTCTGTCCCCTTGGTTCTATGTAACCACTGACCCCTTTCACTGTTCCTTGCAATGCATTATAGGTATTTAAAACTTGTCTGACATGACATCATTCCATTGTGAGGCTGCCTGAGAAAAGTAAATTACAGAATCAATCATGCAGAAGGTCAAGCGGAGACTTCATTAAGTATTGCATGCCTGCATGAATATCTTTCATTTCTGACTGACCCAATATGTCACAATAGCTGCCTGTCTGGGAAAAGAGAAAAAAAATAATAATAAAGAAATAGAGTGAGGGAAAAAAAAATCCACTCTCTTAAATTGATGTACAACTCAAGTCAGTGCTTTGTGGCTTGGAAGGGAGATAAGAGGCAAGTGTAGAAAAACATGCTTTCTGCAACAGCGCCCACATTTTCCATTTGATTCAGTGTAGCTTTTGACCAGCCAAACTTAAGGTATTATATTCCCCGCAGATCGGCACACTATCAGGGCATATCAAATCATGTGCACAACAAACTACAAATGGCTTTTTTACCCTCGGTTTTCTCTTGCAAGAGCCACACTGTGTTGCATTACATTGACATAATCTTTACCACCGTTGAGTCAGTGACATGAAGAAAGAGGTGGGTAGAGGGGACAAAATCTGAGTAGCCCGTTGTTACTTTAAATTAAATTACTAAAACCTAATTAAACTAGTCATCTGAATTATTATTACTGTCATTAAGGGTCAGTAAATATATAAAATTAAAATAACTCCTTCATTACCTTTTGATTTATTGCACAAGTAGGGTAGAATAAGCTAGCAGAAGACGGACTGTGTGAGCTTGAACTTTTGTTTAAACAAACAGCTTAAAGGGTGTAAAATGTTGGAACACATCAGCCAGTAATCACGTCATAGTAACACTCTGCATTTATCTTGGAAAAATAGATATGTAAAACAAAGCTGGCGTTCATTTGCAACAGATGTTTCCAGTTTTAAACATATCCACCTCTGGTTAAATGTAAAAAAGCAAATAACTGAACAAATACATAACTGAATTTTTCATGTAATAAAAGTAGTTGACTAGCGGTGGTTTGAAATCCAATTGTGGAATACCCTGAGCCCATTTCAGGACATGCTTACATGTGTCAAGACAAACCTAGAATGTAGTGAAGGCACCAGGTGTTTTTTGAAATAGAACCCAAGACCCTCGCTGTGCAGCCAGGAGAAAATCGAAAAGAAATTGTGAATAAAGCAATACTGGCAGCTCTAACTCTAGTACTATTTGGCACTATTGAGACTCAATCACAAATCAGGAGGACACATGCTGGGAGACAAAAATGAGAGTCAGAAGCTTGTTAGGAGAGCAGATTAAATAAATAATGACTTCAGATTCAGGGCTTGCCAAGCACAGTGCAGCTGAACAAAATTTATTTCTCTTTGTTGCAGCTCAGCATCTGTGGCCAATTTACCAGACATACGCCTAACATTATAAGAGAGGAATTAGTGGAACCCTTGGCAATGCAATGACATGGAAGAAGCCTTTGAAAATAGCCCAGGTATATTCATGGGATGGATTTCTCATTTGAGTTGTGATAAGGAAGAACACACTAAATATTCTCCAGCATTAAGCTAGTACACAGTTGAGAAAACAAGGACAAGTGTTTGGGAAATATGAGCGTGGAGGCTTGATGAAAAATGTAATTGCAATAGTGCATGGTTTATTTGTTTGCCCCTGCAGCCATAACAAATAACACAGAATGTAATCATGTATATAAGGTTGTCATTCCTTTATCAGTGTGCTGACAAAATGACAAAACACCCCTCTCAGGGCCTCCGTTAATCACTGTCGTTGTGTATAGAGAGCAGCCACAACAGCACTGTTACTTATCTCATTTAGAAGTTGTATTCCCTTTTCAAACCAGAGATATAACCGTAGATGAATAAAATTTCCATTGGCATTGTCGCTCGACTTTTGGGGATCAATCCCATTTACAGGAAAAATGAGGGCCACCACAAGCTTTCATGTGCTACAATGTGCGATGGCTGATAACAGTGAGTAGTGAGATACTGACAATGGCAAGACAAGACAGAGCAGAAAGCACATTCTGCCCTCACATTTTAATAGAGTCTCTGCACAATCAGACACATGAGCCATGCAAATGGTGTTAAAGAGGAATAATGTTTGAGAATCAAATCTAATCCTCCAGCAAGTCGAGAGAACAGTCAGGAATGTAATTGTGTCAAGGTTCCGTTTCTTCCAGATGTAGAAAGCTTAACTGACCATGAAATGAAAATTCTTTAGGCAAAGCCTTCTGGGGCTCACTTACTGTATGCGGCAGAGATATTTTAAAAGCTGCAATTATTTTACATGCCAGAAGCATGGAAGCATGGAGAAGAGCTGTAAAAGTTTACAGCCCTTTACCATATAGAATGCAAATAAATATAATATTACTGTGCTTGGGGGGAATAGAGCTAAAACATGTTTCCTTTCAGCTTACAAAACATAGTTCTTCTTCTTTTTTAAAGCAGTGCCATTTGTGGTTCAAAAAATCCTGCATCAATACCATCATCCCTTGGCTCATGGCTTTGTCCTTTCATTTCTTTGCTCCTAAATGAAGCTTTCTATATTTGTAATAGGTCTATGAGACAACTAGTCAGCCAGTGACATTTCCATTTTTCCTCCTCAATGCTTCTATGATTGTGGCATTTGAAAATGCCTTTCCACACTCAGACAACAGTCTTACAATCTACAGTACCAACATAACGAGACTGAATACTATTTTTCTTTGTTTGACCATCTGTGACGTTCAAAGTGGAATTAGACCCAAAAAGAAGAAAATCTTGCTTTTGCTCTAAGAGAGATTTTCAGACAAAGCTTCAAATGATGTGTTTCTGATGCTTTCATGAAGCGTGACACAGGACAGATGCATCAGCAGTTACAGTAGAGACTTCAGGAGAAACATGAATAATAAATAAGTGCATGTAAAACTTGTGTTTTTTTGTGTGTACCCTTTGGATGCATTGTGTATCCTTACACCTGCAAACTTTCCACATCTGCTAACCTTACAGATGAGATCAAGCCCAGTATAGGAGCTTTATTTTTATTTTAACCCTCCCGATAAGAAACATAATCTGGTGACATTTACTCAATGTGATCATAGACCTCCTGTGTTATAAACAAGGCCAGATGCTGGGCCAGATGGGCTGACACACAAAAACTGTGAAGGTGACATTATAGTTCAGTTAAAAGACCATTTAAGAACTGATGAAAGGTCTCCAGTGGTTCATACTTCCAAATCTTATATTTACTGTGCACACACTGTAGTAAGATTCAG
Source organism: Perccottus glenii (assembly GCA_024416835.2). NCBI lineage: Eukaryota > Metazoa > Chordata > Actinopteri > Gobiiformes > Odontobutidae > Perccottus > Perccottus glenii. The sequence continues at coordinate 10,053,629 of CM044548.2, forward strand.
CACAATGAGCTACCATCCCTCCTGCTTATATCTTAAGCTCTGCAGAAAAAAAATGGCATTTTAATTTATTGTTGCATTTGTTTAAAGTGATTAAACAGTTGAAGCAACACTTCTAAAATGAAATGGAATAAATCAGAATTTATTTAATAATATTATTTTTATGGAGTACATAGGCATAAGGTGTGAACATTACTAACTTTGCACAGTATCCTCATCCTTTTTTCTATTCGTTGTAAAAAAAAATAGGTTAATTGTAAATAACATTTGAAACAGGAAGTTGAAGAGTGATTAAGCACGAGCAGATGGAAAAGCAGTGAGATTCAACTCCTGCTTCCTGTTATTGGAAAACACTCTAATTTGCAACACTGAATTTTATTATTGGGAAATTTGTGCATGGTGCAGTGCTCACCACAGGTTGGCCATTATTGACAGACATCCTTTCCTGATCCATTGCGTTGCGTGAGATGGTAATAGAGGGCAGATCCAAGCTCTGAGGAGGAAACTGTGGGATCAAGTGACCCCTGTGATGGTTTGGATGCTCTGGCATGACTTGAAATAGAGAGTCAACTTCAGACAAACCCAAGCCGGTCTCGGTCTCAGGTGGAGGAGTGATGGGAGGGATCTCAAACTCTTCGTCTCCCAAACTGGGTGTATGAAAAGTCTGTGAAGAAGAGAGGACATCCATGAGCAAACAAACAAAGCTGAGGTGGGTCTTATCTAAAACGTCAGCAGAAAACCTTCAGGGATTAAATCAGACAACTTTGTTTAAGAGAAGGAGTACTTTAACTGAGTGGTAATACACTTGTCAGTAAGTGCACTAAGATGTAACATTTCCTAAACCTATTAAAGTCCACTTTGAGTAACAGAAGGCAGAAGAGTGCAGTAGCGGACGTCAAAAGCAAAAAATATCAAGCGGCAATCATAGCAGAGAGGATACATGATAAAAGCCCTTAATCTTAGGGATGGAATATGTTGGGTTGAAGTGCAGTGAAAATACACGTCACAGGGAGATGGGTTTAAAGAACATTTTTAAAGATTATTACGCTTGGCCAGAAGTGTTTCTTTTTGTTCCCCTTGCCTGCACCCTAAAATCTGCTCATCAAACAGCGTAATCCTTCTGCTTTTTGAATTAAAGCTTTTGGTCACACTTAATTTGCTTATGTGCCTTCTTCGAGATGGCAATGTTCACCTACTTGGGTCTTGTATTCATCTGCACATTGCATTAGTGTTACGCTGCAAAGACCCACTATATTTATATATTGACAATGACCAGAGCACCGTTGTGATAAGGAGCATCTGCAGCTAAATGTAGCCCGAGCAGCAAGATACGTATCCCATGGTGCTAAGACTGACCAGTGCTGTTAAACTAATGAAAACCTCCTGAACGTGTGCATGTCTTCCTAACACGGAAATCAGTTTAACTTAAAGTGTTTGGAATAGTCTTAGGCGCAAAGGTACATGGTTGCATAGTGCTAAAATCAAGTTAAACTAAAAATTGAATTGCATGACTTCCTCGATAAACTGGATTTCAAATAAAAGCCAGCAATGCATCCACTAACCAATCAATTCTTGTATAGGTAAATAAGCATATAGTTAGCGTATAGTTAGTACGTGTCTTTTGCTGTAGTAAATACAATATCCAAATGTTTAGTATCCAAACAAACTCAGGAGCACCCTTTGCCTTGGAGCATTTCTGGATTAGCAACCTTTCTACATCTGCACTGCTGCAAAGTGTCTTGGGACTGTTACAGGTCAAGATAAATCAGAGGCATGGAAAGTTGTGTTTCTTTGATGAGGTATGTGTTCTCAAAAGATGGTAATGTGCGCCTCAGAATTATAAAGCAGCATGTTTCATATTAGGAAACTTTCAAAACAACTTTCAGGTTGCACATTATATTATTGATCTTATTCCTATATGCAACCTACAGGTTATCCCAGGTCTGCCTTTGAGTTGAACCCAGAGTGAAGCACACTCTTCCTGGTCAAGCTCCACTCTATCTCGCTCTCTAGAAGGGGATGGAATAACAGACGGGGGACAACGGAGGGAATATGCCAACGCAGGCCTTGATTAGAGAGTATTAATGTTCCCTTTGCTTTAGCACACAGACACTTGAAACTAATTCATAGCCTACTCAGGCCAACTGTCTTGACAAGCATTGATGAATTCCAGTGGCATAGGCAGCTAATAGAGTTTTCATTCCCCCTTTTCTTTCTCTCTTCCTGCGCCCAACCAATGTTTCACTTTGCAGGGCTTGTTTCACAGGGAGAGAATGGCTTCTCTTTTTAGAAGGAGCCAAGGCCATATTTATCACAGCCCTGGCCTCTGGCTTACAGAGCGCTGTATAAATCACCTCCAGAAAAACCTTTTACTACCAGTCCTCTGCTCTAATATTATGTCCCAATAATGCCTTATCAGCACCATGCAAATTAAATATAGAGTCATTATAAAGTTAATAAAACAAAACTGCCATCCATCCAGGCAAAAATGACAGTAAAATATTGGGTGAACCTAAGCTCCTTCATCATTAGGATCATTGTTCACCTTTTCCAGCTGTAGTCATCTGTACTCCGACTTTACTAGTTTCCCCTGTAATATAGCACGTAATAGGGCTCGGTTTGAAAACCACTTTTAAAAGATTTTTTTTTCATTGTTAATGGCTGGCCAAGACCACAACTGAAATATTTATCAACAGCATATTCTGATAGAATAGAAAACCTTCTTCCATCACACACACACATCAACAAACTGGACTTAGTAGTGTTGTAGAAATGTATAACCGTTCCCAGGTATCTCTTGTATGATGCACAGGTACTGGTATTAACTCTTATAAGCCTTGTCTATAGTGTGGTTTTGACTGCATTCAGCAGCAGCAAACTGACAACAGTGGGTCACTATTACTATGTGTCAAAGAGGACTCTGTTGTGTCTCACATAAAACACATCCTGGGATGCAGGTAACATGTCTGTTTTACTAATGGAAACAATCTGCTGAGACAGCTACAGAGCCTGTACTGTTGCTGTACTGGGAGGTAAATAAGGGCAGTTACATAGGCCACTGGATCCTCTGGAGCTCTGCATTGTTACACAACTAAAGAAGAGATTTGAGACAACTGTCAAGGGGGTAAGTTGGTTGAGGTGAGCTCCACTTTGCATAGCATTGACCTAAGGGTTTCACAAAAGAAAAAGTGGAAAGCTGCGTATATAGAAAGGAATTATCAGTAAAAGGAACATAGAGTGAGAAAAGCTTTAAATGTTACTCTGTGATGGTGCCATAAATTAACATGTACACTGTTAATTGTGACGATGTCTTCAGTGAGACATAACGATTGGGTATATCTGGAGGCTATGGGCTGTGTCAGCTGTGAGAAAAGGCACACTCCCTGGGAAGAGGTGCCAGAGTTTAGTGGAGCCCACAGAGTGTCACTGTGTTGCACACAGTCTGGTGTCATTTCACATAAAGCCAGTCTAATTCTGCTCCAGTAGGGGCTTAGGAGGCTATTATCTGAGATTAAGAGATGCACAAGCCACTTTTTTGCATCACCAGCCTAATTATCTATTTAAATTGTTCTGAAAGGATCAGCGCAGCCAAGTGCCACGCCTGATGCAGGTGCGTGATGTGCAGGCATGTAAAAATGAAGAGATGGGATAGACAGAGGTCTTATATTTTCAGCTAAGTAGCCTGATCAGGTATGTGCTACCTTGAGCTGAGTAAAGGGAAGAATTGATAAAACATATACATTAGTATGTTATAGTTTACCTATATTTATTAAATTAAGTTAAAGTACTTATCTAAATAATGACTTGAGTAAGAGTGACAACATTATTCAGTGAGATAGTTATTTAAAGTGATATATGGGTAAAAACAATGAATGTAGTCAAATGTAAATGCACATGTTGAATTCAGGATTACTACAATGATCAGGTGCAGTGATGCATGATATTGTAAAAAACATCTGAACAAAACATTAATTTGGACTGTTTAATACACTACAGCAAAACTAATGCTGTTTTTATGGAGCAAGTACATGTTTTACTCAATGGTAAATTAAACTTGACCATGCATGTACAGTCATTAAAACAAAGCGGATGAAAAGATGTTTATTGATGAATTGAGCCATGTTCGCATTGTCCTCCCTCTTTTTCAATACCAGGGGCATGAAAATAGCTTTTAAAGCAATTCCTGTCCTTCAATAAACATAGTAATGCAATAGATAAAACTTGTTAAAGGCAGCCACATGTGATTACTGCATTTAATAGGCCTCAGAATCAATAGAGACAGGACTGAAGATCCAGTTTCAAATATCTAGACAGGCAGAGTGCAGATACTCGAATGACGGCACCCACTGTAGCCCCCCTAATCAAGATGATTTCAAATTTGGATCATTTGTAGTCCATTTCTACATATTTATAGTTGATTACACGGCTCTAATTGGATTGAGAAGGTAAAGTGATCCATCTGACTGGAACACAATCTCACTCTATAGTATCATTTTCCCTGAGGGAAGCAGTCAAGCTTTCCCTGCAAGGATGTACCTTAGGATGTGCTTTACCAGGCGCACCAAGGTCATCTTATCTCATCCTCTAAGTGCATAAGGTAAATGATACAGCAGTCATGCAAAAAGGAGCACAACCCTGCTCCCTGTAAGATTGTGACAACTTGTATAAAACATGTGCAATTGCAAACAGTATATGACACTTATAGTTTGTATGGAAGGCATGTTTATAATAATAATAATAATAATAATAATTATTATTATAATAATAATAATAATAATAATAAAAATAATGGATTCAACTTTTATTGCGCTTTTTTCCCAAGGGACCAAGGGACTCAAAGCACTTACAGGCTGTCCAAAGTCCATTCACACACTGGTGGTGGTAAGTTACGTTTGTAGCCACAGCTGCCCTGGTGCTGACTGATGGAGACGTGGAAGCCATTTTGCGCCTACAGCCTCTCCGACCACCACCAAACATTCTTGAGGCAAGGTGTTTGAGTAAATATACAAATAATATTTATATATATTTGGCATTTAAAACTTATATTGTTATTGATATATGTAAAATTTGAAAGATAGAAGATAGCTCTAGAATGAAAAAATAAATAAAAAGAATAAATTTAAAAGAATAAATATTGTGCATTGTAATGTCATTTTAATGTAATCTCTATGAAATTAACCAATGCTGGATATACAGTAGTTAAATGTCTTTTACATTTCTGGAATACTGGATTACATTTCTGAAAGTAAAATTAACTTTTACTTTCTCTTCCAAATTGTACAGCTGCCCAGAGCCACAAATTGAGCTCTACTGGAGGAGAGGCACACAATGTTTCTATTTGAGCACACACTCTTGAATGTTTAGGGCAATAAAGGGCAATAGGGTTTGAAGAGTGAGGCTGCAATCTGCACTTTCACCACCAGATGTCACCAAAAAGACCAAAAATGACACATGTCACCTTTAACTGATAAAGATGCTTGCTGGTTTACAGAAAACTTTACACCCTGGTAGATATTTTTATCCCATGTCCCATGTCCCATACAAAAAGGTGGCGGGTGCTCACATAAAAGTGCATCTTTTAAAATAATTAGCCTCGTGTTTCATTTGAAAATAGTGGCCTGGCCAAGTACCTACCATAAATTTAGCTGATTCATTATGCAATATTCATATGGCATACTTCGTTTTTGCCCTGTTACCTCAGCCCAAACAGAGACATAGCAGAGATTATATAGCATTAGTGTGGAGCCACAAAAAATGAACAACTAAAAATGACTTTATTCTTATGTAGCTCAGGTTGCAACAATAATACTGTAGTCTACTGTTTGATTAAATAAAACCCACTCTTAACACTTTGCTGTCGCTCTTTCTAAGCACAATACCATCTGTGCCCCAACACTGAAAACAGTTGTTCCTTTTGATAAAATGCAAATTAGTTTTTTCTTTTCTTTTTATAAAATCAAGGACGCCTCTTTCCTCATCCCAAAATCTTAAACCCATCCCCCTTTCCCCTTAATACCAGTGGGCCCTCACAGCTGGGGGGCTGAACGCTCTACAAGCAGCTTGTGTCTGCGTTGTCCCTCTCCAGTGGGCCTCTGTTGATACATGGGATCCTCCACTCAGCTTAAACATGGGGTGAAATAAAACTTCTTGGATAATACTCTCTCTTTGTTAAGGGGCCACATTATGAGGTCACAGACACCAAGCGTTCCTGTGTAGCACCCTCTGCCCAGCGGATGTGACATAACAATAACATCTATCCGAGCTGCACGATGAGGCTTTGCTTTTGAGTTTACAAGCCGAATCAAACTCTCCATCTAAACTGGATGAGATTGGCCTGTTTGAACCACAGAGGATGGTGAGTATTTTTGGTGCACTTGTCTCTAATGACAGGGCAGCGGAGTGGGTGGAGGGGGAATAAAACGGGTAAATTTAGCACACTGTACAGCTTTTTTACGGCTCAGAGAGGCAGTTCTATTGCTCCACAGAAACAGAGCTGCTCCTTTCTTTCGTTTAATGTGACAGTACAGTACACAGTGATTCTGGCAACTCCACAGCCTCAGATTGTTGGTGACATTTTGCTTTTTTTTGTAAGTGTCAGAGAATAAAAGTGGCAGTAAGATTGATGGGAGGGTACATTCTCTTTGGGCTCTTTTATTATGTTCCTGAAAAGAGGAAGAAACAAGTGTTTATATCTCCAACTTTGGGAGATATCACTTAATCTTATGAAGCACATCAGACCACATGAGTATCAGCTCTCAGAAGTATGAGACAATAAAGCAGAAGGTTGGTTTATTCTTGTGCAAGCTCAGAGCTGTGTCTAAGTTAGCAGCAGCATAATTTCAGGTAATAAAAGACTGTTGCCTTTGACAGAGGTGAAGACATCTGACTCAGAATTCAGGTATTATCAGGGGCATCAGGGATAAGACAAGCTTTATTAAAATGTTTCTCATCTACGGTGTATACATTTTTTTATGCAATTTTAATTTGCATTCTTTTTTCTGCTCTGTGTGATTAGTTTTGCACCCTTTGCTACAGTAATATATGGTAATCAGGGTATTTTGCATTTCAATTTACAAATGTTTATAACAAAATAAACCTAACCTAAATGTAAACGTCAAATCTAGGTTTATTGTCAATTTTAAATAAACTCTAGCCTCCTATAGTTTGCAGTATTTTTCTTTTTACTGGCTGAGAGCAACACTTTACATTTCATGTAAACCATAGAAAAACGAGGCAACTAGGAGTTGGCGTACAGATACATTCACCTCCAGATTGTTCTTGTGGGGAAAAGATGTGAAGGAAAAGAGATTTCTGTTATGTGAGGATTAACCTTGTTTATAAAGCAATACCTTTAAGTATTTCTTTAAACCTTTCTTTTACACTGACAACTCCAGGATTGTGTGGGTGGGCTAACACTGATACTAGGTATCATTCAATACAATGCAGAAAAACAGGATTGAGCCATATAACATGACTTATGGCCTTACGTCTAAACTAAGGAGAAATATGCAGCAATTTGGAATCACTTTATAAGCTTGTCCTGTGCATAGTTTGAGGTAGGAGAAAGGTTATACTCACATCACCAGAAACGAGCAGTGCACCATTAGCTTCAGCCATGTTCATGTAGTTGTTGTTGTTCTGGAACTGCAAATAAGAAACAGAAACACCACAATGAGTTTACAAGTGTCCACTTATTAGCCACTCTACTTGAAGCTCACCACATAAAGAATGGGCCTCTGACACTTGAACACAGTCCCTGCTTCCTGTGAATGTTTACAAACCATGTTAACCCTCTTCCTACTGTTTGCCAAAGTGCATTCTGACACTTTGGCCATTATTGTGACACGCAGAGAGACGTGTGAGAGGCCCATGCCAATTCATACCAAGGTAATGAGAATCCTATTCATCTCTTAGGAAAAATAAGGGGGCAATAAAGTATATGTTTACATGAAAAAGGTAGGATCAAGATGCAGTGGCAGCTTATTAACTTGGGATAACCTTTGGTAGTGCCTTGGTACTACAAAGAAATGAGAAGTGCATTAATATATTTTTAGTCATTTTTAGTTAACTAGAAGCTAGGTTAATAAATCAATTCCCCCTCTACAATTCCCAACATTAAATGTGGTTTGTCCCCTATGGGTTACCGTAGAAACAAAGAGACAATATATGGTTTAGGGGGATTGTATTTACACTATTGTTACTTTAAAAGGTGTTTGCAAAATGATCCTCCATTGTTTTTTGCTGTCACAATCAGTTTAAAGCGGTAATTGTGTGAACCTTCACTAGCTGTAGGCTTGTGATATGTTATTAAAACCTTGCACTTACAGTATGTAAAAAATAACATGTTTCACAAATATTTTTCCGCCCCCTTAAAGCCACATATATAAACTGCTGGCAAAATGACAGCCACTTCCTTTCTTCAGAGACACTAGCATGCTGACAGGTAGGAACAATGGGACATAGAATGAAGAATTATGGGTTAGCAGCTGGGCCCAGGAGCACAATGCACCTCTCTGTGAGTGAGGAGTGCAAACGTGGCTTTGGAAAAGGGGAAAGAATCAACCGCTGAGAAAACTCTCCGTATTTGTAACAAAGCACAGCGCTAATCCCTATTATGTGTTTATTACAAAGTCACTCTCTTAAAATATTATGACTGACAAAAAGAGCTTTAATAGTCAGAGCGGAGGAAAAAGGCTTCTTATCTTAACAGTGGAAACTAATTAAGATCAGAGAGAAATGAGAAGTGCATTAATATATTTTTAGTCATTTGTGTGTTTTGTTCTTCATCTCCTATTCTTCAGTACGGTTTGTATGTGAATGTAATTACCGTAAGAACTGCTGCTAATCAACTGCAAATGGTATCCATTAATTAGTATATGCCCTGGAGAGAGTGTTGGGAATCAGCAGCAATGTTAACAGTGTTACGCACCAATGAGAAGAAGAGCCACGAGCCCTGCAAGCAGTTGTTAAAGCAGGTGGTTTGTGCTCAGGCCTTCAGTGCCGCTGTACTAGAAACTGGCCCACTAAACTATATTTGACATAACAACAAACACAACGCAAGAGGATCTTCACACAGAGCACCTGTCTGTATGTTTAGGTAGGCCCAGCTGTGTGTAACTTTCAGACATGACATGGCGGGGTTACATCAGACCCTTGGCTGGTAATTAACCTTACGTTGTCGGTTATCTCACAAAGTGTTACTCCGTCCCCTTTCTTCTTTTAGATAACAAATTGAAGTCTCGAAGATATCTCACTCAATTCAAGCTCTGGGAACATTGCTCTGATTGTAGGACAAGATAGTAGGTCACACAGCACAGTCTCTATGTCTGGGAATACGATTTTGCAGAGCACGTGCAATATTGTTCTACGCAGTGAACATTTCCAAGAGAATGCTGAAAAGCCCATAGCAATTTAAAATAATTAAAGATACTTCTGAACCAAATTTCCAACGCTTTTCAATGGAAAGTACCTTGTTTGCTTGTGTGCTTCATAGTTTTCTACCCACCTGCTTTGTTCTGCTCAGTAAATTATATAAACAGTCAACAATATAAACGCGGACAATAAAGTGAATAATAAATACATTTTAAATACATCAAGTAAAGCCCAAGAGGTACTTAGTTATGCAAAATTCCCGGGGCTCATCATTCATGTTTTATTGTGTTTCTAGAACCCTTTAAGTGTAAAGCTCCTCAGAGAACTGTGACTAACGTCCCCAGCCACTGGTATCAATCTTCACCACTAAAAGCTCTCCAATGTGGCACAGTGCGGGCCCAAAGCCTCGGAGGAAACCCCAAGCATGGAGCGGAGATTGTTGTTGTTCCTGCCGATTCATTTTGGTGGAAGGCATTCAGAGCTCATGTTCACAGCAGTGGCAAATGAGTCGAATGTCAGAAGAAATTAGGTGTGATTGGTGGGGCCACGCAGCTGATGTTGAGGGAGCCCACAAAAATGGGTCAGCTCAGACAATGAAGGCTCTGTAATTAAAATGATGTGACGAGGTATTACGAGAGCAGCGGAGAGGACAAACAACCATATGTGTGAATGGGAAACAAGATGAACTAGACCAAAGATTATTCACAGCTAAATACGCTTGGTCTGCTTAAAAAAGACAAATCCATAAGGTTATGTGTCAAAAAATGTGTTGAAAAAAAACCATGGCATATTCTTATTGTGTTTTGTCTGGTAGAAACAGTGTTCAGACTGTGAGTTACAGGGCTTTTATTAACAGAGTGACTTTGCTGTTAAAAGGTGCTCTGTAATATGAGTCTCGCTCAGAGCCAGACACATGGCAGAGCAAACACTGGGCACTTAGTGTTTTGATTTCTCCTTCTGCACCACCAGCACATTTCTTCAATAAGTATTTAACAGGAGAGAATTAAGAGCTTATGTGGACCCTGATCCTGACGTGAAAAGACTGAACTGTCTCCACCATCGCAGGCAAACGGAAAACTACGCACTCTAAATCCCTGAATAAAGATTTGTATATTTCACGGTAAATAGAAAGTGCTCTCCACTGTCAGAACAATAACTCAAGGACAACCTTTAAGGCATATCAACATCTAACACTAGCACCGTATATTGCAAATGTCTCTTTTTCAAATACAAGAGGTGGAATTTTGTTGGGTGATTTTCCTCAAATCCCAAAGCTCACTGTCCAGTGGGAAATAAGGTGTTTTACAGCTATTATAGAAAACAAAATTATTTCAACCTCAGGGCGAACACAATATTGCACCAATGTGACCCTGTCTCACCCTCAATATGATGAAGTAACCACACAGATCCTATCAGTAAACATGAACTGGACAACCAAGATCCGGCAAACACACAGCAGAAGAGACTCTGATAGCACAGCTGCTGGTCCTGCATGCATACAAATCCAAAACATGTACTAGTCAATGACATCTCATCTGAAACTCAAACAGTGCTTTGTTAATCTTCAAACAACACAGAATATCCTGGAAATATATGGAATTGTAGAATTAGTTCTTGGTTAAAAGTCTCAGTGTGTCTTTTCCCACTGAAACCAACCAAGCTAATTCAATCAAGAGGTTTGGAAACACATCAACTGCTGACAAGTGATTTTACAGTTCAGCTTGAGCTCAGTAATCATAGCCTAGTATGTGTTCCCTGGAACATGACACTTGTGCTAATATGTTCTCCAGTGGTCTCAATAAAAGAGCAAAAACGTAGCTGTCTAAGTCAAAACCTCCAATCCCGTAAAGCCTGCTGTAATTTGCTATGCATTATTTTATGCAATTTCCTTTAAAGCATGGCCCAGTGCCAAGTTTAATCCTTTCATTCAGAGGACTGCCCACTACACTTTCTGGACCGATTGTGTTCTCAATGAGAAGTTTATAACATCATCCACACCATACATTTACAAGGACATTAAGAATAAACACACAGCAGCTGCCTCTGTGGCGATCACAAGGTTGACTCACGTCCAGCAGGCCAATGTGCATGCAGTGCTGGCTGACATATATAGATATATTCCCTTCAGTGTGTGCTGTAGTCAATTTGTAAAGCGACTCCACAACACAGCATGTCCACACAGTTGGCTGGCGAGCTCTGTTCTGATCTGCAGGCTCAATCGATTGGTAATTCACTTTAAAGCTAAAATCATTACAGGCCCGGCCCAGCACTGTCTTCTGCCATTAAGACTGCTACTTCTCAAATGCATAAGGTACTTCAGAGTCTCAGTAGAGCAGATCCTAGGTGAGGTCTTACAGGCAATGTGGATCATGCTGATGACAGTTTAACTTGGATTTAAAACAACAAAAAGAGTAAATATTAAGTACTAAAATTAAACAGTTTAGAACATTTTCAATTCAGAACCAAAGATGTTGCCAATTAAAAAGCCTTAATAAACAATATAAATAAAACATTCACAAACTGTCCTTTTAGTGTTGTATGTTGTAACAGGGTTATTTCAAGCTGTTAAGAGGGATTAACAAAACTGTGTAAGGTCCAAATGTGGAAAATACTGCCTCAGTGGGTTGTCAGAGCAGATCATTGAGAACATAAAGTTCATCATAAGTCAATTTGTGAACAGTCCGTTCCAGGCCATGAAAGTGAGTTTATCTATCCCTTTAACGTTGAACTGAGAAAATAGATGGAAAAACTTAAAACAGACTTCACAGCTCAGCTAATACATACAGTCTAATGTCATTACAAGCTTCTCTTATAAAAGGCAGTATTGAAAGAGTAAAATGTTATAACTATAACTTAGCAAATTCCTTGTTTAAATGTATTTTCAAAAGCCCATAAAATGTACAAGAGTAATACAGCGCAACGGGAACGGGAACAGAATTTGTGCCAGAACCTTTACACTCTAAAATAAAACACGTTGACTATCAGTCAGGCCAAAAGAAAGCATTTTTGCAAGTTTAACTACATCTCATGAATTGGACCACAGTGGCACTGCTTGAAAAACATTGCAAAAACCTTATTATTATAATGCCTTTACAATACTCATCCACTCTTTTACTCATTGACACTAAAAGCCACAGAGCTTAACTATAGCTTCTGTAAAGGCTGCCAAAACAGAAAGCTCTAAGTATTTCTCATAATGGACCAGATGCAGGTCAATATCTTCCATCCTGTTATATTTTATTTTTTTCTAGCTGTTGAGTCTGCTCTAAACTTTCAAGAGCAAATCCGAAAAGAAAGCATGAGCTAAATGGGGTGCCATCTCTGATCTCGCGGGGTGCAAAGCCATTGGCCCAGAGCCACAAAGGAGCTTAGGCAATGGAGAGGGCCTCAGAAACATGGTGTAGCTTTCCCACAATGGCTGCTGTTGCATGAAGACAGCTCTTGAGGAAACAATGTGAGAAAGGGCTGGCATGGCGATTCCATTTTGTATTTATAGCCATGCCTTGTCTGAAGCCTTTCTACCTCACTAGCTTTGAGGCAACTCCAACTGTAGATGCTATCAATAACTAACTATCTAGTTCAAAGTAGTGTGGTCAGTTTGCCACAAAGCAAGAGGTTACTCTCTAGGTTAGGATCTAATAACTAAACATTACATGGGTGAATGTCATTTCAGAAAAATAGCTTCTCTGCTGCTGGAAATGGGCTTGATGCAATGATGCTTGTGCTACTTCTCTTGGTTCGTCTTATGGTGACGAGCGCTGGGACTTGGTCCACATAAAGCTCTACTGAAAGCTTCTGGGAGAAAAGTCTGCTCTTATTGCCGGAGCAGAACACATGCATTTGCAATTCCCTCTGAGCCATAACTCAATACGCTCATTATTAGTGGCTTTGTGGAGGTGCACAGTAGAGAGCTTTTAGTGAGGGCGTCAACACAACCCCATATTCCTTAAATATGTTGCAGTGAGCAAGCGAAAGGTTGGTTTTATACAGGAAGACAAACGTTTACTACTGCGAACTGTTTGTACATCTGCCATAAGTAGTGCACTAGGATACATAACTCAACTTGAGTCGATTTCAATATCAGAATTGACATTTTGACAGTAATATATAACGTGCTGATTTTTTTGTGTTTCTGCTTGTTTGCTGAGTTCTTATCTTGACTTAATCTATGATGATTATAATTGTTTGTAGTAAAATCCTAATTAAAGTTTGTAAATGTCAAACTTTTTGTTTCACCTATTGTCCACAAAAATCTTAAAGTCGAATGATAACCTCTGTTTTACTATAACTGCCTTACAACGCAGTGGTTACTGATACATTTTTAATACTTGGTTATGCACACAGTGCTACCTGCATCGTATCTGTTTTTCTCAGCATATGTCCAGAGTAAGCACAAAGCAACCAGTTGTTCAATCTCTATAAATCTGAAAAACACAAACTGCTGAGCATCGACTCATATATCAGTCTATTATATACTACAGGGCTGACTGTATTAAACAAATAGCTAGGCCTGCAGCTGGAAAAGAGAGGCAATATAGAAAGAGCAGAGGTTATTGTCTAATTTAAATCTTGGCTGCTTTCCCAGAGCTGTACCACATTCCAATTTGTGGCTGTGTTGCTTGGCGCTACTGACAGAGGTCCGGCTGCAAATGCACTCGGGCTCCTCTCCAAAAAAGAGGCTCCAGAGCTGACAATCAACAAGTTGGAAAAAATTAAGAGAATGACTGGGGCAAATTAGTTGAAATAATGAAAATATACATATATGTATGTATGGATGTAGCGCTTTGTTGCTGTTGTTGCACTCCCACTGTGATGTAATAAAGTATCGACATGTTATCATTATGAGTTGATGTGATAAAGAAAGCAACTACATTGTACTGTTAGAGCTCAGAGATAAAACAGCATCTGGAAAAAGACATCTGTGAACACATGCAGTAGTAGTCACTCTGAGTCTGAGAAGCAAGCAATTAGCTATTTCAGGCATTTTCTTGAGTGCGTACTATTGTCTGTTCATCTGCTGGATTGACAGCACAGCGGGACATCATTAGCAAACCTGACGGCCGTGCAGAAGCACACATTGTTTTTCTTGTGACAGGAGCCATCAGGCTAAGTGCTTCACTAATGTTTTTGAACAGTATTTAAACTCAAAATGTCACTTTAACATTTTTCATTTTAAAAGTGGAGTGAGATTAAGATGCCAGCTTTAAATAATTATAAACACTAAGCTTCATCTTTTGATTCCATATCGTTGCACTGACATTTAAAAAAGAGTCGGAACAAAAGGCACATCTTTGAGCCATAATGCAAAAATGATTCCTTTGATCTGTGTGAAACAGGTTGAGGGATTAAAGATACTTTGAAACCTGTGGGTCTACTTTTTTCAAATGATAGCAAGGTTACACAAGTGAAAGCACAGTGAAAGCTTTCATGTACGAGTTATACTCACATAATATATTGTCCCAAGGATAAATAATTCTATGGAAATTAATTATTTGCGCAAACTATATATTCTTTAAAAATGTAGATGTGAAGAATAAAAAATTGGCAATTTCAATCTCTGCACTCTGGCCTTTTCATCACTGTACAATGAAGAATAACATTTTCTATTAACACATATTTACAAACTTTATGTTGTATTTGAACAACCCTTGTTCCTCTCCTTACGGCAGTTTTGATTTCCTTGTATCACTGCTGCAGATCCCTAAGAATATGTTTCTCCCAATTTATCCAGTGCAGCAGCTAAAAATGGGGTCAGTGACATTTTCTGTATTAGAGCCTTGACCTCTATTTTAGGATCATGCTGTGAGTTTCTGCGCTAAAATAAATGAGAGTAGGCCACACTCTGCTGTGCACTCACACTTTCCTGTGCACATGTTTCCCAAACACTCTTCATGCATCTTCATTATGCTCATGTTTGACCCACTTCTCCAAATCTTTGCCAATATATAAATATATAAAGCCCAGAAGGCATTAGCCCTGGCATCATTTTGTCACATATATAGAAGAATTCACCATGACATGTACAATGTAACTACAATCTTCTTATATGCCTCAACTCTGTGGCACATTATTAATCTGTGCACATGGTGAGTTTGTGTTTGGTAACTGTTCACTCTAGGCCTTAGACGTTTAAGGGCATTGGAGATTACTACTAGTATTGGTTGAAAAAGGTCCTGCTTGTAATACAGTATGTTGTTAAAAAAGTATGATCTGTAAAATGATTGTGTACCATTTTTAGATGCTTTTACAGAGGGCTTTACATGTAGCAAATAAAACGCGATAGTAAATTCAAATTTAATTCATATGATTCTCATTTAGTAGTTTGACCCTTAGCTAAAGTTGAGTGTGCCAATAAGCTGTTCTGATAATTTCTGACAGTTGACCTTTGACCATTTGGATATCAACATTACATTATGTGGCAGCTCACTTCAAACATACTCACTTCAAAATGAGCTGTATAGCAGTTCATCTTGAAGTGAGCATGTAGAGCTTCAGTCAGAAACTACTAACAAATGTCCCATGAGTTACCCTTGAAAATAAATGACACAAATCCAATTGATAAATACATAAACATGGCTGTAATAGTAATTCTGTGATTTCACTGAGCACAGTTCTGGAAACTCTAACTGGAGCGTGAAAAATATATATAAATAAAAATACATTGTCAACCTGTCATCAGCTAATTTACCTGGAGTCTGAGGGGAAGATCCACTGGACACACAGGGAGAGTTAATCTCTTTATTAGTCTTCACTAAAGAGATCGACCCAATTAGCTTACCACATTGACTGACATTGCATGTTTGCTTTCTCCCCTCCACGTCCTGCTCTCTTAAATGCACCAGTTATGCCATTTACATTAGCGCCAGCTCAAGGCTTTGACGGAGGATTCTGTACTACAGTAAAATAATCATGATGTCTTTATTTGAATCTGTCGAGTCTGAAATATTCACCAGTGCAATTTGCTGTGACTGATTAGCCAATGGAAGGGTTGCTTGGGGATAGCTCTCCGGAGCTCTGTAATTGAGTGGATTTGACTTGGGAGAGGTTTTTCTGCTGATAACTACACACTCCCTTTTAATGTACTTTGCTTTTTCTGCCTGTGGACGTCAGAATAATGACACCTGCAGAAACAGCTATGGAGGACAGTAAATATTCACCATCTGATTGTGTCAATCTCAAAGCTTTATATATTTATAAAAAATGTCACTATGTTCATTTACTTTCGCAGTTTCTGAAATGTTCTTAGGGGATTAAAAATCTCCAAAAAGGATAATAAACAGAGCAGATTAAGCTCTTTATTAACGCCTCATAAATAGCTCTTCATTAGAATAGTCTATGTGTAATTATGAGATTAATGTTAGCCCTGGTTTTGGCAGCTTCTGGAGCTCATTAGCCACAGCCGTAGCACCACAGCCTCCTTTCACATTAAATCTCATTTATTTTGGATTGAGAAAACGAGATGCAGTTATTCTTTTCCAAAACACACCAGTAATGCTCTGGGGCATGATTTGTCATTGTTATTCAGTGTTCGCTCACCTACACTTAAAACATGATCCTTCTGGATTTTAATTAAGCACCAAGGTAGCTCCCAGAGGGTTCGGGCTTGGCACAGGGAACCACTTTGATTTATGCACTACTTTTGTTGTTCCTTCTTGAAGCTTGCCTGTTATGAGAGACTGTTGTGATGAATGAAAGACTTGCACAGTAATTCTTATTTGTTCATTAGTTCCTGTTGCGAGTGGATTCTTCAGAAAAACAAAAACGTTAAAATGAGCAGCTGTCTCGTGGCATGATACCTCCTCACAATTACTCCACAAAATCCAATGCATGAACAATTATTTTTGTCCTTGTTTAACTTGTTCTCTCTCCAAAGGCTTTGTAGCCCAGTTTATAATGTTGCTTTACTTGGTATTACTGATTCGGTAAGTGTATATTATGAACAGCAGCCAGTTTTCTATATAACACCTAAAGTATTGGCTAGAGTACAGTCACAACTACCCAGGTGCACTATATGCACTTGTTTTAATTAGTAGGCTACATGCTTTTCAATAACACATGACAAATACTCCAATGTGATGTAAGACAGACCAGCAGTCCGGCTAGAAATGCAATACAGCTGTTCTGGTGAACTCATGTCTCCCAATTGCTTTCCATTAAATGAACCTGTTAATCACTTCTTCTGAGTTTACTGCGGCAGATATCCACATTCAAAAATTCAAAGAGTATCTCATGATGTGTGCTGCACCGCAGTGACACGGGCATGGTTTCTGAGGCAGACCTTGTGCGAGTTCGGTTCTCGGAGATGCATATCAGAAGGTAATGGAGTCTGGAAACTACAGGGGTGCAGTGGGATCACTGTGATTAGCTTGTGGAACTGCTGAAGGTCACCACTGCTGAGCTGAGCAGCCACAAGCTTTCATAAAACCATGCAGCGTATCATTATTTTCAAAATGTGTTTCATTATGGACGGTTAACCTTGGCTAACTCTGACCTAACACTTTAATCAGCTGCCTGTACTGCCTTTGAAACAGTTTAATCATTTAGCTTTTCTTCTTATTCATCAGCAGAAGACACAAGTGTAATGTTGCCATTAAATTGGAGATTCTGTTTTTCAGCTTCCCTAGAAGGAATGTCACTTAAAAGAATTGTCAGTGGTTGTGCAACCCTGCCAATGTAGAGGCCTCACAAACCTTGATCTGGTTTCTACTTCTGCCATCCCGCCCTATGTTTTTGAGCCAGCCAAAGTACACACAACACAATAAACAAAAACGTGCTGTGAATGAGCCTCCACTTCAACTTTTTTTTTAAAACAGTTGTTGGGTCAAATAGATTCAAAAAGAGTTAATTTAACAGAATACTCTTGGAAAGTAGAGGCAGCAGTGGCTAGACCCTTATTTGACGGTTGGAGTGTCTACTCAGGCTGTGTCCACTGTTCCTTTAATCATGTAACCCGATACAACGTGGAACTAAAATATACAGCCCATTGCGGTTACGGTTAGTCAAGTCTGGGCTGTTTGTTAGCGTTAAGGGGGAGATTTTTAGATGGTTTCATGTATAAAAAATGTTTATCTTGTACTTTAAGACATGTTTGAACAAGCTGCACCAAGGTTAAAAATCTTAAAAGTGAAACAAATTGTGGTGATAAATTAGAAAGTGATCCAGACAAAAAGTACACAGGAGAAAATATCAATAAAACTTTTTTACCCCGCTGCAAATTTGAATTTTTTACATCGATATTTTATTTATGACAGATAGAACCAATTATTGCTTTTTAGGAGAGAACATTTAACCTGGTATATGAATACATTATTGCAAATCTATTTTTCAATACCTTTTAGTGACATGTGACTAAAACAACTTCCTCCTTTGAACTCAGCAGTATGTTCCAACACGCCATTTATTTAACTATTCAAATAAAAGTTTTATTTACTCCCTTTTATTTAAGCCTTTTGTCCAACAGGTCTGGGGCCTATTTGCACACCTGCTACTATTGTCAGTGCTTTTAGTGCAACCTGGTTACACTGCATTGTGGGAATGTGTGATGTAGGAGGGGCAGGTGAAAAAGCCCGGATTAATCACACGGACGATTGTATATTAGACTACGCTCACCTGCTAATACAACTCTAATGAGAAAGACAACCACAGCCACCCTTCAGCTGGATGCATGGACCATGCTGGAACCACTAATGTGTTTATATATATCTTTCCTTTTATGAATCAGATCAAAGAAAGGATCTATTTTTCCTACTCATTAATAATTATTTTAACTATTAATATTATTCAAACTACCATACCAAAATAATAGCACTAGTGATGTTAGATATTTGCCAAGAAGTGAAAGGGAGAACAGCTAAATGTTGCGAGTGCATTAAAAGAACAGGACATTATATCTATTTTTTATTTATTTATTATTTATTTAACCAGGTAGGTCAATTGAGAACCAACTCTCATTAAGTTGGGGAGGGGGTTGTACATGTCATTAGTGGTAGGGGAAACCGGAGCACCCAGTGGAAACCTACACAGACAAGGAAAACCCAGGACCTTCTTGCTGTGAGGCAGGAGTGCTAACCACAGCCACCGTGCCGCCACAATAAAACTCACTCCCTGTAGAAAAGCATTAAAAATAAATGTGTCTTAACAGCAAGACTAACCACAGTGCTTATTGAATCAACCAACCAGGGGTGACTGACTGTTCTTTGAAAAGTGCTTAATTCTCAGTAAAAGCAGTTTCTAGGGAACCCCCTCTTTTCATTTCTAATAAGTCGGCAAGGTTGAGGCTGTCAAACCTGTAGTGGACCAAAACCAGCTTAAAATGGTTTATCGTGGTTAAAAATATATATATATTTTCTGGGGACTTTGATTTATGGTGCATTGGCCTGAGAGGATGAATATAATAAAAGTTGTAAATGGGATTTTTTCATGATACGTATGTATAGACCTACAATTTTGCAAAACTGCTGCCGCTCAAGTGTTTTTGGTACTAAAGTCAAGTGGTAAGAACCGACCTTGACAAACTCTTCTGAAGAAAAGCGCATGGAAAGTATAAGTCCTTATTTTCATTCTTTTTTTCTTTTTTTTAATAGAGCAAGCACTGAGTTTTGCATTTATGCAGCATCACTATATTTCCGTATACATTATTAACTCCTCCATTTTCCTTCTAGTGTCAGTAAAAAGTAATGGCCCAGAAAAGAGTTTTTACCTAAGCAAAATAAGCATACTTGATTGGTTTTGCATTGACGACTAATATGTTTCTGGTCATGAGATCACGTCTGAGGGCATATGGTCTTTGTCTGCAGTCATGTCAAGACATGGGATGCCCTTTAGCGCCCACAGTCCTCCACTTCAGGGGGGTTTTTAGAGTGCTCGGCCTAAATGAACCTACACTGAGTAATGTATGAGGATATGTAATGACAGGGATTTATGAGCAGCAATGGCTAGATTACAGAAGGTCTTTATGAGTGCTGATCTGCGTAATGGTCAATGTATAAGCCTTTGTCATTTCCACTTCATAAATAAAGCAGGCAACCTGTTTTAGGGATTTCAGATCAGATTTTATGAGCAAAACAAGAAGTGGGAATAGGGATGTTTTGTGTCCATGTGCATGCATGTTACACATCAACAGATTGACTCAATGTGAAGAGTTAAGCAAAGAGAGTGGCAGCTATGATAATGCATTGCTACAGGAATCAAAAACCATCAAGCTCAAGGTTTATCACAAGGCTGTTTCCCAAAAGTGATCACCATGTACTCGTTAACCGCTTCTTCCAGTGAGCCGTAAGAATATCTCCTTGTACAATAGCAAAAAACATCAACTCCTGATGTGCAGGAGCAGAGAGAGCGTGCACATATGCTCTGTGTGGACATACAGCATATTTATTTGTATATATATCATATAGATGTGAGACAAGCGGGCAGACTAAAAATAACACTCTGTAGTCTCAGTGGGAAAATTAGGTGTTTAATAAATCTGTTGAACTACATCTCCTGACATGCTACAATTATAGACCAGGCAAAATACATCAGCCATTCACTACTTGGACATTGAAAGATTTGAAACATTTTACATAATCCTAGGAGTTATAGCTATCAAACCTTGACATAACAGCACTCACATGTGCCGACCATACATCTTTAATGTTCTTTAATGTTTCATCATGACCTATGACATCTACTTTCTAAAGGAATATGTTGACAACCATAATGTTTTGCATCTGTGTAGATTAACTCTTATATCATCAAGTATTAAGTCTTAAAGTAAGTCTGTCGTCTCATGTTATTGAGAAGAGTTATGTTTATATTGATGAAGTATCATCAATTGTTAATATAAATTCACATTGTTCATTTGTTTTCTCTAACAAAATTCATAAAAGCAATGAAAACACGTTGCTATATAGTCTTTTTCCCAGAAAGAAATCATAATGTCTTCACTGCTGGAATTTATTTTGCATATAAACCTCAAGTGTTACCACCAGTGCAGGTGAAGAGTTTATATTAACATCTGGTGGTAATTTCAGTCTCTCCGTGCCTGGAGGTAATGAAGTCCACACTAAATGGATACTGTATCTAAAAGATTATTAAACCTTTAAGAAAGAAAAGACCAGATGGCCATAAATATGAAAATAACACAGCCTTGCTTTCATGAAACCATTAAAGTCAATCATTTTTGACTTTTACTTAAAGCTTTCAACTCTTAAAGCTAGTCTTGTTTGCTCGTCTGAAGAGTTGCCCACAAAAAGACATATTTATTTAAATGGTTTTGCATAACTGGCAAACCCAAAGTCAGCAATTAGACAAATGATAATGTAGAAAATACAAGCCTATGGATTAATCTAAAGTTTGTCAGCAGTTCTGGTCATTTCTACCGGCTACAACCAGGTGTTTCAGACACACGCCATGCCAGTAAAACACAGAGGCGTTATCAAAGATCAAATGAAAACAATACAACTTCAAGTAACAGCCAATTAGTGTCTTGGTTAACTAGATGTGTTTAAGAGTTCTCATGACAGCTGTCACACACCTGGACACTGACACACATCCTCAAATATGTTCATAAAGAACCTTTCTTCTATTCCAACTTGTTTCTGAACATACTTTACAAGTAATAATTAACCGAGTGAAGTTGTGTCATGTTTCTCTTCAGTGCCGCTGTTTCTCCTTCATCTCTGTGCCAAAAAATGGGCAGCTTCATTAGTCATGGCTGCAGCACCTAATTAAGTTTGTGCCACTCGTTTGGATTTTTCTGTAAATTTAAAAGAATCTGTGATGTTTCAAAGTGCCCCTGGGCCCACTCGCTCTGTTGTCATTAAAACTCAACATTTCCTGTGCCAGCGCTTTGAGAGGGTATATAGCATTTTTTACCAATCTTTTAGTGGACAGTTTTTTATAATATTCAAATAATGAGTAAGCTTATTGAAAATATGCATCCGAATGAAGCCACTTGTTCACCGTGCAAATGCATTGCTTTGTATTCGTTCTCTGTATTTCTTTGTAACATAACTGGTTGAGACACTGGAGAAGCCTCCCTCCCTTTCCTTCTCTCCCTACTTTTGCATTATGGCCAAT
Organism: Perccottus glenii; assembly: GCA_024416835.2. Classification (NCBI taxonomy): domain Eukaryota; kingdom Metazoa; phylum Chordata; class Actinopteri; order Gobiiformes; family Odontobutidae; genus Perccottus; species Perccottus glenii. The sequence continues at coordinate 10,076,060 of CM044548.2, forward strand.
TACTGTTACAGATGGAACATTTCACTTGACCTGGGGAATTTACAAGCAGAAATACATTCATACTTGAACTCGTACACTGATTCAAAGCCAGGCAGTTAAAATTCTCAAAGGGTGATGAATACATGATGAAATTGGGCACATATGACAAGTTGGCCACATGACAAAGAGCTGATGAAACAGTGAGACAAACCTGGTAACTGTTTCGAGAAGCATCAGATTGCAAGAGCAAACAGAGCTGCAGAGAGGGGCTGAATAATTGGGGAGGGGGTGGCTGTGTTGTATGTGAGGGAGAGGGTATGGGTGAGGGGTACCATTGTTTAGACTTAAAATAAATATATGTCACAGTGATGTTCCCTCATGCTGGCTACACAGAAGTCAAGCTTCTGATGGAATAGGTACCCAAAGGTAAAAGTTCAAGTGTTACATCAGTAGACTAAAAATATAGGCTTCAACTATTTTTACAGCTATTCTCTCAGTTTATCATTTGAGATTCTGTCAAACTGCCAAACCTGTAATATTTGAAACCAGACGTTTGCCTGCCGGACATGGTTAAGTAACCTGAACGACTTGTGGTAAAGTCATTAAAAGGCTAACCTAAGAGCGCGTGTAAACAAACTGCGACATACATAGGTGCGCTACAGAGCAGGTATAACAGAGTCATGAGTTCTGTGTGAGTGCTGCGCTCGACAAAACCCTCAGACAGTTGACATTTGTATTTTTAGTGAAGTTTAACGTTAGACATGTTTAGCAGTCAGATAGTGACTCTGACTGTAGCGCTATAATTATCAAGATGAAGCTGTTTAAGCTGCTGCGGTGTAAATGATGTTTTATTGCATCTCATAGGATCATTAAACCCGACTCAAAGTAGTTCCTCTGCCACTGGATACAATGTATCCGTTTATCACCTTCTTAATATCATATATTTAATAGTAGCTAAGTTAGTCACATCATTATACTTCGTTTATTCAACCAGACTCGAACAGGACACTGCATGTGTGATGTCTTCAGAACTAGTTATTGCATAACAGCTAAGTTAAATTAAGTTTGAAAGTATTAATTAAGATGAACTACACTTAGTCTGACAAGTTTTTGAATTGCGTTTTCCAACTGCAGTTTTACAAGAGCTCAGACCACGACCCTAGACACAAAACAAATTCTTACCTTGTTAAAGTTGTAGTAGCCCAGACAGTGGCCGAAATCCATGTTTGGTGAATCTCCTGGAATAGAATTTCCACCGGCAGCGGGATAAAACCTTACATCCATGTTGAGAGTGAGGCGCGCAGCTGAAGCAATAGCTACTCTGCTCAGTGTGTTTCTGCCGCTGACAATCCAAAGGACGGAGAAACACGGGCAGTGCAACTGACCCGGGCTGTGCCGGAGTAAATGAGCTACTGCTGGGAGCAAAGCTTCAAGTTGTGTTTCTGTATTCCTTTTCCACACGTGGGTCAAATGCTCCGAGTCCGAGGAAGCCTACATGAAGGTTGGACCGAGCCCAATAAGATGCCCATGCATTTACACACAGCTGCTGCTGTATACAAAGAAGCCACGAGACCGGCGACTGAGCGTGGGTCCTCCTCCTTTTCCTCCCCCTTCAGTTGCACGAAGAAGAAAACACACAGAAAGCGGCAATGAAAGCTTGTAATAAGTCCACGCGTGTATCAGTTCTACACCCGAGTCCGTGGCTCACAACTTTATTTGTCCAACTTACAAAACTACGCTCCAAAGCACAGTTTGACTATGCAAGCAGATTGATCGAGCCCATGTGCTGGAGACATGGTTTAAAGATTCAACAGAATAAGCAAAGCAATAGGCTATTCCAAAGATGGTACACTAGCCTATTTGTAATTCTGAATATGATATACACTGAACCCGATCCCAGTTCAGCCTCAGCCTGTCGTACTGATGAACAAGGCAAAATGTGTTAACAGCCAGCCCCTCCCCAAACACACAAGGCCACGCCCCAAACACAGCAAGCCCCTCCCACCAAAACATCGCATCTAACTCCATGTGACTCGCTGGTTTATGAGAATGCATTACTTTTATTCAAAAAGCCCATTTTAATACGTATGTTTGAGTTGCTTTACTTTTTTTTATCTTGTTAGATCAAGGGAACAATTACACAGGGAAGGACACTGCCTTTAGTCACTTTAGGAAATGATTTTAACTTGCTGTTAGAGAAGCCTAGAAATATAATTACCTTAGGAACTTTACTACGGTGGCCCAGAGAGCTCAACGAAATACAAAAGCCAAAACACACTTTACAAAAAGAAACAGCTAAAAATAGAAATACAACAACATTTAACTGCACCGGAAATAGACAAACAAAAGTATAACAATAACCCCACAACATTACATCAGTAATTTTCCTGCACCAGAACATACATCCCTCTGTAGCTGTAGATCAGCATATTACCCTTTTCTAAAAATATCTGTATAATCTGTACAGTCTATAATGGAATAAAGCCCTTATTACTCTTGTATTTTCTCCTTTTATGTCACATAAACAGCGTAACACTTACATTCCAATAGCTACTAGACTTTTTTTTAGCCTTCAGATCAATAATATTGCCTTCACATCAGGAGATATAAATCATTAATGTATATTTTATTACAAAAATAAAACATATGTGTTCAAAATTAAACTTCTTTTGCATTTGTTTAAACATAAAGCATACCTTGCAGTGTATTTTCAACACATTCATAATTATGCATGTTTGTGCTCTGTAGATAAGGATGTTTTAAAGCTCTTACATGAGCAAGAGGGGAAAAAAATGTACACGTGGGATATATGTTGGCAATCCACGCAAGCCTAATCAATGACATACAGTGCTAAACTCCTGTGTGCTGTGCTCATGGAGATAATCCTCCGTTTGCCTAGAGATGGTCAACAATCCCCTATGGTCGCCAAGAAAAGTGCTTTGTAATTATGAACACATTGATGCATATGCAAACCACTTTTCGTCATGTTCTTGTTTGATAGGGCCTTTTGCATGCATAACCAAGCAATACCTTCACATACTACACAAACTGATACGCCCACCCAATCAAATCACATTCACTCTCGCACATTAAGACCCCCACGCACCTCCCACTCAACACAGATCAGATAAGCAGGCTCCACTACATTCCCAATTCGGCCGAGTTATTGGATGTTTGGTTTTCAATATGACAGAAGAGTAATATGTGTGTGTTTCGCTCGATGTTGTTATTTATTCCTGCCTGTGTGGCAGAGCAGCCAAGAACAAGAATTAATTTCCTTTATGATGGTCGGGTATCAGTGTCTCCAGATGAATTATGCTTTTCTACCATATGTCATTGCCTCTCAGCCGGGAAAGACTGGAGCCATTTGGTTACGTGAAAACACATTATCTTGTGTTGGCTCCTGCTCACATTCAATTAAAGCAGCACGGAGTAATTACACCTAGGTACAAAGGAGTAATAAATGCAAAATAATTAATTAGCCTAATAGTCTTTATTTACTGAAGGACCCTCTTAATAAGTGAGCAATTTTGTCATTTTGTGAAACAATCAGAAATGACTGCTGCTGGGTTTGCAGACAATTCTGTAGGAATGTTCTAAAAATGTTTGCTGTTTCAATTTCTCTTGTGATAATCATTGATTTTTTTTTTTAACCAAACCCATCACACTAAATCATTAAAGGTGTATGATAGAACAGGTATATCAGATTTAATTTGCAGATGTGTTTATAAAGTCTGTGTTAACATATTATAAAATGTTTTTCACCTATCTATTTATTATTATATAGTGTCAGATTGGTTTGGTATATACATAAGGCGTTCAAAAGGACTAGCAGCGCGGAGCTTGTAGTTCGCCTTGAATCGCAGAGGCTGTATACATTCCCTTAAGTCAAGCATGTCACCTAGTTAATTAGCTTGGTGTATAGCCACATTCATAAGGAATAAACAGCTCTTTTTTACCTTGTAAAGGGTATTTTTTATTTTTATTATGGCAAGATAAATGAGTGGATTGTGATGACAAAGAGGCCAACAGAACCATGTTATTAAGTCATGACATATACATATAGTGCATTATCAAATTCACACAGTCCAGATTAAAAACACACACAACAGTTCGCAGCTGAAATTGTAAAAGATATAGCAACGTTTCATTATTTCCCAGGGCCAGATGGGAGTTTGCATGTTCTCCCTGTGCTTGGGTGGTTTTTTCCGGGTACTCCGGTTAACCCCATCATGCAGGGCGCCTAGCTGCCGACAATGAGTTTCCCCCATGGGATAAAAAGAAAAAAAAGAAAGAAGCAGACGTCCATCTATTTTTCTGAGCTTCTCATTGGTGTAACTGCATGTGTTAATAGAGCAGGGAACAAGTATTTTGGTGAAGAAGGTCTATATCAGCGTCATCCTTCTGTGGCTCTCTTGAATAGATTCCTAAAAAGAGGATAAAACCATGAGGAGCTTAACATTTTTTCACCATTTGCTTCAAATTGTTTCCACTATGCCACATATTGAATCGTAATGCCTTTAATACTGAACTGTCTATTTATCTATGATGATGAAATGCACACATAATGTATACCTCTTATATAGCAATACATGCTCCCTTTCAGACCTTCTATTTAAAGCCATCTTTTGGAAATGTGGTCAGCCTTGTCCATTTGTAATCACACCTGGTATTTACATGCGTCCTCTTGAGTCCTTGTTAGTTTGGTTCTTACTTTAATGCTTCATATTATGCAAAACTACACTGGCTTCTGATGGTTAAGACAGTGCCTGTGTAACCTTTTACTTCTGCCTTCACCACATTGAGAAAACAAGAGAGTTTGTTTCATTGCGTTTACACCGGCAGCAAGTGCTTTACATCCTGTTGTGTGAATATCATTATCAAGCAACTGTTTAGAAGTCGGCAGTACAACTTTCTCTCATGTTCATGTACTTAATTAACTGTTGTGCTTTTGTTTGTTGAAGACAGTGTTGTCTCAGAGTAGTAAAAAAAAAAGGCATACAAATATTCAATCAATAAATATGTACTTAACTATGAAAATAACGCAATAGAACAATGAAAGCACAGCCAGTAATTAAAACAGACTTACTACATTTACATTTTACATTTAGTCATTTAGCAGACACTTTTATCCAAAGCAACTTACATTCAACAGTGGTACATTTACACATTTAGGTTGACGCTTTCATTTTAAAGCGACTTACATTAAGGTTCCATTCACCAGTGTTACACCTGGAACACCACTGGAGGCAAGGTGGGTTAAGTGTCTTGCCCATGGACACAATGACAGTATGAACTGTAAGGGGAGCGGGAATCGAACCACCTACCTTCCGGTTGAAGGACGGCCGCTCTACCGCTGAGTCACAATATTAGAATATATTTAATTATTGGAAAATTATTTAATTATCTAATTATTTATTAAATTGCTGTAATTATTACTGTTTGTCACCATCAATGGAGCAATAAATTCATTTGTTATTGGCTGCCTGGAAAGAAGACTAACAATCTTTTTTTGCATCGAACCAAACTCATGTTAGAGAAGTGTAACACACCTTCCACATAGCGCGCAGGTACTATCTCGATATCTCACTCCCCCACAGACCACACACTTGCAAACCTCCTTTCACACTCCACTGTGTTTGCATTTTACGTCAAGCCCAAGGTCCCATTGCTTTTATTACACTCCATCAGTAATAAGGTGAGAGATTAGACATTAAAGGTAAACTAGCGCCGTTGTCTGGACATTCATAAACATTTTACATCGGGAAGGCCTTAATGCTCAGTATGTACTTTTTTTTTTTTTAGTACAAAGACATTTTAATCACACCCAAATTGTTTGCTTGACTTCAATACAACACAACTATGACAGTCAAGAAAAAGGCTGGACATACAGCTGGCTATTTTACTGCAAGTCTTGAGCCAATGTGGGCCAAATAACGAAAAAAGGACTACATAATGATAAATCTGCAGAACACCTCATTACATTATTCTCAATTAAAAGCTATCCTCAGCAACATTAGTCATCTCGTGCTCGTGATTCATACTAATTAGTTCTTGGTTTCTGAGCCACAAGCTGCAAGAGGATATTTCTATATCCCATTAAGTGATTCCAAGATATGCCCTTGATTGACATTCCTTTAAACCGGGGAAGTAATTACATTATATGCTTCAGTTTGCTTTTAATAATTTCAGATAGCCTGTGGTTGGAGGGAATTTATGTTGAACCTGCGACATTTAATCTAGTATGATGTATAAAAAGCCTTAATTGAGGTGGTGTGTTGTTGACGTTGTGGACACTTTTGAGTAGAGATTCTTGAATTGAGTGATTTATAATGATTTATATGGGATTTGAGTAAATTTCAGTAATGATAGGCTTGTTGGCACTTGTTGCCCTCACAGACAATTTAAAAAGTGTAATGCTAGATAATAAATGAATAAATAAATGGATATTGCAGTTGATTTACAATTGCCCTATTTTTGAAGACATCAATTCATTCTTCATTTCTCCTTAGCTCAAGCATATGGAGACCTGTCTGCATTTGTACCTTCCCCACTGTCACAACATTTTCTTCATGGTGTAAAATAAAAACAAAAACCGTTGACAGCAAGGTCTAGGTAAAAACTGGGACATTGTTGTTTTTGGGGATACATGTTGAGGAAATCAAATGTTATTTTAGGGCGATGTGCAAACAGAAAAGTTTATACAGGTGTTGAGAGAGAAAAAAAACATTGCCTTATCTTATCATAAACAATACAATACAGATACAATATGTGCTTTCCCAACTATAAATGAGTCCTCTTTTAATGCATGCTGCAGATAGCCACAAATAATGTCCTAAAATGTGTTGTGTAATGAGTTATTTCCAGTGCATAATGATTCTCGCTCGGAGTCTACAATCAGTTATTGTGTTCTTTGCCAGGCTACAGATCTTTTAGTGTCTGCCAGAAGAAGAAGAAGAAGAAAAAGAAAAAGAAGCTGCTCTTTGTTTTACTTCACATATAAATTACAGTGTTCACGGGGTAATTGTTACCTTATCATACAAAGAAAAGAGAAACTGTCACCTGTCTTGCAGATTATAACCTATACTCAGCACAGTGAGTGTCAAAACATCAGAAAAGGTGGGAGGCAAATAATAAGAAATTACAGAACAGACTTGTTAATACATGCAGCGTGATTCAATATGCCACACTGTCTTCATCATGGAAAAGCTCTGATGGGATTCTTAACCTACATTCCTCTCATCAGTGGCTGTTTCTTATTTGTCTCACAGGAACACATGTCAGAAACAATGGTTGTTTAAAGCTGCATTTTATCTATGTCTACAAAATGTCTCCTCTTACATTTGGCAGCACTAGTTCAAGCTTTTGGGTTGTTACAATAACACTTTGACTGACACAATGTTCCCCTTTGGGAGAAAATACAAGTAGAAAAAAAAAGAAGCATAGTAGTTTTAAGTTACTTAAAGAATTTTAAAATCTTTCCTTTTGCTTGACTTTGTTGAGAATCTCCTTCTGACCTCCATTTTTGAACATTGTGTACTTCATGTAAATCTTTTAAAAACAGATTGAAGCATAAGTCACCAATCATAGTAACAATTCTCATGCCTCTGCTGCATCAAATACAGGTTATTCTATTTGATTCAATGTGACCATTCTCTAATGCATGTCACTGGACATATTCTTATGTTCATATCATGGCTTGGGAGGAATCTTCATGAATATTTATGCCCCACTGCTACTGAATGCTTTGCATGAAATGAAACACCGCGCTCCTTGGGGCTTGTTTGCCTTGAGACACAAATCTAATCTACATATTGGCCATTGCATACAAAGAGGAGGGCCATAGACATGAACCTGGGGGCTACCTCCATTGCATTTTTACTTTTTATTTGGGTTACTGCTTTCCCCAAGCTCCAATTCAAGGTGTTTATATGAACAATAAGCAAACTACTTAAGTGTTATAGTTCTCATTTTGCCACAGTTTTAAACAGGCATGTCTATTTCTTGACAATAGCGTCAGGCTCCAAGCAGCAAAATACTGCAAAGAGAACCATAAATGCAGCATTATTTTCCAGCTACATTAAAATAACTGCATTTTGTCTTCCATGGTCCAATAACTGAAGAAAGGATCTTGATTTGTTTTCCCCCATGGCTGCAAATCTCATTTTTATAGCAAAAGATATTATGTGCAAACCAATTCCAAATCCACTTTTCCAGTCCACTTTTCCATTATCACAATAAAATCGTGAGTCATTTTTATGATGGTTGAAATACATTAAAAATGGCTCTGAGAATAGCATTGCCCTTTTGGCCGTTGTCTTTTGAATTAAATGTCAACACAAGTGTAAAACAAAATGTAATCTCATATTGCACTGAATATAAATGTGCCAATTGCTGATATAGATGAGTCTCCGAGAGTGGCTCCTCTCATAAATTAACTGGAAGCTGTCTGCGCTTGAGTGACACATCTTTGATTTGTAGCAAGCAGTTAATTTCAATCCAAATTTGCCATGCTGTAATTTCTCACTACATCTTGCTTCTTCCCAGATTGCCAGGCAGATAAAAAGGAAAATACTATCATCAAATAAATGACATGGCTTGCTACCTTTCAAAGTGAGCCATTCTGCAACCTTATCAAACTTTTGAAAACCATTGCTTAAACAAACACAGTCAGTGAGGTAAATATTAATCAAAACTAATTGCTTATTGTAGATCACTGTAATGTGGTGAAGATAATTGTAATTGATTTGCACAGTGTAATTACTCCAAGACAAATGTGGTGTTTTCTGTCAGCTCTTACTTTCAGTGGAGCAGCGTATTAAGCTGTGTGAGAGGGCACTGTGATTACACAGAGGCAGAACAGAACGGAAGCTGGATGGGAGCCATGACCCTTCTACTGTCTCTCTCCAAAACTGTCATTTCCATTAGTGTACATTCACCAGGGCCCTGACACAGTCCCAGCCCCCGTCCAACTCTATTCCAGTGGACGACCACTGGACTGTTGCGGTATATTCTTCATAAGTGGCTCAAGTGTGGTGAAGCATGACAGTATGAAGTATGACAATAAAATCAAAACTATACTATTTAGAATGGAGAGTTTTGTAATAGTATAACCACCTATTGAATTTTTTACACTATGGATGGTTTGTAAACAACATAAGCAGCAGATGTATTTTAACAAAACAAAACAAGACAAGACATTTATTTTTGCATAGCCCAATATCACAACAACAGTCGCCTCAAAGGGCTTAACAGACTGCACTAGACAACATCCCCTGCCCTTAGACCCTTCATCAGGGTAAGGAAAAACTCCCAAAAAACCCAGCCGGGAAATAAGTATGTTTTGAGTTTGCTTTTGAAAACTTCAACAGAGTCAGCACTTCCACCGGGAGCCCATTCCTGTAGCCAGCAGACATTTTCTTTATTCGAGGAAGTTGAAGGAGGCCAGCGTCCTGAGAGTGAAGGGTACGAGCTGGAGTATACCGGGTGATGAGGTCAGGCAACAGAAGTCAAACAGACAGCAATACGTTTTCAATGGGCATCACCCAACAAAAATATCTAATTCTGCATGAGGTTTATTCTGGCATGTGTGAATTGTTTGTGAATGGGACGAGATCATTATGCCTTGTTTCCACTGGAGCTGTACGGTGCGGGTTGGGTTGGTACTGGTGCATTTCCATCACCAAAAGTGTCCTCAGAAGCTTACCGTAACACGTTGGCTATGCCTCGGCTTGGGGTCTCAAGTGTGTTAAATTTATATTATAAAAGGTTTACGCAGCTCTATCAATTTAATGTTTTCAGAAAACTGTAAATAAACCAGAAACAGTATTAGTTTTGAAAACACATCCAAGTTTCAAAAAGTCTGCTTCAGATACCATTTATATTTCAACTGGAGACACACCATTATTAACATAGCAGAAGCCACTCTTCTGGACCCAGCAGAGAGGAAAATGCTCAAACCAGGCTGCTATTAATTGCAAACTGAATTATTTACATCTCTTATTTACGTTTCTGCTTGTACAATACTCTTAACAGATCGGTTGTTCAGTTGTGGGTTTGTGAGGGTTAATGCTGTGACGCTGGGTCTCCTCAGACAACCCCATCCATCCTTTCTTTTTAAGCTCCATCTTCCAACACTAACTTTATGTGACTTGTCTACCTGGACCCTTGCTGAGGATGGATGTTCATTTGCAGGCAGATCAAAATGTAGCTTTTATTTATGTTGTAGCCCAGCTGAAATGGTTTTAGGCAAAATGGGAATTTAGCCATTTGCTCAAATCCATGGATGGCGGTGACCTCAGGTTGGATTTTTTGTCAGGTTTTGTAATGTTTATGCTAGCTCCCTAGCTCGCTGAGGACTTGTGAAACAATGGTTGTGTTGTTTTTTTCCTTCATTGCACATGCTTTTGTTTCCTGAAAAACCATTGCAGATATCAAAACCATGCTGCAGCAGCAGGAGTGTGCGAAATGAGCTTGTATCTGAGAAAACAAACGTAGCTAGTATACCATAGACTAACACATAACCTGATTTTTAATGAAGTGTTCTTAATAAGAGAGGGAGCCTGTTCAAGTTTCATCACTGCTTGTGTTTATGAAGCAGGTATACTCAATACACTGACTGTGTGACAAGAGATTGACAAAGCTCTATACAGCGTGTGTGCCGAATTACTAATCCTTTTATAATATATAAAAGAGAAGTCATGTAAAGATTTGGTTTGTAGCTCTTGACATCTTAAATGTGTTTGAGCTCAAGTTGAATTGCAGACTGAGAAGATGAGACAGAAAGGACTAGAGCTGACGAGAAGAGAAGCCAGAATGAACTGCGCTCCCCAGACAATCCATTTACTCCCAAACACACCTTGGGTTATTGAGAACGATAACAATACAGCCCGGCCCTTTTGTATTGCACCGCACAGACACATGTTTCTCCTAGCTTGACATAATTGCCATTCTTCTTCTGTTTTCTATCTGGGCAACATCAATCTCTGTTGCTGCACTGCCAGAACTGTCAGAGGCAGAGAGCAAAGTCAGGCTTCCTGTATCAGTGCTGTGAAGTAGTAGAGCTGAAGTGCACAATGCAGCTGAGGATGAGAGATCATACAAATGGCTCAGTGAAAAGGCTCTGTCCACCTCTTTACTTCATGTGTCAACACAGATTTAGTGTAAAAGTTCAGGTTCAGCACCAAATCCATATAAGTGTGACAGTAACAAATAGATCCCTGTTGTTTCTGCGATGTCTAAAATCCCATAAATAATGACTATAACAGTAAAGGCATGTGCCATGCATCACTGAATGTAGGGCCACATCACAACAGATGACATACAGACAATAAATGTGGGATCAGGATGGCAAAACCTGTTGAACTTTATAAGAAAAAGTGTGATCTTGTGCACACTGTGCAGGAATATCTCTCTGTGAACATGGACTAATCACTGTTTCAAAGATTTTTTCACAACTTTGGGATGAAAAAGATTGTTTTAGGAGAGAAGCAATATTTCACTGGGTGAAATAGGTGCAGGCAATCTGCCTTTGGAGTGGAGAAGGCAGCAGTGTTTTATAATGGAAGAAATTCAATGTGACATGTCGAGAATGAATTGCTCAGTCAACCAGAAATATCCCTTGTTCTAATGGCTTGGGACATTCAGTGGTGTGTTCTCTCCTCCTCCTTCTGCTTCTACCCCTCCCCCCATACCCCCCTGCTCTTCCGCTTTATCTCTCTCTCAGTCTATATAAACACAACACGCATCTGTAATGAATAAGCTTATAACAGACCCTGATTGGTGGAATATACAGAAGGTTGAATTGAACAGATGGCATTGCACAAAAAGATTCTGAAGAAATTATTACTTCTTTGGAGCAGCTCATTAGTCATCTTATGAGTTTTGTAACATATATCTCAGATAATAATGGCTGAATAGATAACAACTGCGGTCACAATGTTTTAGCTTTATCTGTGAAGTCATCTGAAAACAGTGAGGTGTGTGCACTGCAAAAATACAATGTATTTCTCTTGGGTCAGAGTTATGCTGCGAGAGGTGCAGTCCCACTGCAGATACACATTTTTTATTCTTTCCACAGTGAAGATAGAGGGAGGGAGCACTGTCATGTATCCTTTTGCATTATTGGCTTTTGAGTGTATACACTCAGTGATTGGCACTTTGGTTATTCATCCTGTCTGTGGAGCATGTCTTGCCTTACATGAAATACAATTTCTGGAGAAGTGTAATCATGGCTTGGAAGATTGCTTTCTATTATATAGGATGAAAATGATAAATTGGTGCTTGGAGGGAAAAATGTTTGATATGTCAGTTTCATTGCGAGACTCTTTCGCACAGTTGCATTGTGTTGGTCGTCTGATCCAAGTATTGTTGCAGATGGTGATGATTTCTTCTCCATCTCCAGGGCCGACGCTGCATATAATGTATTGGTAGGTTGGGTTGACTTAACCTTCAGTCAGTGCACAGCAGGAGATTAATACACTTTTTCATTTTAAAACTCTGGGCTGGTGTCCTTATGACTGGAAACAAACCAAAGTCACGGGCTAAAAATATAAGCACATTGAAATAGCTTATCTAGTTACTGATAACAAGCTACACAATACATTACATATTAACCATTATTGACACGGTGGGCTTTTTAAGAGCAGCTCTCACTGGGCAATAGAAAACAGACAGCCGTTCAATCTGGTGAGAAAATGTTTTTAAACCGGTATTGAACAACTATTTTAGATCAAAACTGGACATTTTTATATTGGTAAGGCAGGACTGTGTTGCTTTGTAATTGTTTTTGGTGTAAGACACATACACACACACAAAAGATGTACATAGAGAAACCAGTGTGCTTCATGATGATGATGATGTATTCCTTGAATGTTTTAAGCACTTTCACAGACTTTTTATTTAATATTTGAAATAACTTGTGTTTCCTTTTGTTTTGCTTAAATTGTGTTGTTTGGCATCACACAACTATTACATTTATAGTATGTTACATTTTTATAAATCTCTATGTGAGGTTGTCCCTGGGGCATAGAGCTCAAGGGTTGGTATTTTTCTAATCTTCCTCATGCCCTGCAGAGCCCAAAAAAATCCTTTCTCTGCTTCACTGGGCTGAGAAACATTATGTAGTAAATACAATGTATCTGTCACAATGAGCAACACTGGCACACTGTTAGTTTTAGTTTTTGTAATCAATTAGCTTTAGGGAACCCTGAATGCATATGTTTTATAATTTGATTGGCTGCAGTGTTGGCAATGCATTTCATGGAACTCTTGTCCAAAACCCACAGCTGTGTTTGTTTTGCACTGAATACATTGTTCAAATCAAATTCATGACCCTGCAGATGCATCATGAAAAATACAGTGAGTTAACATGTGTTGGCCTGAAAAGTGAACACCTGCCCCGTCGCATGTGTTCATCGGGAACCCTCTGTAAATAAATGGGATGTAAGACAAGAGCTGCATCTTGTTTATGGTCCCAGCTGTTAGTTGTGAAAAATAAAGAAAGATTTTAAAAAAGACGCAGAAATCCTCAGGGTATGAGGTCCAGCAAAGTGCGACTGGGGAATTTGTTATGAGATCATTAGCAGTGGAAACCCCCTTGACTCTTGGAGCTCATGCCATTCACACTGAGGCATCTCCTCCTGTGCTGAGCTAATACTCTCCCAGCCGTTAACATTAAGCCGCAAAACAATGTCCGATGTAGCTGTAAAAAGAAAAAAAAAAGAAAAATAATGAAAAAAGCGGGGTGGCCTTCCCAGAGCCCTGTTTGGAGTCAGCACACCATTAGTCAAATCTCCTCAGCCATGAAAAAAAAGAGAGGGGGGAAAATCAAAACAGAATATGCATGCATAAAATTGAACACATTTGTTCCCATGGCAACCATTCAGCATGTCATTCACTTGTCAAGCTGCATCAGGGCCGACGGGGTTCATTGTCTGGGTCCTGGTGAGCATGCTCACTTAGAAACAGGCTCGGCCCCCTCTTGCTCCTTCACGGCGACATCCAGGTCATTCACCAGTCTTTTATTCCCTTTTAGCTTGGGTTTTCAGCGCTAATCACACGACAAATGACCACACCACAGCTAAAAAAAAAAAGAATAATACAGTCCAGTAGTGATGCATGGCTTTTATGATTCTTATAAAAGAAGTGGGGGTGGTTGGATTAGGGAGAAATTCACAAGTTTGACTCCCAGGACCAACACCTCAAAGATTTCTGTGCTTTAGCTTCTAGATTCAGTGGGAGGTGAAGGCGCCAAGACCAACGTCTATGAGCGGCTGTCAACATGAGTTTAACTGCCACAATAGGAGAAGAGGCCATTTGACTTCTGTAATCTTTTCTAACACGCTCCAGAGCTGCTGCTGATTGGCATTGCTCATGCGTTTCCCTCTCTGAATGACACGCAACCTGTTTTATATTCTCCAAGTTAATGCGCAGGTCACTGGATGTCACGTATAGCTTTTAAACAAACTTCAAATTCTTCTCACTTGAACTGATTAGGAGATAGTTGTTGTCAGATGAACAGCTAATTCATTTTGCTCTTAACAGCTTTTGTTGTGTTGGACATTGCCTTGGCTAAGCCTCTCCCAAAACAAATGCACACTTCCTCTTTTGGTTAATAATTAGCCCAGCCTTTAGCTTGTCACAAATGACAAATTGGTGAAGGTCGCAGTGTGACTTCCAACCAACCTTTTGTTTGTTACCAGGGCAATAATGGTTATTGAAACAGTTATTATGGAGATTCAATTATTCAGATATTGAATATATACCTACACATTAAAGTTAGTCTGTTACAGTGTTTAACTGCATCCAACCAATCACCAGCCACAGCCCTAATCAATACACATCAGTGCAGATTATATACGATATTGAACAGTGTATAAATCTGTTGTTGTCACTGTTTGGTCTCTTTGGCTGCTGTTAACGTCAAGGAGTGTGCTCCCAAATCACAGAGAAGTTTGTGGAAATGACCTCCAATGTAATAATACAAAGAAAAAACTGCTGTCACTTATGTTTCCCTGAATTTATAATTGTTAGTAGTATCTCTGGTCTGTGCGTGAGAATGAGAGGGAACTTAAAAATACTTTAATATGCATCCAAACTGAATAACTACTAACAAACATGAAATTGATTTGTAAAACAACTCAAAATAAAATCCATTTAAAAGCCATAAGCCAAGATAGGATTAGTAAAGAGGCAAGCAATGAAGTTTGAATCGACCCCAACACCAAGATATAGATTTTTTTTGATTGTTGCCTTGATTCTGGGATCTACTTACAATGAACCCAGGAGAAAAGAAGAAAACTGGAGGCAAATGCAAATGAGTTGCTGACTGAGCACAACAATCCCTAGAGTAAATGGAAAAATTAAGACAAAGATGAAAGGAGTAGATGATCTCCAAAGATCTGAAGGTAAATTATACTGTGTTTTAAAGAAGCTGTGTGCCAACCTCTGCTGCTAATTGAACTGCAGTTGTTTTTGCTTTGACTTGAGTTTCCACGTGGCGTTAGAGGGCCATTTCCATAACACCAAAAAGGAGGACACTTTTAGGCATTTAGTGAGGCAAGAATCATTGCGTAGGACTCAGGTGTACTCGCAACTACAATGTAGTCGTAATACAATTTTGTCCATCGATGGTGGGTAGTAACGAATTACATTTACTTCGTACATTTACTTGAGTAAATTTTTGGGGTAACTTTACTTTTAAAGTACATTTAAAGATGGGTACTTTTACTCTTACTCAAGTACATTGCTAGTGAAAAAAATTAACTTTTACTTCGCTACATTCGGTGGCGTTCCTCCGCTACTGTCAAATGTTTATAATTAATTAAAAAATATATTTTTTCAAATTAGTTGATATGATTTGTTTGCAAGTCTCGCTAGATTGTGCACTTTGTCTCTTTGTTTCACATCAAGAAACCCTCAAAACTGAATTAATGCGATTGATGGATGGTTTCAGGCTCCAAATTTTCAGTGTAAAAAGTTACATAATGTTGATTGGAGTATTTGTCGAACAATGCACACTTTGTCTTTATAAACAGATTAGGGTCCCTGCTTCATGCCAATAAACCATCAAAATTATTTTGATGCTATGATCTTAATATTCAGACTCCATATTTTGAGGTAAAAAAAACTACATAGAGTTGTGCTGTTAAGAGCTTGTGTTTGTCGTGTAAGTAATGTGTCAATCTAGACGCTGTAAAGCATAAAAGGTGCTACAAAATACAATCCACAAAGCTATTGGAAATATGCTAAATACCAAAAAGTGACAAAGAAATGTGGAGTTTAACTTTAATTTAAAGACAAAACATTCAGTTAATAAAAGCTTTTGGTTTTGCCCGCTTTTATATTCCCATGACATCAAACTAATTGAGGTCATATAAACCTCTTTCAAAGGCGGGGGAAAAGGTGATGAAAAGTAAATATTACGTATCAATTTCTTGTGCTAGTGTAGTTGTTTGAAAATATCATTGTGATGTCAATATGCAAAGTTAAACCTCTTGTTTACCAGTCACTTAAGAGTCAATCTGTTTTTTCACGGAGGCCGTTAGGATTGAAAGCAGCATTGAGTCCTTGGACAATCGCGTGAAGAGAAGGGGATAAGCCTCGGTTTTTAAAGAGACGGGAAGGTGCACTCTGGCCCGTGCTACAGACCGGAGGCTGTGAGAAACTGGGACTTAAACAGTACCCAGGTTTGGTGGGAGGTTTCTTCGTCACTTCTCGGCGGGTGTCGGAGTGGTGACTCAATAGACATGAGACACGCTCAGCGGTCCCGCTCACAGCCAGTGTCGGGCCTAATGAGGCATTAATCGGAGGTGTGGGATGTTGCTCTTCAGAGAAAAGCACAGGGTCAGCTCGACAATAGAATATTCAGAATTTCAATGGGAAAGTGTGAAAAGGGGCTTTTGTTTGTAGCTTTTTCTTTTTGCACAGGGGTGATTAACACTAATATATTGCCCCTCCTCCATGCAAAATACAAATACAAACATCAAGCGGAAAGAGAATCTCAAATACAATATACTAAAGGATCTTCCATTTTTCATACACATACTGTATTTATTTCTCTCAAAGTACCATAAGATCAGAATTTGACCTGATATTAGCTCGGGCCAATATTTTCAGAAATCAACAGATGGCTGACCCTGTCTTCAACCCTGCTGCAGCTAATGTGATCATAATCAACCAATCAATCAAAATCAACAAGACTTTTTCTTATTTATATTTATTCCATGCAGTACTATATTGCCTTTTGAGCCTTTTCAATCTATAATTCACTTAAATGTGTACTAATACTTAGAGCGCTATCTAATATGTTTTGGTTGAGCTTTGTTCAAATTAGACTTACCATTTAGCAATACACAAGTGGAAATGGTTTGAAAATAGGGATAATATATGGGCTAGTGAACACCAAAATATGTCGATGCCAGCTGTCCAGAATGCCACTTTTCTAAAGGTACTATAAATTGGGCTCAGGGTCAGTGATCATAAACTGGTCGTATGTTTTTTATCCTGTGATTCATGAAGCCACAGATGGCTGTTAGACCCAGCCATCTGGATGAGGATGTCCACGGCAGAATGAGTGGATCCCAAAGGAAACCCACTACATTACTCTGGTTCTCCAACATAACATAGGCAATTTATTTTATAGTATTTAAAATGATATGATATAATATTTTGAACAATAAAACCATTGCATATTATACTATAAAACTAAATAGTGTAATTTACTAAGCACATATAGACTTGATGTGTAGAGTCTTGTAATCACATTTATTATACAGTATTTGGTGGAACAATGCAAAGAGCCTTGAGACATTAAACTAATGTATTATGTTAATATCTGTCTAATAGTTTGCACAACTACACCTAGACTTGACCAGATCTTTATTCATTCAAATAACAGTCCAAGCATCAAATTAACTAAAAAACAATGACCTTTGTGGCAATTGGGTAACACTTTATTTTACACTACACTTGATACATTTTATCTACCTCATTAAGTACAATGTAACACACTGTATAACAAACTGTAATAACATGTACATAACCTAATCATAACCTTAAACCCAGCGCTTTATTTGTAAAGCTGGAGGTGGGGGAACAAAGTATTGCCCCCAGCATCGAGAAGAAAAAAAGTAAAGGAACATATGCTATTATGAAGACGCCATTATAGCATTTTATTTCTAAATTATGCAATTTTAACAAATGAACAGACAGTTTCTACAGGCTGAGTTAAAAATCTGAGTTTTATTTATTTATTTATTTATTTTAAACAAGCCCCATGAACATTTACTTGCAGAATCCAGTCAAATTAGTCCTGGTCCCGATTTAAAAGTGAGGGAATATATTCCTCATGAATATGTTTACCCTCATGTACTGCTTAACCCTACACAAACAACAATATGTATGTACACATATTTCCATTATGTATGTACTATGTAGTTACGTGTTATTACAGTTAGTTACACATTGTGTTACATTGTACTTACTGAGGTAGACACAATGTATCAAGTGTAGTGTGAAATAAACTGTGACCGGCAATTGTTACATCCAACTCTGGTGTAATAAGCTTAGATTAAATTAGATCATATAAGGCAGAGGCAGAGGTTACTGAATGAATCAACACAAAAACAGGCACAAGTATTAGTGTAAAGCCGTGTAATGGAACCCAGTGTAAGCACATACTGTACTTTAGTTTAAAGGCTGGTATTGATTTGAACTATACACGACACAGACACGGAAAAGGCATTTGCATTTAACTGCTGGAAAAATGTTATTTATTATATATCTACATAATGTCAGACTGCTTCTCAAATTACAATAGACATATAGGATGTAATGCATGGCTTCAAAAGTTTTATGGTGCAAATGAGATGGATTTTAAGAGGTGCCAGCAAGTTACTCTTGATCTCTTGTTAAATGCAAATGAGGTGCTCTCAGCAATATCTCAGTAAGTGCACCAGGAATCTTCTGAAAATGGAAACAAATGGTGTTGGAGCAGCGTATGGATAGGACACTGTTGTCGATGGTAACTTTTTCTGAGCAGTTTTAATTACAACTCTGAGTTTTAACTGAACATTGTGTCTCACTGATCAAAGCAACCTATCCTTTTACACTGGCCAAGATACTGATCAGTTGTTTTAGATAAGAGATGCACAGTTATGATTTATCCTAGAACAGTATTTAGCCTCTGTCTTCTCCACAGCTGGACACTACAATCACTGTGCACCCTATGCATTGTCAGCAACTCCCAAAATAGGTCCCACACAATAGAAAGGCCCATAAAACAGTCCTATCTCTGACTCATCCTATCTGCTATGTCAGATGTAAAATGTCCAGATTGAACATAAGCTTTGATGCTTTATGCCTTCCCTAGCACTTATAGCGAAGAAAGCAAACATCACAAATTTACAAAAAGTTGAGATGTCATAAAGGAAGGACAACAGCTTGGGACTCTTCATAGCCCAAGAACCAGGCGCCATGGCAACAGAAGGCATAGTTTAATATAATTTTAGCAGTAATTTTTATTAGCCAATTAGTGTGCTTAAGTGTATCATGACACATGTGACCATGGCCGGTCAAATTCATTTCATTCATTGTCAATGTCACTAATGCTTTACTGTGAACAAGGGTTGTTCTTTTTGAACTGCAGTCTAATGTAGCCTTAAACGTAGAGCCTGGAGTGTAACCCCCCCCCCATCAACCCTGCTTTAACAGCCCATAGCCTTGAGACTATGAATAAAATTAAACTGTGAGTTTTGTTTAGTCTGTTTTTAAAATTTGGGGCGGCAGTAGCTCAGTGGTAGAGCGGCCGTCTTTCAACCGGAAGGTAGTAGGTTCGATTCCCGCTCGCCCCACAGTTCATACTGTCGTTGTGTCCTTGGGCAAGACACTTAACCCACCTTGCCTCCAGTGTCTGTAGCACTGGTGTATGAATCTGTGTGACTGTAGAGGTGTGTTTGGTGGTGGTCGGAGAAGGTTGAGTGCCGTTTGTGTGGCAGCCGCCATCTCTGTCTGCCCCAGGTGTGAATGGGGTGAGTGGTAAGCATGATGTAAAGCACTTTGTGATCTATATCTGTGAAAGGTGCTATATAAATAAGACTTACTTAATAAAAATGCATATTAATATTTTCTGTTAAAGCTTTATTTCAATTGCAAGTCAACTGTTTTGTCTGTACTTTCAGTTCTTGGCTTGCTTTTAAAGACAAAAATAATAATATGATCATGTGTAACTATAACTTCAGTTAAATTCTGCAGAGAAATTCGGTTTAGCTTTGAAGGAACATTACAATAATTTAGTTACATATACATGGTATAGTACTAATGCAAATGATAAAAAAAATAAATACCATTCATTAAGGCTGTACATTTTGTTTTTTGTTATATTACAGTACATCAAAGAAAAACATAATTCATGAGGTTGGATGAGGGAGCTATAAATACTCTGGAAAACAACAGAGCAATTGACGGCAGGATTGTATGTGTGATACCATGGACTACAGACTCTACTGAATGATTTTTATTCACACATAATATTTATGTATCTACATACTTTTTTTTGTTGGTTCCTGTTTGAAAAAGTCAGACATACCTCAAGCTTTGATTCTAAAAACACAGCATCAAAGGTAGACTAAAAACTTTAAACTAAACTTTATAGAAAATGATAAAAATAATCCACTACGAAAAGTTGAACTCCATGTATCCAATTATAAAAGACAACAGAGCAAACTATTACTTCCTAATCCAGTGCTAAAACAACCCATTTAATATGTGTGCACTGTTAAATGCTGCAGTGCTTCTAGGTGACATTGGACCAGGGACTTATTGACATTTTGATTAACACGATATATAATACTGACACATACAGTGTACAAGGACAACACCACCTTGATTTCAATGTAAAAGGTCATTTGAGTCATTCACATGCTCTGTTAACACAAAACAAGCAGATGTACCACTGATCTCGGCAATTGTTTGAACATATACAATTATATTATAACATCAAATAGATGGTCTTTTTTACTATACATTTGATCAAACACCAACCTTTTATATGATTGACTCCAGTATTAGCTTGATACTTTTGCATTAAAAAGAGAGATGATTGCACAAAACTATCCAATAGCAATCATCTCCACCTGCAACAACTGGAGTTAATAAACACCAGTGTCATTATAGACATCTCTAAGGAACAAAGCTTCAATTAGGAATCAAGTTATCTAAGTTTGCCTATAGCTTTTACTTCTAACATTCAGGCGACTGCCAGCTGTTTACTCTCTGATAATAACTGGACTGTCTAAACTAGTGAAGGGATATTTGTTCCAGTTTATGACTAAAACTAGTACATGGAAAAAACAGATGGGAGCCATTATGTTCGTGCAACTGTAACACACTTATCCAACACTGTCTAATTAGTGATGGTCAGCTCCAATTAATCTAGATCACTGCCAGTAACATCAAAACATGGTGTTGTCTTTGATTTGTTTCTGATTGTGAACATGTATTGAAATGCCAAGATACAAAAATGTAAAAGCAACGTGGAGCAAAATGAACTGAGAAAGTGTGGCACATCAGAAATGACATGGGATTCAATTGTAGAATATACTGTACATTAAGTTTTATTATGTTAACTTTTGAAGTAAAACTATTCACATGAATGTCAGTCCATGCCTTGTACAGAACACTGTTGCTTTTGACTTGTAGGTAAATGAGCCCATAAAGTATAATAATTAAACAAGATGAAAAAAGAAACCCAGGCATAACACAGACTGGAATCAAAGGTAAGATGTACTGATAATAATAAAGTTGTGCTAAAATGTATTTCAGTGTTGGAACAGTTGCACAGACAATTACAATCCATTCTGGTGCATATTCCACTGTGTAAGGCATTTTAAAATGATGTTTCCATTATGGCAGCTATTTCTTCACACAACGCACCAATAATGAACTGCACACTGTATACAACACTGTGCCATCTGAATTGTCATGCTTTTTAGGATGCAGTGAGGGCCAAGGGAAGCCATCGACTTCATTAGCTTTCAAGTTCAGACCTGGTAATTGAAATCCATTAGGATGATCCAAAATGGATCTGATGGTAAACATAAGTGAATTTCTGTGGGGGCTGGAGAAGCAAATGTAATGTAAATGTGTGTGTGCAATATGAGAGAATAAAAGCAGTGGAGCAGGTAAAAGGGTTGGAGTGAGGGGAAAAAAATAACGAGTAAAAAGAAGAGAGGAGGAACTGAGTGCAGTAATATCCATTAGATTTATTGTGCTGCAATCCCCAGTCCCTCCAGTTCTTGCCTGAGGGCTACTATATTGCATTTCATCACAGTTTCATTTTGTGGCGCAGATGAGAAATGGGAGTTCTGTTGCAGTAATGTAGCATGTATGTGCTAAATCTCATCTCTAATAAAATCAAACACATCACAATTCCAGCACTTCTGTTACAGGTCCATGACAAAATGAAACACCATCTGTTATCGTATCAAGAGCACCTTATTAGAACATAAAAATCAAACGCAGCCAAGGAATGAGAATGAGGATAATGAATACTGGGGATAATGGGATGTGATGGAAGATTGGCTTCACAGGTAGAAGACATGGATTTTTAAATCAGAGTGGATACATTTCAAAGTGCAAAGTATATATCCCATCAAAGACAAACGATCACGTTACATAGTGCCATAGTCTCAGACACAAAATGGAATATTAGATACATTTGAGACAGTCCAAAGAAATTATATACTATGCAATTGTTTATTCCTCATTATAAATGCAAATGGCCACAAAAGAAAAACACACAAAAGTAATAAAGATTTCTGCAAATTGCACTTGCAAATGATGTATCCATGCTAATGTTTGAGTTTGTTAAAGCTGTCAATTGTAAGTAAAAGTAATTGTATATTAGCTGGTGTAAAATCTTAAACAGGTCTAATATGCTTATTATAATCAACCAGGTTTTAATATGTTGCTATTACCCCTTGAATGGTGAAATAGTTTACTTTTGTGTTCGCCTCTTTCCAAAAACATTTTAATTCATGGGACCCTTTTACCAAAAAACAACTTAAAGCAAATAATGGTTACTAGATGCTTAATATTTTCCACTCACTGACAGGTTAAATATTATCCAAAAAATAATTGTAGGTGGTCAGAATCCCATTGTTGATGTCTTTATATCAGAGAATAAATGTAAAGTATAGCAACATGTAACATTTATTTTCTGCCAGTTTTGTCAAAAAGCTTGTTGATTCTTGGTTTGGCTTTGAATTACTATACCTCACTTACAGGAAAGCTTAACAATTAAAAGTATCATTTTTGTACTATGTAAGTGTGTTTGTACAGAGATGGTGGCAGCAGAAGCAGCAGGAGGGAGTGGTGCTGCTCTTGTATCAGTGCATTAGCGTTGACAGTGTGCACTCACTGGCAGTGGCTTCATAAAGCATCTCGTTAGCCAGAGGAGTGATGGGGTCAGTTGCCTGAGCTTTATATTGTGTGTCTGTATCAGATCGCTGACAACAGGTGGGGGATTAGAATTGTGCTTGCACAACTAATATACCATATGCTTGGTATATTTGTTACCAAGACAATCAGTGCTAAAGGTAAGAGCTAGCAATGTGATAGCAATGCTATCAACACAGACTTTATTGTCTTTGTTTAACTGGAGCAAATCCAGTTCATTGCATTTGATCTAGAGTCAGAATCAGCATGAGGAAACAAAAGAGCAGTGCCACTGACTAGAAAGCAAAAGGCAAAAGTGTCTGGGCTGAAAATCATTTTCTCTGCTCTGCTTTGTCAATTTCAGAGTGCCGTCTCCCGATAGTCATTAAATAAGTTGTGTTGTTGTTTTAATTATCAATAGTAAAGCAATCTGTTCATAATTACAAACATTTGCTTGTGGCAATTACAAACTGTGGCTGGTAGCGGTTTAATTTGCCCGCTCTAATCTTGTCTGTAATTAGAGCACACACAAGCAGAGCAGCCGAGTTGTTCAGCTCCAAGGCAAACAAGACAAGACTGAAATTCCCATTATAACAAAGTGCTGACTGCCTGCAGCACACACAAACGCTGTAACCCTCCTTCCATGTGAAACACTTTGTTCATTTGAATCTGTTTGGTTTGCTTTACATCGTGATTGCACTGATGTGGCAGCTTCTTGTTTTAACATTTCTGTCAAAAGTCAAATGGAATTGGATAAATACTAGATAATACTGCATAGATGCAGCCACAAGGGACAATGTGTTTATCTGTATTCCTGCTAAAAATACGCCAATGCAAACTGTAGACTGCACCTCAAGTCAGAAGCAACACAGCTCACACAACATTAGCATATTACTAAATCACATCGAGATGGATGTTGATAGAGAGTGTCAGATGAGATTCTGTTTGTAAATATCTGATGATTGACTTCATAGCTATAAAATATCTATCTTGTTTATATTATTGCAACACCCCCCAATGGAAATCAGAACAAAATGTTGACATCAAGCAACATTGACTGGCATATTAAGTGCTTGATCTTATCAAAATGTGAATCCAAACTTTCCAGTACCAAAACCAAAATGCAACTGGAGATGATGGTTAGGTAGAGAGTTTCTGTCTTGTATCTGTTCATTTCCATTTCTGTTCTCTTACGTAGTCTGTGTTTGTCTTGATTTAATTTTATTTTTATGATATGTTATGGGGTGCATTTTTACCTTTATTGATAGTAGCCAGTAGGTTGACAGGAAACAGGGCGGGAGAGAGGGAGATGATATTGGGCAAATTACCCGTCCGAGATTCAAACCTGGTGTATTTGCTAGGCCTTTACCAACTGAGCTAGGGGCGCCCCCCGTTTTTTCTGGAGATGGAAGTTACAAAGAGCTAATGTTGTAATATTTACAAGCATTACTCTGTTTGATTGGATACAACATGCAACCAAGTACATTTCACATTTTATCTGTTTTTTGTTCTGACTTTGTCTCAGATCTCTTGGGAATGTTTACCCTGGTTTTGGTCTTAATTTGATCTTAGTTAGTCTTATGTAAAAGATTATGTAGCAGACAAATGTGAGAAGGAGTCCCCTTCTGTTTTACTTAATTGTCTTTACTGAGTAATGCGTAAAAAGGAAGTATTCACATACAGTATACAAGCCTACACACATTCCCTCCTTCTGCTTGTCTGTCTTTATCTTCTTTACACTTTAATAACAATAACTCCAAGGAAACACGTCTTTCTGACACCGCACCCCCAGCCCATTCTGACTGAGGTGCTTTCTTCTTCAGATGTCAGCTGGTAATTCCCTTCAGAGGCTGCTTGATGGAAGTCTAACAACATTTTATATTGTTGATACACTTCTGACTCGCGCTGCATGCTCTCAATTACAGAAGAAAGATAGCTGGTAACCAGGTTACAAACAGGCTTCACAGTTTAGATGATGCCAAGCACCTTTATGAAGTCAAAATGAAAACAAAAAGACAGCTACCGAGCCTGTCTTTCACTGAAGAGATGGTTAACTGTATGGTTAATTTGGAATTAGCCTGTTCAAAGCCTCTTTTAGGTGTGATTGATTGGAACTAGAAAACAGGAAGAATCTGCTCAAACAAAAAATAAACTGTACTTTTTATGTCTTTCTGAATGTTTCTGCAACTTGGTCTGTGGCCTGAATACAAATGCAAACTGTTACATAATAAATGAGTGTTTTACAGTGGGAATCAAGATTAGCAGCTGACCCCTTTTTACATCATCATCTTATTTCAGGAACCAGAACCTCTTAGGCATGCTGTGTGTTTTTTTAAATTTTTGCAGATTGTCTGTAGTTTGTGTTTGCACAACAATCAAGCTTGTGAAAAGGAATAAAACATGATCAGCCTTGTGTTTCATCAAAAGAAGAGACGTTTTGATGATTCGTTCGATAATAGCACCCATCATTTGTAATAATGGAATGATGAGGAGAGAGATTAAAATGTCTTTGTATCTTACTAGTGAGGGTCACCAAACAAGCATCAGCTCCTGGTTAGTGCACTTAATGAATAAATCATTGAGCATGGCCCCCACCAACACAAGCCACACCCTTCCCTCTTACCCTCACACATCTGCTACCATCATATGCACCAGTCCATACTACAGTTCAATACAATGTGTCACGCCAGCATGGATTAAACTGCACTGGAAGACAAACATCATATAACTTTATTACCCTTTAAAAGAAATGCTAATTACTGCCATCACCCCCCTTCCCCACTCCCCTACATTGTCTTTATTCCTCTTGATGAAGTTAATCTGGCTGCGTTCATTCATCCTCCTTTCGTAACCAAAATGACCATGAATGGGCCAAACCATGTGCTCTCACTTTCCTCCCCTGAATTAAGCATTAATGCTGCTTGACAGCAATAAATAACGTTTGTCACAATGGGGATCTAATAATGATTTGGCTAAGGCCTGAGGTGCTTATCAGAGCTCATCAAACTAACGAATATGGCAGTGTGATTACGCCGGCAGCTGTCTGTGACAACTGTATCTAAATCACTCCTCCAGCGCCAGCGTCTACTTGTCTTTGATCTCCAGAGTGTAGCCGAGTTGTCGTTTTTATATTCATCTCTCTTCCTCTTTCACAAGCTAATTACTGTCCTGATCGCAGATATCATTATGGTATTGTTAGTCACTCCAGACTCTAGTACTTTGGAAGCCTTGCAAGGCTTTGTAGTACATAGGAAATTACACCATGCAACCAAACTTTTATTATGACTCAAACAAAAGTAAGAACCTTAAGAGAAAAGTCACTGACCAAATGAATCTTTCAAATGTTTTGTCAGAACTCCACAACAGTAACATTGTTGATGTAAATACGTGTGCATCCATTAAAGCTTACATGTATATTAAATACGTATGGGGTCTGGCCTGGTACTATTACATGCCCTCTTCCCCACTTCTCAGTTACAGTGTGTGATTCCACAGTGCTCACATACACAGAAAGATTGAAGTCAAATAGAACATCATGATGAGAGCATTCTTCAGCTGCACTTTTGATCTATCTGTCTCATATGACAGAAAAAACACACCATTCTCACACAAGTCTCTTTTTGATCTCAAAAGGCATAATAATAAAAGTCTTGGCTGTGTGCCTTTAAGATAAGATAACCATCGAGCCCCAGTGAAGATGAAAAATATCAAATATAATTAGAGCCGGGGTGAAAAAAGATAATTAAATTGTAAGCCGGGAATGTTAACAACATAGGCTCTGTTTAATAAGTAAATTCATTAACTATAGTGCTGTATCAGTTTTCCATTTGTGGTTGATTAATAATAGGAGTCTCCATTTACTAAGAATAAAACATTCATCATAAACACATAAATCAACTAATGATATTTCTTTGGCAAATAGTACAATCGGATCTCATTAAAGGAGCTCTATTCAGAAGGATTCTGCATTTTAATTGAAATGCCTTTGAACCTTTTGAAATGTGTTCAAGTTAATCATTTAGCTTGATTCACAATTAGTGTAATCTCTGTCAGCGGGAAATGGAAAGTCCGGCCAAAGAGTGTATCAATTCCACCCGACGACTGGCTCTGAGTCACCTTTTATGTTTGTGATTGGTTGTTAAGTTCAATTGCAGAGAAGGGATATCAGGAGGCCACACAAACCTTTGGCTCATTAATCTTCCATGAAACGGAAAGAAAATTGTGTTTATCGCTAGTAAAATCCCTAAAAATGGCACTGGCCTCTTGGTGATTTCTAACAGCGAGTAGCAGCTGAACAATGTAACATGGAGCTCATGGGAACAAGTCTGTCAATGCTTTATTTAAGCATTTGATAACTGTCAGACTAAAATGGACAGATACTATCTCTGTGCCATTTTGTCTGTGAGCAGAATGAAACATATTGACTGTCACTGAGGAATTCTGTGCGGTTTGTGACCTTAAAATTGAAAGTGTTATTTCAATTCTAAACCATTGTGTTGGGGAAATAGTATATTTGCGTGAATGCTTCAGATAATCTATATTTTATGTCCTGGAATACATTAACAATTAAGGTTTTTATGCACTTAATGAAAGAATTGCCAAGCTATTGTCTTTAACTACATTTTTTCTATAGTGTACATTCTTAATGATAAGTTGGAAATTACTGTTAACTTAAATCTCAGGTATATTATGTGTACATATTTTTGTAACTGTAAACCTAATGCTAATTTACTACTGTGGCTACGGTTTAGCCTGGCAAGCCAGACTATCAGACAGACAGTCTGGAAAAGCTCAATGCCAGCTTGTTTTTCCTCAAGGCGGGGCAAAGCTACTCGGGGCCAACCAATCAGAATTACAGAATTTTCTTTAAAAAGGAACGCTGTCTGCTGTTGAAGTTTTAAACACGTAATGTTGTCTTGATTATTTTAAACTGATTGAAGACCAGAGGCGAACAAACTCTTGACAGTTATCTTGACTGTTTTGAAAACGGGACTTGAGTCGCTTAAGTGTGATGCAAGAAAACATTCCAGCGGCATTTGAATGTGATTGGTTGGTACGGAACATATCTGAGGAACTGACTGACTTACGGAGCTTAGAGAGACTGAGTTCCTGTTTATAGAATATACACGTCAGGCTCACGTCAGGCTATGAGCTACAGTACAGGTGCTGTTAAAGGTTTGTAACAAAACGATGAAGCTATGTTTTTCTCTCAAATTTTAGAAAGGATTGTAAAGATGGCTGTTGTTTCTGAAACGTCTGGTGAAATCTAGTGGCAGAGGTGCAGATTGCAATTACACATATTACACTTTCCCTTTTCAGAGCATGTGAACAGCTATGGCACCCTGCAGGGACATGATGGTGTCTATGAAAAAAGCCAGTCTTTGGAAACAGGCCTGATAGTGATTTCACTCAAAAACAATTTGCATGACAAATCAATTTAGTTTATGAATGCCCAAAACTTTAATGTAAGAATTTGACTCATCAACATCAGTGTGTTTTTCCTCCAGCAGTTCTCTCGTTGTTCTCTGGGCAACTGCAGCAACAGTAACAGGAAGTACATCCATCTTTCTTCCTTGGTGCTCTTGATTACCATTTTAAGACAAAATGCAAAAAGTGTTAATCTGATGTAATACTTTTGTGATGAGTTTTACTTTATAGAAAATATAATTATGACTAATTTGATTCTAATTAATTGCATAAAACAATATTATATATATATATATATATATATTTCTTTTTTACATCAAACCCTGCATTATCAGGAGTGTGTTACACCACATAACAGTAAAAACTAATTGACAGATAAAGTGTGGTGCCAATGAAATTAGGAATAAGATTCAAGGATTGCGTCCAACAATATTTTATTTCACAGATGTTGACTTCAAAGTATGTCATGTATAATTAAGTCCACAGTGCATTTGAGCATACAAGACAGAAAATGTATTCAAATTATAAAAGAGGTAGTGAAAATGTTGACCTATTTACAAAATGCTTCAACTCCGGAACAACTTTCATAAAGGGATTGATTTCATTCAGAGTGGCATGTAATGAATTTGATTATAAATAGCCTTTTAAAGGGGTTATTCAAAGCCCAGTCCGAAAGAGTAAACATGCAGTGTGACAGACAGCTGTTTTCTCACTACACTTCACTGGACTCTTCAAAGCAGCACTTAAATGACGAATGATACCCAGAAGCCTGCGGCAAGGAGAGAACATCTATAACTGCATACAAACTAGCCGTAGCTGTAGGCTGCATCTGATGAGTGCTGCTGGCTTCAGAAGAACACAGTGCACCAAGCCACACCCCAATATAATCTCTTCAGTGCAGCGTCCATGGATACACACCAGTTTGATCTTTTGGATGTTAGCAAGTCAAAAGCGTATAAACTTCAGTGGAAAATGTTGATCTCTTTTTAGAAATGTGTATATGGCTTTGGTGTGAAGATCAGTGTGTGTCCAGCACCTTTAAATGTTAATTTTGATTTACAATTAATGGACACATACACATATATTTTTATATGTAACAGTTTGGGCTGTATGCACTCAGTATCAGTATCCTTACAAACTGAAAATGTTAGCTTGATTATTGTAAATTACCCTTAAATTGGCACTATTATTCATTATTATTCCTATTATTCATTTATTTTGCTGTCCTTGTCTCAGATGCCACTCACCCCTAACAGCAGCCTAGGGACCTTTCCTGCTTTTCTTTGGTTAAAAAGTTTTCACTGCAAAATACTAATACAATAACAAACTGAAGTTTAGAGCTTACTGTAAACTTTTAGCTCCGACCTTACCGCCTGAACAGCAAATTACTCTTCCTCGTTAAACATTGTGTGATTGAAGCTAATATTTATCCCTGTTTCACATTTATGGTTATCGCTTTTTTGTTTTGTTTTATTTAGCGCTTAATACACACTTTCTCTGTTTTATTGGTAGCCATTTTCCCTTTTTGACAAATTGTTTCAACCAATGTGAGCACTCCGTTTTCCAGAAGCGAGCATGTGATTGGATTGAAAATTTATCTCATCCATTAAAGTTTGAAGTTTTTTTTAAGAAACAGTGGTGGAGAGAATGAGAGCGGGGATGTCATTATGCCCCGTACCTTCTGAAATGTTCAATACCAAAAGTATGTACTGTACGTTAAATATGAAGGGACTGTCCCATAAGACTGTTGTTTTTTAAGTGAAAATCTGTCCTAAATGCTTTGCTGTTCTCATGCTGTTAGACAGTGCTAGCCAAAAAACATTTCATAGTGGCCTTGAGCGTATGAAATCTCACCTCATTTATGATTTGTAAATGAGACATTGTGCTGACTTTTGTCAATCCTGTTTAGCTCCATGTTACTTCTTTGTGATTATAATTTATCAACAAATCAGGACATGGCCACAGCACTAATGCTTAATACATAATCAAACGCATACATGTTTATAAAATGTCCCTCAAAGGATAAATGCTGCTGATCTCTGACCTCATATATTGTTTACCCTGTGTATTTTATAACACTCTCATCCTAATGAAGTGCAGTGTAATTATATGAGGTAATACTCCGCATATATGAAAGAAAACTATAGCAGGGACCTCAATCAGTGAAGTGGATTAAAAACCCTTCTCTCTGATGTGTTTGTTTACATATCCTCTTTGATGTTCGGATTACATTACAGACAAATCCCTTTGGAAAAGCATTGTAAATGTTTCCCATAAATGCCTGTTTACTGTTGCATTAATGTTATAAAATCCTCTAGCTGCATAGTTTCATTGTAAAAAATTAGGAAAGTGTTATTATGCTCTTGTGGCATTCAGATTGAATTTTCTCCCTTTGCCCCACTCTTTGAGAATAGCCTTGTTGTTGTCCAGGCACATCAGTCTTTACAAGCTTCCTGCTATGTGCACTAATATCATCCTTTTTCTTGTCCACATCATTTCTTACACAGCAGGGATTTGTTTCATTTATGTAACATTGAAAGCAGCTGGCAGAGCGCCTGCATGTTGCTAAATGGAACGACAAGAAGCAAGGTGCTTTTTATACAGAGACACCAGAGAGCGCTTGTGGCGAAGAATGAAAGAATAGGAGAGAAAGCAATCAATGGCGCTTTGTGTTGTTCACAACTTTTACCCGACAGCTCTTCCTCTGTAAAGAAAATACATGAATCAACTGTAGAATGCTGTAGTGAGTTTGGTCCGAGACAATCGATCACAAAGGACACATATGTTTTGCTTGATGCCAGAGCTCGCAGGTGTATGAAACTATATATGGCCCGGCATTTATACAAGCCCATCACAATGCTTCAAATTTGCTCTCATTTCAAGCAACAGCTGAACTCCTTCAAAAATCCAGGTGCTTTTTAAATAGGATCACACACTGTATGTTGGGGAGTGTGGGAAAGTGCCTCAGCACAATTGCACCAGTTGTGTAACTACCCCTTTCCAAAATATTGTTGAGGTTTGAACTTTTCAAGCTAAAATACACAAAATCTACACACAGAACTGCACTGAACTGTGGACAAACATATGTTGACTGTGT
This sequence comes from Perccottus glenii, assembly GCA_024416835.2. Classification (NCBI taxonomy): domain Eukaryota; kingdom Metazoa; phylum Chordata; class Actinopteri; order Gobiiformes; family Odontobutidae; genus Perccottus; species Perccottus glenii. The sequence continues at coordinate 10,107,999 of CM044548.2, forward strand.
TTTTCTTGGGTTCATGCATTTCTTCCTGTAAATCAGTTAGACTTTGTGATTTAGGTAAAGATGTTGTTTGACAAAGGTCACTGGCTTTTTCTGTCACCATAATGTAAACTTTGGTTATCCTAAAGTAGAAAAAGACCCAAATCGCTGTGACAGTGGAACCAATGTAGTGCTGATGAAAAGAGAATCTCTGCAGAACGTTGAAGCAAAAACTGGCATCACAAAGTTATAAAGTAATTTCAAATGTGACACAACTCTTTTGGGAGCAGCTTTGATGCAGAACAGATATGGGTAGCCATAATGTTTACTCAGATTAAAGTGCAGTTACTATAAATAAAAATGTCTCCAGAAGAAGCAGCGATGATTGTACCTCACCGTTGACTCCTGGTGCTGGTGCCGAGGTTAAACTGTGCAGAAGGCATGATTGCTCACTTTTTGATGAGTGTGTTTCACAGCAATTACAATTCCCTTGCCATGTATGGCTGGCTCGGGACAAACTACACTGTGTGCACAATTATTAGGCAAGTGATTATTTTGACCATATCATCTTTTTATCCATAATTTCCAACTCCAAGCTGTATAAACGTGAATCCTTATTGAATTTGATGCATATCAGGTGATGTGTATTTGTGTAAAAAGGGAGGGTGTGGCCTAAGGAGATCAACACCCTATACCAAGGTGTGCATATTATTAGGCAGATTCTTCTCCTCAGGAAAAATGAGTCAAAAAAGAGATTTAAATGACTGAAAAGTCAAAAATTTTAAAAAGTCTTTCAAAAGGATGCAGCACTCTTGAAATATCTAAGATATTGGGGCGTGATCACAGAACCATCAAACATTTTGTAGCAAATAGTCAACAGGGTCGCAAGAAAAATGTCGAGAAGAAAAAACGCAATTTAACCGCCAAAGATTTGCGAAGAATCAAACGTGAAGCTACAAGAAACCCATTATCGCCAGTGCTGCCATATTCCACAACTGCAACCTACCTGGAGTTTTAAGAAGTACGAGGTGTTCAGTTCTCAGAGACATGGCCAAGGTAAGAAAGGCTGAAACCCGACCACCTCTGAACAAGACACATAAGTTGAAACGTTAAGAATAGGCCAAGAAATACCTGAAGACAGATTTTTTAAAGGTTTTGTGGACTGATGAGATGATAATGACTCTTGACGGACCAGATGGATGGGCCCATGGTTCGATCAGTAACGGACACAGGGCTCCACTTTGACTCAGACATAAGCAAGCTGGAGGTGGGGTACTGGTATGGGCAGGTATTATTAAAGATGAGCTAGTTGGACCTTTTTGGGTTGAAAATGATCGTGTTTGGGGTTGAAAAGATAAAAAAACGAATGACATGGCTCCCTTCTTCACCTGACTTAAACCCTATTGAAAACTTTTGGGCCTTCAAAAGCAGGAAAATTAAAGTGAAGGTAAATAGTACACCTCTCTGAACAGTGTCTGGGAGGCTGTGGTTGATTCTAACCAGATCAAGAAACTGGCTCCGTGAATGGAAGGCTTGTGACTGAAAACAAGGGGGGCCATATTGGTCACTGAGTTTTTTTGTTTATTTCAGAAATGTTTATTTGTAAATTTTGAGTATGTTTATTATTCTCACTTTAACAGGTGAAAATAAACAAGTGAGATGGGAAAATCTTTGTTTTTCATTTAGTTGCATAATAATTCTGCACACTAATAGTTGCCTAATAATAGTGTACATGTAGATATTCTCTTTAGAAAGCCAAAACTTCACTTTTACTACTGAAATGTTCAGGTTTGAGGGTTTGTTAACATTTTGGATTGACCAAGAGCACTGTAGTTGTACAATAACAAAATTAATCCTCTAAAATACAACTAATAATTGTGCACACAGTGTAGGACAGTTGTTTTCCCTGTCAGAATGAAAAACTTCCCTATGAAAGGTAGAGTGTGTAGTGCATGTTATAGTGCTACACATGTACGCTCTTCCTTCTTTAGAGCATTTTAAAAGCTCAAGTGCCCTATAGAGACCAAAAATAATAGATTTGAAACAAAATTCTTCAATTTAGTTCATAAATGCTCTAAACCTACATTCAGTAATGTATGCACAAAAAGACACATGACTGTGCTTCTCTTCCCACTGTGCTCAGTTTGTTCACTCTGGGCAGTTGTAGGAGAAGCAAATGGAAGTAACAGAACTTCCACTGGGCTCTATGAAGCTATAGATGTCTTGTTTTGACAGGTGTCTTCTAATTGGTTCAACTAAAATGTCACATTTTACACAGTGCACCTTTTAAATGAACTAGTATCCACCAGTTTTCCAATCAGAGGTATGCTATTTTCCTAATTTAATGTTTATCTCACAGTACTGCAGGGGCCATATTTCTCCTTTTACAAAGTAAATAAAGAAGAGGTTATGTAATCAATCTTTTGGCCATTTGAAATCATAATATTGAACACAACTGTCAGCCGTGCCATTAGCATGATTCATTTGTAGCGTTTTACATTTACAATCTTCCTACAAGAACAACATTGATTCCCTGTGTGCATGTGAGTGTGTGTGCTTATAGGCCCATTTGTTAAGGTGTGTTCCCGAGTGTATTATATACGTTGGTCTGACACAATTTCCTACTTATTTTCCCTCGTAATTTGAATCAGAGAAAATGTATTAATTTTTCTGGGGTGACAGAAGTCTACTCAGAGCTAGTAAATAAATCTCTCCTATTATTACCCACAATTCCCTGTCAGGTCCATACATCATCTCAGCACATCATAATTAATTGCGCACTAAACTATTCTGTTCAATTAACCGTAGGGGAATAGATGGCAGGTGGGGGAGGGGCATTAGGAGGCGGCAAAAAGAGTGCTGAGTTTGTTCTAAATGTTTCATAATAAAAACAGATCTAGCTATTATACAATTATAAATCAAAACTTCAGCTGCCCTTTAGAATAATATTTGCTTAGCTTGATACCTTGGTAAACATTCTCCACATTTTCCACATTTTCCCCAAGAAATTATATTGTATATGGGCTTCAGATTCCACTTGCCCTTCAGTGCTATTCTAATGGGAAATGTGCTTATGCAAGGAGATCTCACCCTGGGGCCTTCACATTTTCCACCAAGACTCTATCAGGTCAACGCTCCCATATAAAAAAAAGTGAAAAACATGATGGAGATGGTAATAGTCAAGTGAGTTTGTTGCAAAACACATTTTTACTGTGTGTTCCCTCTGGTGCTTCTGAAGCCAAACATCCTTAAATGCAACCTCTTCAAATGTCAGATAAACACTGAGTTTGGATGCAACAACTGTGCTCCTGTAGAGAAATGTGAAGGTCTGTCATATCCAGGCATATACATTTATAAAAAAAATAAAATACATTTAGATAAAACTATTTTTACTGTTTTGCCAGATGTTTATTTTGGAGGCAAAATACACTTTTCAATCCATTTGATATGAATCTAAATTAGACAACAGACACAAGTGTTTGAAGTTCCTACAGCAAAGAATTACAGCACAGAATGGATTATTTAATGGATTAGGTATGACAGTGTTATTCCATCAAATGTACTTTACATACTTTGTATATTTTAAGTTTGTCAACATTGTTGCAAGCCTAAACATATGTAGGCATTATATTCAGAGAACATGATTTCCTCTGAATATTGTCTCTGCCTTTTGTGCCACTCTGTCCTGCACCAACAGACCCTGAATGGTTTGTTGCTCTGATTCAACATGTAGAGGACAGTCCACAATGTGTTGTATCATATCTATCCTGCTCCAACTTCCTTAATATTGTCTTTTTCTAACTTGCTAGGTTATCATCAAAATCTACAAAATTCCATTTATTTTGTAGATTTTGAGTGTTATTCCCAGTGCTGCCTGATGGGGATGTGCCATATATTTATAAAGGCACTGGCTGTTCTGGCTCATGTGTAAATCAACAATCAGTGGCTTTTGGCAATAGACATTAATATATACTGTACAGGGACAGATAAATGGAAATCATTAGAGCTGATCCTGTTTGGGGAAAACAAAATAATTACCACAACTAATAATTTTAAAATTGTAAATGACCGGTCTCTCACATTTACCTGGTAGATCTAAAACATGAAATTGAAATGCATTGGATGTTAAATGTTTTGGAAGCCATCTTTGTTGTTATTTAGCAAGTTGCAAGTGAATACTTTATGCCATGAGAATGTAAATAAGTACATAAAGAACATATATTGAATGAATGAATGTAAACAGGATTTCACTGAACCATTGTGTTGCACACTCAAGTTTATAGCTTCATATCTGCTTTATAGTGTTGTATTGGTTTGCAGTCTTTTCAACGATACAAAGCATATTTTCATTGTATGCCTCAAGTATACATTGGAAGTACACATCTTCAGTGTACACCCCTATTTGTTGTTTGTTGTGCTGCTGTTATTAAAGCCTCCTCAAAAACACTGTCCTTCATTACACCTCTCAACTTCCTAACTGCAACTTTAATCATATGTTTAGTAATTAAAGAATGCACTGCACTGTATCATTCCACTGTCATCCCACCTTTTCACTTAGCAGGATAAATACTTGTTTCATGTAGAAGCCATTTCTGAAAAAGGATGGAAGTCTCAGAGGAAATTTCATATCTGATGTACCATTTGTCACTGCTGCATGTAACTCAGAATTGATGGTACCTATTACCAGATCAGTAAATCCAATGTTCTGTAGCCGAGAGCTCTTTTGTTGCTTGATTTAGTTTATCTGAAAAATGCATTTCACAATAAAATATGAATATGTCAGTTGAGGCAATTTATATCACAGAATCCAAATAAAAACTACTTAAATGGATTTATACTTTTCTGTGGATGGAATATAACCCAGTGCAGCCATGGGAGATAGTTAAATTACATAGTTTATATATAATAACTTTGCAGATATTACCACTTCACTACTCAAATGAAGTTTGTGAAACACCATTAGCCTGGGGACATAAACACCATTCCTGCTTCAAAGCAACACCTGCACATAACATTTTACGGCACACAAAACCTGCATGTTATATTCTCTCATGACCAAATGGGAAAGTAGCTTAGACTACCTTTTATATACTGGACTATACCTTTGACAGTTTATGGCTCAGTCCAACATTGTGCACTGTAATTATGTTTAAATTTGTACTGTAATGGAATGTATTCTTTTTATACGTGGTGGAATTCTTCATCTTACAGAGTATTATTCGTCTTCTAATGTCCAGTGTCATACAGATAATACAGTGACTAACTCATTAGCTCCGTTAGGACTCGAAAGGCAAATAGGGCAAGTACATGTCCAGGATGTGATCGATAGGTTGTCACAGAACTTGATTCCTCCATTCAAATAGATTCCTCCATTTTAAATTCAATATACTGTAGGTCTGAGCCTCTGTTCTGCACATTAGTCCTAAAACCCAGCATCATATCTGACATGAGTGACATTCAATACTCTGTCTGACGGCTCACATACAAATTCTGTTGACAAGATACCGCACAGAGTTGGCGTCTGCATGCACTGGCAGTGAGCTCGGGGAGAAAAACACCTTATTATTATTTGCGCAGGATGATAGATCACATGTGCACTCTCCCTTATCTCTCCAACAGCACTATGTTCCTGTGCATATCACTTACCAATGTCAAAGATGCAATGGCAATTTACAATGATTATACCATGTTTTGGATTTACATTTGAATCACCCTTCAATAGCATCAGATGAATTTCTGACCATAAAAGAAAAAAAAATGAAAGCAAATCCAAGGTCGGAATACATTTGAGCTGAACTTGAAGGTTCTCCCTCTCTTAGCCTGCTATGCACTTCAATTTAACGTCTCATTATTCAAAGTGAAAATGAAAATTGGAGCCCCGAGCATTTGTATTTGAACAAAGAGAGGGAAGCAGATTATGAATGTTCAAAGTGTAATTTCTATTACACTTCCATTATTCTTCTATTAATCACAGATTTATTCTTGGTGCGCTTTTCAAGTATAACATGCTCATACAGTATTCATGTGCATACAAGGAGAAAAGATATTGGCATGGCTATTTGAAATGTGTAATTGTATGGTGCATTCAAACAAATGAGAAGAATAGCTGTTTCAGAAACTAAAATATATACTTTGATCCAAACATAAGAAATGACTGCCTAACCAATTTGGCAAATGTACAGTATGTCATTAAGACAGAAACAAAAACCTTCCATTTACAACATACTTGTTTCTCTCTTTTGTACAAGCAGTAATGAAAACAAAAGTGCATGTCTTTGTGTTGTGTGTGCTTTTTATTGAGAAGCTAATATTCACAGAGAGAGAGATGAGATTTAATGCATACTGATTACTCCGGAGACCTACTATTCAGCTCGGGGAGAAAGTGTCAATTAAAGACTTTTAAGCCTCTATAAAGTGCACCTTAAACAGCTGATCAGCAATACACGCCCTACCTTCAGGATTTGAGCTGGAGTTTTGTTTAAATGGAGAAAATTCATCTCTGGAGAGAAATCTTATAATCCCCTTTTATATCTCTAAGCAGATGAATAAGTATGCTGTTCCTACATGCATACATAAACGCACACATACAGCAGACCAAAACTGAGGCAACACTTACAATCATTCACTGTTAAGTAAAAGGAAAAAAAAAGACACATTGGCTTAAATAAAAATTCAAAGTGTGTTTATAGAAATGCTATCAAGAGAACACAAATGGCCTTCTGGGATTTATGTGTTTACATTCATTTGGCTTTTTTATGTATGTATTCATAGCCATTTAAGAAAAGATTTTCCATTTTTGTGCCATAAGGCTTTGACGTTGCGCTCACATTGTAAACTTTACATAAATAATAACATTTGGTAGTGCTTAAATACTAACCTAACTTTATTGATATAGTTTAGTGTAAACAGCCGTCGTCATTGGCCAAACATTAAGAGCCTTAAGTGACCTCGTGGGCCTGTCACAAAAACCTAACTATACAATGAACTAAGCTGTGGTCCGACAAGTGAAGAGCAAGACAAACCACACCGGCTAAGCATCGGAGTGTTGCACAACAATATCACAGCAGGACTATTTGCGGTGCCCATTTAGTTCCAGAGCAAATGAAGTGAGCGGAAAAGTAAAGCCATTGGTATCCAGCAGGAAGACGAGACATTCAAGACATTGATTCACCTTGGGTTCAGAACCACAGTATCTAATTATAGCCATGGGAATCGAGTCAAGGCCATGGTATTTCAGGGTTGAAGAAAGACAACATTCGGCTATAACTATGCTCTGCTCTACATGAATCATATTCCCTATGTGGTTTGGCGGCCATTAAAACCGAATGAATGCCCTTTCCCAGTCAGGAGCCATGAGCTAGTGTACCTCCATTGTACTAGAAAGGTTAACATTTTTCCAGTGATCAGCATGGCCTACGATAAAACCACAGGGTTTGTTAGTTCATGTGAGGTAAACCAGAAAAGCTCGGTGGCTATCTGACCAGTAATTGATACAAACCTGTTAGGATGCTTACCACATGTTTGAAAGGCTGTACTGTAAGTGATCAGAGTATTACACATAGATGGGGCAGCGATATTCTAACCCAGCCACTTGGCACCCCATGAAAGTGTTGCTTATGCATATATCAGTCCTCCATCAAAGAGAAGGGGGTGGGGTGGGGGATGGGCTCTTTTAAGAGTAAGGGGGGGCTCTCTGAAGCACACAACCTCATTATTCAGTCTATAGAGCACCACATCCACTTCATTGTTCTTCAAATCAGCCCAAACTCACTAGGCTCATCCAAGGGCCCAGAATAGAACAGAGCAGATTTATGTTTGAAAGCACATATCCAGAACGATCATTCCATAGAGCGTGGCTGCTCTTTATTTTTAAGCACCTCGACATCATTCTTTTCAAAATGTGTCATTTGTGATTTCAATTTACACAAAGCAGTCACAAATATTTGAGAGATGTATTGGGATATACAAGAGGCAGCACTTTTATAGATCTTGTTTGATAAAACTCCAGGAGGTGGTGAATCAATCCTATAGGCAGTTTTTTATCACATGAGCAAGTGTTGTGTAGCAGCATGTCGTTTTTGGCAAGAGACCTGCCTCTGAAGTGTGCAGGACAAATAGCACCAGGAAAGTGCTTCCATCGTGCCCCAGCGGCGCCCCATGTAAATATGTCCTAACTATTCTTCTGCAGCCGCATCAATCATGGCCGATATGACAAGACACCCTTTGTTCCAGAACAAAGCAGGTAAACACAGCTGGAGCATGGCGAAAGGAGACCCGCTCCCTCCCATATCGTGTCACTACACCTGCAAGCACCGCACATCAAATACTCATTTAAGACTCTGATTATCCTAATGACACCAATGTCTTTTCCCACTCTAACCATTATCAGTGGAGTCCACCCTCGCCTAATTAAAAACACGCAGTCAACACATGGTCAAGCATGAGAAGGGCCCTCCTCCCCCGCCCCCCTACACACACGAGGGGGATCCATCACTCTGCCATTCATCATTTTGTTAATTTTGTCATCACTTATTTAACAATCGACCCCCTTGAGTTTTGTCATCTTATCACAAAGTAACAGCTACATTTTTCCTACTGAAGAAATGAGCCTCACTTTAGAGATCAATGCTCACACTAAACCCTGAATCAGGAGCTGGAATATTGTGTTAAAAACACAAGTCAGCTGTCATTCTATCCTGCACTGCCACTGGTTTAAATCCTGAGGTTGACAAAGGGGACACAACATCCCCTTCCTGAGTGGGGATCCCCCCAAGTCAGTAACAAACAGGTATCCTAAGTAATTATAAATTATATGGTCTTATTAAATTATTCCAGTTGGACACTGGTTCCCTGTAAAATTAATTTACACATTAACAGCATAATGTAATATTCATATACATCATATCATATTACTATCATATTATAGATGTTTATAAAGTGGCTCTGTCATAACATGGCTTTGAGAGTTTATAACCTAAATAATATTTCAAAAGATTGTATTTGCCTAAGACCTGTCGTTGTGTAGGACATATGGAATTTACCAGCTAATTAATTATTTACATTAAATGGTAAGGATTTTATAAAGTGCTTTTCGGGAGCAGGAATTGAACCGCCAACCTTCGGTGGGACAATTACTTCTACACTACTGACCTACCACTATTTCATGTCCTGCTCTTGTGATTATTGCAATAGAATATTTACAGATTTAATTAGCTAAATGCAGGCATTTTTATCTTCAGAAATATGATATAGAATCTGCAATTTGGTTGGGTATTTAGATTCAACTTCGAGTTCCTATGTCATTATTTTAATAGCTCTGCATAAAAGTGGTTCCCTAATGCACTCAATAAGTGGGGCACAGTTAGTAACTCCAGACAGGCTGCCACTGGTGATGGTTGTTAATAATATAAGTGCAATGTAAGTCCCTGTTTCTCACAAAATCCGTCTCTACATTTAGTTGCAAAAGTGTGTATTCAGCTAAATAGTCAGCCAACAGAATTTAAAAAACAGCAGACAACCTGAATGCCCACTAACCAGACAGTAATAGCATTTAGTCTTTAACTTAGTCAATCACCACAGTCACCGATGGAAAAAACCAAGGTAATGAAAAGTGACGCAGGCTAGAGATATTTGACCCAGTCGACCTAGTAAGGATAATGCTATGTTGCTGATATGGAGAGTATGAGAGTGGAGGAAATTCAATTTTGATTCATCAGAGTAGTTTGGAGTGTTTTTGGTCTAATGGAATGAGAGAGTAGTTGCATACAGAGGTCACCCTGGGCTGGTTTTGAAAAGCTGGCTGCATTCCTAGAGCACTCGTCCAGGCAATATGATTATATTGTCTTCTTTTCAAGAACCTGATTTGGAAATCTTGTACTCATATATAAATGCACAAACCAAGCATCCATTTTTTTTGTCTCCTTTTATTTAATACAAAAACAAAGTGTAGCCTCAATGACAGGACACATTGCAATTTGAAGCAAGATCTCAACCAGCCACGTCCACACAGTGCGAGACAAAAATGGCTTGTATGTTCAAGTTCTTATTCTTTTCCATTTTACCTCAAGGGCCAAGGACTAACCACTACAAGACCTTATCAAACTCAGCAGCTATGTTTACAAATTTAGCAAGGAGAATGAAAAAAAAATCCAGTCCTCCTCTGAGTACTGGGTACTTTTTTATATATTATTTGAGACACACCAAGAACAAAAAAAAAAGTCTCCCAGTGATGTATACCTGGCCATGCTGTAAATTATTTACTGTACCTTCAGCAGACTCTTTGAAGTCTCCCTTCACAGTGTCCCTTCACATGACAGCTGTGAAAACAATACTCCAAGTTTGTTTTCACCGCTCTTCTTTAATGCTCTGCTGGTTTGCCCTTTAATTCCACCTCTGGTGTGAGGCTGCCTCAGCACCCATATGAAATACCACTTGACCTGTGACAACATTGTCAAAAGATCCAATGACATTTTTCAAAGTCAAAGTGTGTAGTCAGAGGTTGGCTCTGGGTTTGTGTTAGCTGAAATGTTTATGTCGTCCATCTCAGAGTTGGGCAGCTGTGAGCCTCTGCATCACTGCACACACACACAAAAAAAAAAAAAAAAAAAAAAAAAAATTTTAAATGAAGAAAGCATAGAAAAAGTGTATCTTCAACACAAATGTTGACATGACATTGTAATTGGGAACGAAATGTATGTTTATCATTCATCTATTTTTTTACCACTTGTCTTTCATGGGTGGCTACTGTTGGAATCAGGAAAATGACACCATGGATGCAGATAGGAATATGCATGGTGTATCTAAAAATAAATTGTGATAAGATTCATACATTTGGTGCAATCAAATACAAATGATTTTTTTAATCCATTTTTACTGTGTATCATTTATACTCACATCCATTTACTATGAGCAATATATCTGTGAAGGTTCTCAGTCATCCAGTTCATCTTGAACCTAGATAAGATGCCGTTGCATTAACCTTTTCTTATGGGCAATATAAAAGATTCATCAATTCACCAATACATGTATGTCTTTGGGCGGTGGAAAGAAGATGGATTTCCAGGAGAGAACACATTGTATGAGAAGAGCATGCAGACAGCACTCTCCTTTCATATCATGAAGAGAAATGTCTAAGAACAAAGGCTTTTCTTGGTTTGATACACCAACACGATACTATCAGTGCTTTAATGACATTGCATATACAGCACATGTGAAGACCCACCTTTATATTTAATTGTTCCGGTTTATGAAAAAAACATTTTATTAACAATTTAATAATCTTGGATAGTACATAAACACTGGACCATTGAAAATAAATCGCTTACTAAAATGCACTAACGCAGTTCTCCTTAAGTAGTAAAAGTAATCTTCCAAGGGGTTTATGTTTTTATAGGAACAGTATGTGAACATTTCTTCTCCCCGTAGCTTGTATTTCATAAACACAGACCTCCATCTATGTAAGGCCATGCATGTTGATTTCTTTGACATGACCAAGCTCTGTTCTGTCTATAAGGTACTGCACCTATGGAAGTGTGTAAACAGCCTCTTACAAGCCTTGAATCGAATTGTCTGCATACCTGCCCCTTTTATTATAACCATCTCAGGGGTGCTACAGAACCAAATAAACTACAAACACATACACAATTGGCATGGCCACCTGTCCACATTGTAATAAAGTGTAACCATACAACCTCTAATAAAATGATCTCAGAGTTGTTTTATTGCCTGGAGGGAGAAAAAAGGAACCTGGCCTTTTTCTTTAAGAGGGGGGCGGCTGTTTTTAAGCTTTAACTATCTGCTCTACTGAAGTCCTACCAACAAAGACAAAAGGAGAATTCTGTGGTTACAAAGCAATCGCAACCAGTTCATTAGCGATCTGATTAAGCAAACTATTAAGGTAAAGTGGTGCACTTGCTATTGTATGTTAATAGCATTTTTCTCATCCAATGGCTTGATGTGTTTTAACCAATCTTAAAGCAATGTGATGGAATTTGGTAACATAAGGTCTGTTTTGGGCTTCCAGTGTTATTCAAATAAGTACAACAGGCTGCTTGCACTGATAACATATGGCGCTTCAGTCGAGCACTGCCATATGGACCCATATGGTCATTATTTCAGACATAATGACAACAAAACCAAATTTAGGGTCATTTCTGAGTGGATTTGCTTCTGAAGGAGAGGACGGCTCTGAATTTGGCTCCCTGTCATATAGTCTAGCCAATCTGCTAAGGCTGGCAGGGGAAACAAAGAAGATTGACTCTGTGTGATCAAAGCGACAGAACAATGACAAGCGAGAGTCGCGGAGGGGAGCAGTGCCATACAGTAGGGGCACTTGGCAACAGAGCTGCTCCAAGAAAGCAAATAAACAACACAAACAATCGTAAACTGCTTTGCATACACAATCAAGTACAAAATAGTGATAGGGATTGATACCAAAATTCAATCAAATCCTGGACTCAAATGTCACCAAATAAATACAAGCTTGATTGCCCATCATCTAGAAGTTGGAACCAATTGGGCCCTGGCAGTGTCAAGTGAGCAAATTTCTCTCTCAGGCTATGTAATTGTGGGCTGCTCAAATCACCTTTCCACGATTGAGCAGTTCTTGGTGAGATGGAGAAAATAACACAATTTATAACCTGCACTGTAATCACTGCTTTGCATATAGAGGAGCGATAGGCTGTTTAAGACTTTAGTTTCGATGCTGTTTTCAAACCATTGCTTCAAACCAATTGTGGACAAATGAACGAGCACTGGGTTTGGACTTGGCGGTCAGAAACTTTGTCAAGTATGACATTTTAAATAAATGTGTGTGTGCTTGTTACGATGAGGCAATGGATGGATAAAAATACACTCATTTACTTTTCTCTCCCTCACTCTGGCTCTCTCTCTATTCCGGGATGTTGGCACTGCTTCGGGCACAGAACTCAATTTTTCAGCCATTGAATAGACAGCAATTGCACCAGGTTAACTCAATTGTGAAGATAGTGCAGCCAAGGTCTTGAATAGATTGAGGCCTTGACTTTAATACAGCGTCACTCATGTTGCACTCAAAAACACAATGTTATTCCAAGACACTTAAAACAGCATTAAAAGCAAAATCAAATTATACTCTTTGGAAATGGGATAATGATGGCTTTTCTATGATATTATAAACTGAGACTGACAGGAATTCATAATCAGAATGAATTTGTTGAACTTCATTGGGTTACAACATTCTAATCTAAATAACCCACACAGACATCATTTATTGTTTAGCGTCATCTATATTTTATGGATTTCTTTTGCTACTAACTTTTTTAACAATTCCCTTTTACATTTTTTATTAAACTGTCAACTTGAAAAAAGTCATGTTGGACACAAGCAGCTTTAGACTTAAATACAAAGAGTATACAACTTCCATCTCTTTGTGGTCTCTGAGTCATTTCTATAGTGTTCACAAACAGTTAGTATTATTATTTAGGGGCTGTTTACCAGACATCATCGTCTTTCATCAAAATGCTAGGCTTTCACACTAATAAACTCAGCTGATGAAAACACTGTAGTATGTCTACCAGGCGTGTAGGGGCGATGTGATGCTGTTACATTTCTTGTGTTCTACTGATTGTGAACAAAGCCACAAATAGGTACAAATAGGTGTCAGGGACCTGGCTACACCAACAAAATGGGACACTGAAAAAAAAGTGTCAAAAGGTTATCTGTAACAACTTGCAAAGGAAGAAAATGACATATCCAACTCTATACATTGCTGTAAATGATAACTCAACTTGCTTTAGAGAAAAAAGGATACATTTTGAGCAAGAATAAGTTGGTGCCTGTGACAGTGAAAAATAATAAAGGGCAGAAAATATAAGATGACAGGCCATAACTTGATCATTGGGTTTTGCAGTTGGAGCTTGTTACTCACTCAAAGCGTGGGCTGCAAGGGAAGCACTGGCAACATATCAAACTTAATTACCTTTCAGGTTCCCTCATCAAGTCACAGGTTCAATGAAGACAGATTGGAGCTGTTCTGCAGAAGCATGAAAGCCACAAACAACACATGGTTATTTCTGAATTCTTACCAGGCTTTTGAATTACCACCTTACTGCTATTATGGACCCTTAACTAGAAAATGTGCCTTATTGAATAGCTTCAGTGAGCCTCATACCTCATCTCAATATACAGATGAGACCTCTAAGTGTTAGGGTAAAGTAGTACTACAAGGGTGCAATTTGGATTACATCTGAGAAATAACAGCGTGTTTACCATGTACGTCCAGGGTAATCTTTCAGTTTTATGTTGTAACTGCCAGTTGCTTTCCTGTTTTATTGGGTATTACTTTTGTTTTATGGAGTAATTTTCACATCCTGCCCTTGATGATAGTGGCCTCGCTCTCTTAACACAAGCCGAGCAGACCCGCTGATGAACACACAGCACAAAAGGGTGATTATGGAGTGCTAAACTAATGATTGCCAATGAGAAGCTGTTTCTGCCACAGAGTGAATTCATTTCTCTGTCGCTAGGAGTTAATGGTTCCTTTTAAGGAGATGAAATCTGGGCACTAGGGATAGCCATCCTGAAAGGCTGCAGGTAGTGTTTTCATGTGTCCCAAGTCCATTCTGCAAAAGTGGAAACGCCAGTGGGCACAGTGTAGACCTACGTGGTTGAAAGTATTTTTACTGATATCAAACTCATCCTCAATTCCTATTTATTGAATCTGTCATGTAGTAGACTGAGGGGACTGTTAAACATGCAGGATATGTGCACATGGTACTGCTGTTCTGAATGTTTGAAAGCATGTCTGAATGTTGCTCCTGGTGACAGAACAACCTCATTGCTGGACCAGTTCAGTGTATTGGAGGTCCTCAACCTCCTGTGTGCTATCTTTCATTTTTAATGAATGTGAGTTTGGATCATGTGACAGACGTTCTGGTCTGCCATAACGAATGGTAACCATCCAAATGGCAGTGTTGAGGAGCATTTGCTGCATGCAGTAGCTATTGGGTAAACATTTATAAATGATTTACGAGTACAGAGTGAATCTGCAAGCCACAGCAGTGTATGGATTAGACAGAAGTTCTCCTCTACTTCCTCACTGTACAGGCTACAGTATATATTTGTAATATTTTAATTTAGTAAAACATATTTACAGTAAGTCCAACAAGTGAGGGGCTTTAGACCAATTTGTCATTGGCCACACTGGTGCCAACAAATAAATGACAATTGCACTGACTCCATCTTCCAGTTTACATCCAGTGTGTCAATGTCTGAAACAATGAATATAGGCTACCATAACCTTATTGCCATTGGTTACTGTGTGTTTTGATAACGTAATACTGATGTGTTTTTGCAGTACACTGTGCAAACTAGGACAGGTAGTCACATAATGCTACTTGCAATGCTATTCTCTGCATGTTTGTGTTACTTATTGATAGGTTTCTGTAACATGTGCTGAAAAACAAAAACATACACTTGTGAAGGAGTAAAGGAGGAATTAGGAAGTGGGGGTGGGTGGGGCTAACGTTTGAAATGGCAGAGAGTGGGAAACCTCTGCCCCTTCACTCACTCCACCTGTTTGGTGCAGAGGGCGGCTAAAAGCCAGGAGAGCATAGCAGTTGCATGTGTTTAAAAAGCAACCGAAAAGGTAAATCAAACAAAATGAAATATTGAGGACAAAAGTAGATCATTTAATCATTCCTTATAATCATCTAGTTAATCATACTTTTATTGACTTTAGGTCCAGTCATCTGCAGGCCTCCAGCTTTGTTAATGGAGATTGTGTTGTCTCACGTTTTATCAAGGTATCTCCTGTTTGATTTAACGTAGCCTATTAAATACTAATGTCAATGTTTGTATTGCATTTTTTCGATTTTATAATTTTGTGTCTTTTATAGCAGACACTGTTCTGGCTCAAAAGCCGGCCACTGTTTATAGTTATAGTTTCAGTTACTGATTGGGCCACAGACTGTCAGAGTAGCCCTGTTAGTTGTGTAGTTTGTTTTGTTAGGCCACATGCAAAGGCCACTCTGTTTGTCTTAGTTTCGATGTGATTATTTGTTCAAAATTTGGCCAACACCTCACTCAGTCTTTAGACTGCCAAACATGTTTTAAACATTGCCAAATAATGAAGTAAGCATATTTCCAAGTATTTGAAGGTGTCTTGGCATTTTATGATGTTTACTGGTGTAAATAAATGATAATGATTTCATAAGGAAAAGTCTCTTAGTCCTTGTTTAAGTTTGCAAGCTTTTGCTTGGTCACACACTGAAGAGCAGGAGAAAAGGTTTATTTTGAACACGGCACATATGCTTGGTGATAATTGGGTGAGAGCAGAGTGAAAATGATAGAGCTAATTTAATGCAGCACATTATAACTGTGGGTTTAGAAAATGATGTTTGATAGTTTAAAGAAGAGAGAAACTGAGTGATTGTGGCTAAACTTCGTGAGTTTTTGCAGTGATCATTACATTTGACTTTTATGCAACAGTGATGGAGAACAGTAGCTTATTCACCTCATCCACATAAACTAAATGTTCTAAGAGGGTGGTCCACACATATTTTAAATAACGCTGCTCAAATCTTACATTTACTTTTATTCCAAACCCAAAGAATCAGACAATCTAAATTATTTACTAGTATTGATCACTTTTATTAAATCAATGATATTAGAAGAGCAAAAATGGCATGTCTTATGAAAGTCCCACTCTACTCTGGGCTCTTTCTGTTTGAAGTGTTTGAGCCTTTCAAAAGAACATAAGCAGATCAAAGAGGAGCCAGAGCTGCTCAGATAGAGGGGGAGGTATGTGTGGATGAATGAAGAAATTCCTCTAAAGGAATGGCCCGAGCCCATAACACAGCGCCAGAGGCTTGGATCTGTACAGTACAGCACAATACACAGGCTATATGACAAAAATAATAATTATGACAAAAATAAGACTATAAATGCTCACGGGCTAGCATAAAACACATCTGCATGTTTGTTCAAATATGTCTTTATCGTATTTGCAAATCTATGGGCCTTTGTTTTGTTAGATATTTACTATACAATAATTTAAAAGATGGCTATGCAAACTAATGTGGTGTGGATCCTATGCAGCACCAGAAAAATAAACAGCCCATCTGTGTGAGCTAGTTATACGAACATTATTTCTTACCTGTAATTCTCTAATATAACCAAGCAACCATTTTTACAAGCTGGTAATAATTTATTCCTGTTTCTAATAGCCTATACATCACTGGCAGGGTGTATATTTCATTTTCCTCAAGCATGAAGGCGAATAGAAATCTTAATGATTTGCCCTTGCCTAGCATAATTTTAATTATGGATTTTCCTCTACATGATCGATTTGGAGAAAGGCATAGTAATACAAGTTGTACATTCTACTGTATTAAATATTTGATATCCATTAATTTTTTATGATTAATGTTCTGGAAAGAATCAGTTTCTCTAAGCCCCATGGTTTTATAGCAGACTAAATTAGGGGTTTTAGTCCCTCAGCTACAGAAATGGTCATATATTGTACCAAAGCTTGGGATGTCATAAGAAATAGAGCAATTTGATATTGATTATAAGAGAATTTTAAATTGAAGGAAACTGTCCTCTAGCGGCAGACCTCAAAGGTTTTTTTATGTTTTATAAGATGAAGGATTAAGTTCGATATCACACTGACATTTTATGCAGTAACTTGTAATGTACATGGTTATCTTAAATTATGAAAAGTGCAAGCATCTTCAACTGTCAAATTTTAATGCAAAAGCAACTGTCATCTTGTACCAAGCCCCTCTCTCTTGTGTTTGTCCCACATACAGTTTCCCAAATTAACAAACTCATTTTATCTCAACTATTCCAGTCATTGTCCTATGAAGCACACTTGAAAATGTGTGTATTTCTCAGAAACTCATCTTTTTTTCCCACACAATTTGGTCAGTTTAAAAAAAAATAAAACTGCCAAACACACACAGAAAAAATACTAGAATTATGTCTGACTGAGAAAATTATGTCTCTGTGATTCGTCATCTAAAATCAAACACTATTTTATTTCACCAACCACATCCCTGTGACAGCTAGTACTAAAGCATCACTTTATTTGAGAAAGTAATTGACCTTGTATAGCCATCAACACACTGTCAAATATCTATGAGTAATGCCAGGAAAAGAAGTAACTTAACTTTTAAGCCTGCACATCTTGTTTAGAATCTGTCAGTTGTACTGGGAATAACAATGCATTGCTCTTGTTTCAAAATGCTCTGGGCTCTGACAAGGATTGGTGCACACTAGTTTTATATGGTATGTTATAAACTATAAACTGCTGTGGATATATATATATATATATATATATTCTGCAACAATATATATATATAGATTCAGATTCAGACTGACAGAATGGTAATGGCGAACCAACCAGACATTGTGTGGACAAACAGCAGAGGAAGGCCGTTGTGGTTGATGACGTCAGAAAAAGGAACATAAAAACTAGAGAAATACCAAGGGCTCAGAGAAGAGCTGGAAAAGGCTTGGAAGGTGAAGGCGACAGTGGTGCCTGTGGTCATCGGAGCACTCGGGGCAGTAACCCCCAAACTGGAAGAGTGGCTACAGCAGATTCCTGGAAGAACACCAGACATCTCAGTCCAGAAAAGTGCAGTACTAGGAACAGCAAAGATACTGCGCAGAACCCTCAAGCTCCCAGGCCTCTGGTAGAGGACCCGAGCTCGAAGGATGAGACCACCCGCGGAGGGTGAAGGACAAAGTTTTTTTTTTTTTTTTTTATATATACAATCTATCTCTGTCAGTTTGCATAGAAGGCTAGTGTCACCCAAACTTTTGGAAAAATATTTATCTTGCTCTGCACAGTGTGGACATACAGTAAATATCATTTATATTTTACTCCATTGAAAGGAGTGGGTAGGTACTTAAATGCCATTTCAGAAAATCTTACTCTGCTACATTTACTGCTTACTTGGGATTTCTCCCCAGTCCCTCCGTTTTAATACAACTCCCACATGACACAGTCCATGCAACATTCTCCTATCTGCAAGTTTATTATCATCAATAAGTCAAGTCTATTCTATCCTTCATCATCAGATCATGCTTTCCAACCGCAGCACCTTTTTTTGCAATGTAAACCAATTTATTTCTCCCCTCTATTGCAGATAGTATTAAACAATGCCCTAAGAGTAGAGGGTGTTTGAATGGGAATGATTTATTACAAAGAGAGAAGACTGTGCGTCGCTTTGCAGAGCTCTGCAGTGTAAAATAACCTCATTTATATTCTATATTGCTCTGGCTGCCTCACTTAATATTCCCGTCAGCACTCTTATGGCATACCTTCTGTTGGCTTCGTCTGCAATAAAGCCCCTGCCTTTGAGAAGTGTACAAACAACATTAAAACACATTTCATCAGATTAGTGCAATGAGAGGAGAGCACCTTTAATGCAAGACAACAGGGTCAAGTGAACTGTAAGCATTGTTGTGAACACGGGATCATTAAAATGAGAGCTGTCATAAAGTGTCATCTGCTGCCGTCAGGGTTGGACAATATGGAACTTTTTAGGATTTGGACTCAGTGAAGGACTTTGCAACAGTACTGCTGCAAAAACACATGGAACAGTTGCGTCTCAATGAAGTATAGTTATTGAGGCAATCAGTAGATTACATTTAGTCATTTAGCTGAAACATTTATCCAGATTACATGCAGCTTTCTTTTCACTAGTGTTACAGCTGGAACACCACTGTAGGCAAAGAGTCTTGCCCAAGGACACAACAACAATATGAACAGTGGGAAGAGCGGGAATCGAACCGCCTACCTTCTGGTTATTGGACGACCGCTCTACCATTGAGCCACTGCGCCCCTAAAGTAGTTATTCTTCCTTAGGTCTGAAAACTTCAATAACATCAATAATTTACAACAGATGTACAAAAAGATGTACACACATAACAATAACACTGCATTTACAACGCTGCATATTTATACAACACTAAACTCCAAAAATATCTACTTTACATTTGTCTCATAAAGGAAGGCAACAGAAAACAGCTCTCTGTTGACTGTCACATAGAATATTGATGCATATCATATGTCTCTGCCAGGCCCACTGTATTTTTAGCCTTTTAATGTTCCTTTACATAAAACTGGTGTGAATTTCTCTCACCAATTTCCCAGAGAACCATTGTCCAGAGAACCGTTGTTTCCTGTTACAATGTTTCCTGGACTTCTGTGTAAAAGTAAATTCACATATTATGTATTCGTCGCAAGAGGTATTTTCACATAGCACCTTTTCCACCTACTGTAGTAGGCACTCAAAGTGCTTTACATACATCAAGCTATTTACCAGTGTTACAGCCGGAACACCACTGGAGGCAAGGTAGGTTAAGTGTCTTGCCCAAGGACACAACAACAGTATGTGGGGGAGAGCGGGATGTTTTGGGATGTTTCTCTACCCACTGAGCTACTGCCACCCTATGGGGGGGTGAACAAATAAAACAATAAAAAATAAAATAAAAAAAATGGCTACATGAAACTATAATCAAAAAGCATATGGCTAATTTGCATAACCAAACTATTTAATACATCATTGATTTCTTGTAACACTGAGCTGTGTCATTCATTCTCCAGCCGTCTCGACCCATCTCACCTCAATGACACCTTTCTCCTGTTGTGGAACAAAGACAGACCCACTTCACAGCCCCATAGTAGCCCCTCTAACCAGCCAGAAAATTTGTAGTATATTGCATCATGAAGCTTGTTTTCTGAACAAACGATTGCTTTAACAATATACTATTTGAGTTTTTGCCAACTAGAAAAAAAAAACAGGTACAGTCTATTTAACTTGTCTTATAAATAGCAATAAATTGTAAAGGTTTTGGTCATTTCTTATCCTGTTGCTCATCTGTAGGAAAAGTGCTTTCTCACAACAACAACGAGTACAATGCAACCAAGATGGCATTATCTTAAATACTACTAATTACTTCTCTCTCTGGTCCTTATTGTTCTCAGCTCGAATCTGTTGTCCTCTCAACAAAACAGAATAATTAAATGATTTTCTATTTGTCATCTTCCTGCTGCTTTAATTAACCAAATCAAATCGAGGTAATTGCTCTTTATGAACTACATGATTGTCATTGAGTGCTCCCCCTTCCCACAACATCATCTCCCATTTTCAAATGAGTATTCTGACCACAGCTTAATGGCTTTAGAATTGAATTCCTCTCATTGACATGGAGTGGCATTGACAGTGCATGCATTTTACTTAAAGTGTACAACCAATCGAAAGTAGATGCATTATACGTAAATGGATGAAGCATTTTAGTAGAGCGTCTCTACTAAAATCAAATGAATGTTCTGGCCAAAGGATTAATAAAAAAAACATAATGACCTGCTGCCAGGTGATGTTTTGAGAATTGTAAAAACGCAGCTGTGCCGAAACAAGAACAATACCACACCTTTTGGAAAGCACAAGAGACTTTTATTTAACTACACTAGCCTCTCAAGACAAGCAAAAGAAGTAACCAGCCATTAAAAAACAAGTCGATTTTCAGTTCTTGCCCTCTTCAAAATGTGTTCAAGAAGGCCAGAGGAAGCGTATGATTTTGTTAAGACCTATAGTTACACATCTCTTCTGGCAGGACACAAAAGTGCAATACAGTAACTGCCTCTGAACAGCACGCCTTTAAGTGCTGACATGGTTAGCATTATAATACCACCTTTAAATGCACATAAATAAGGATATGAGAAGAAAAGCAAGTGCCCTGAGGAAAGGTTTTGTATTTGCCTGAACCTGATGTTGTGAATGTGTTGCGATAATCAGATGAGAACACATGGCTGATGAAGAGAGGCCTGCAGCTAATTGGCACTGTTTGTCTGCTGCCGGTTGTGCTCCTTCAAGGACCCAGCAGTGTCCCATTGGTATTCAGGGTGCTGCTTTGTGCTGGAAGTAGTAACGCCACACTATTAGGGAAAGAACCCCGGACCTCTACATTCATTTAACAACATGGACTTTCTCTCAGCGCTCAGCGAACTCAGCCCTTCTGATTGTCCCCAGAGTATGTCTTTTTCACAACAGAAGTGCTGGATGTACTTACAGCTGAACACTGTGCCGCACATACATTTGGAGGGTGTACAGAATATTACTGTTTATTCATGAAACCTAGTCTTTTTTATTGTGTATGATTTTAATAAAATAGCTCAGTAGCTCAGTGGTAGAGCGGCCGTCCTTCAACCGGAAGGTAGTAGGTTCGATTCCCGCTCTCCCCACAGTTCATACTGTCGTTGTGTCCTTGGGCAAGACACTTAACCCACCTTGCCTCGTATGAATGTGTTAGAATGTTGATGGTGTTGGTCGGAGAGGCCGTAGGCGCGGAATGGCTGCCACGTCTCTGTCAGTCTGCCCCAGGGCAGCTGTGGCTACAGATGTAGCTTACTACCACCAGTGTGTGACTGTGGAGTGAATAATAATTGATATGTAAAGCGTCCTTGAGCTCTGGAAAGCTAATCTCAGCTAATTTTAAACTACTTGAATACAGACCTTGTTTGCACATTAGCAACTCATTTGAGAAATAACACTATGATAATTGTGACAATGATATTAATTAGGGTTAGGTTTATCTCAATTTTGAATATATATATATAAAATATATGATCTAGATCTATCATGACCATTTCCAGTCCAAATACATATAAATGTATGTACAGTAAGTCCCTTTTTGCTGTTGCTTATGCTCTTTTAGAACCACGTGTGCTGGATGTACTAATAAAGGAGTTGTTCTGTTGTGGAATTACTCTTCTGCATGTGGTGTATGGAAATAGGTTGTGTTTTACAAAACATTAACATAATGTTTTTAGCTGACATGACAGCATTGTTTGTGGTAGGCGTCTTCATCCCGGAGGTCATGTTGAAACAGGACGGACGTGTGTTGAGTTTCACTTCTGCACCACCGGCTCATCATTCTGTCATTGTTGGGGAGCTGTCAGCGGTGACACTTTTACCTGGGTGTTGGGGATGGATGGCACTGCCTGTGCTTAGCTTTCGTCCGCTTTCCTACACTTAAACTCAGCAGCTAAGTTATATGCAATAAAGCTCATATGTAAGCTTAAATGGGATAAAATAGGGAATAGTTGTCATTTTTAAAGAAAATAAATTAATGATTGTTTACAGCTTTTTAAGTTGGGTAAGTTATGCTATTTATGTGAATGATGTCAATGAATGCATACATTTTTAAAATATACGGTAAGTGCATGGGTACACATTATTTTATTTTATTTGACTAAAATAAACTTATAAATTTATGAAAAGCGGGACGGAGTGGCTCAGTGGTAGAGCAGTCGTCCTATAACCGGGAGGTTGGCGGTTCGATTCCCGCTCTGCCCTGTTCATACTGCCGTTGTGTCCTTGGGCAAGACACTTAACCCACCTTGCCTCCAGTGTCCGTAGCACTGGTGTATGAATGTGTGTGACTGTAGAGGTGTGTTTGGTGGCAGCCCCCATCTCTGTCTGCCCCAGGTGTGAATGGGGTGAGTAGGAGCACAATGTAAAGCGCTTTGGGTGCCCGAGAAGAGTGTAAAACGCGCTATATAAATGCATGCCATTTACCATAAATTTATTTTTAAAAAATAAGTAGATTAACTTGTAGCTCTTCATAACATGATGTCAAGCAACAATAATAAAATAGGAAAAGCACATGTTTGTATGTTTAGCTTAAAACTCTGGTGTAAAATCTGTTGTTTTATCGTACTTTATAGTGGAACACATCAGATTAACAGTGTATGATCACATGTCACACTATGAGATTAAAAGAACTGATGTCAATTTAAGTGTTATTGCAGAGCTCAGTAGATAGTAAAACACAGTTGGAGCAATAGCTCTTTACAATGCATAGCTGTGATCATAGCTCAAATCACACTTAATAATGGATTGGATTTATATAGCACTTTTCAAGGCCTTTTACAGAGTCCATTGTTCATTCACTCCACAGTCACACACTGGTGGTGGAAACATGGCAGCCATTTTGCGCCTATGGACTATCCAACCACCAAACATTTTCACACATTGATACAACAGTGGGTGTCTTGACCAGCAACAGTGAGAGCGGGAATTGAACCGCCAGCATTCTAGTCATAGGATGACCACCCTACTATCTGAGCCACTGCGCACCTCCCCCCTCCCCTACACAGTAAACGCTTCACAGCAGACTTGTGAAATGAATGTCTGTATTGTATTCTGTCACAGAACTATCAACAGTGCAGTAACACTTTTATTTCATTTCAGGCTTGTATTGTGTCTTCTCTTGTATTTTCATTAGTTTTGAAGTCCTATTGAGATCAATCACTCCTTATAAAGCTGCAGTACATGTAGTTGTCTCAAAGGAGCAAAAGAGATCTTATATTTAAAACATTATGATACATAATGCACCTGGATCATACATTTTTAATGCCACCTTTCAATGCATGGCTTTTGTGCTGTGTAGCAATGTGCTCTCAACATAAATCCACTTTGGATTTCTCACTTTTCACACATTGTCAAAAACTAGTTATGGCCATCACATGTAGATTAAAACAAGACTCTTTCACTTTGTTCTCTCTGTAGTGTAGTCTTCTTGTCTTTGTATCACCATTTCTATTACAGCTGGGTTCAGAGACGTGTTTGACTCTGGGTAAAGAAAGGAAAATGAGAAAGAGAAGTCTTACATCCTCAGGGCTCATGTTGGTTTGAAAGAAGAAACAAAAGAGTAATACTCTTTGAACATAAAACCAACCACTTTGCAGCTTTCATGGGAGAATGTCAGGAAACAGCAGTCTAATTACAGAAGTGTTAGAATCTCTAAGAAAGTAAGGTCAAGTGAAAGAATAAAGTATTTTCCTTTGTCCCCAGATTTGGTGGTACCTCTAAATTTATTTAATACATCAAGTTTCACTTATTATTTTGGACCAGGATTTGCCTATTCCTGATTCTTATTCTTCTGAACATCCATACACAATGCATGTCTGTCACATCTTTAAAGGTGTGCAGATTGAAATATTACACTAGACACTAGACACGTGCTTTTTTAGAGCATGTGAACAGCTATGAACAATCAGAGGAAATAGTACAGGTGGTTAATTCACAAAGAAATTAGACAGAATTAATTTTCATGTTAGAAAGCATGCGCAGAAACAAACATGAGTTTGCTTTCCTCCAGCAGTGCTCATTTTGTCCTCTCTGGGCTGCTGTAGAAGCAAAAACAGGAAGTAATGTGAAAAAAGGGTTGCATCCACTAGTTCTATAGATCTGTCCTATAGATCTGTCCATGACCATTGATTGGATTTATTATCAAGATTTGTATATTATTACAAATTATGAGAAGAACAGCTCTAGTCAGCACATTGTTTTGCCCAGTAAAGATCATTTCTGACATTATGGAGATTGACTTTAGGGTAGTAAATATCTGTATGTATGCATGGTTTATTAAGGAGTCCTGACAAAACATTAGTAATTCAGTAATGAAATAACCCATGTCACTATTAAATCTGGAGCGAGCTGTTGTAATTGAGAAGCAGTTGTGTTATCCAAAGTGCCATTAAAATTTCATCACCCAGCACATTTCCATGAATGGCATTATTCAAATTATGCAAAACCACATCAGCTTTTTTGACTTGGCAATGCATGTTGTCCATAACAATGGCCAATTTCCAAAGTCTAGAAAGGGTCTTGTGATTTTTATGTGATTTAACAGAACACCTCAATTTCTTAACATAATACTGAAATGCTGCTTAGATTGTTCTGGTGGAATCAGTATGGATTGTGCAACTTTTGATTTATTTAATGAAATGACTGTGACCTGGGGAGCTGTCAGAGGCTCTTTATTATTTAATAGATAGTGGTAACATATTTTTATTATACTGATAATTATGTAAGAGCAGTATAGTGCAAGATAGCTAGACTAAAGACATTTTAATTCATTGATTTAGCAGGATAAGTGTAACCATCTAGTGGCTAGATGTGTACAACAATAGCGTATAATAATAACTGTGAAGTAACTCATTAGTATAGAACTATAATTTGTTCTGATTTGTTGGCTCTGAGTTTAAACATTCCTCAGGTAGTGCTCGTCTACACCCTGCCTCTAATAAGTCACTTACAAGCACACTGAGCATTATGTGTTTAAACGGAGGCCATGGGGATGCCATTATGATTATTGGAGTAATTTTGTGATAGCCGGCTGTTAATAACACATGATAAATAGCAAGAGGAATGGAACAAAGCAGTGTGTAATATTAGGTGACCCAATGTTATTAGCACTGAGAGGAACCATTTGTGGGTTGCCTTAATCTGCCTTAATGAGGTCTCCCTGCTCTGAGAGTGGAAGAGGCGATTGGTGCATGTGATAAAGGAGAAACCAGGGTTAGACTGAATACATCATGCTTTTTGTTGATATCCATACATGTACTGGATATCAACAAAATGCACCATATTATCCCATGTGAAAATGGTACAATAATCACAATGATAGATTACTATATTACATCAAATTTTTATAGCATCCATGATGTTTTGAAAAAATGAAAATTTACTTTTAATGCTCCATTCACCAATTTATTGTTTCTGTTTCTACAGTTGCTTAGACTAGACAAACTTAACCTGTTGCAGGAGGAAAACATTTATAACTAAATTGAAATACTATATATAGACTAATACAATGACTTTGCAGATTGCCATGGAGTCAAAGTGGGGACTGGCAATATGTACTTTTGCCCCCAGATGTCACCAAAAAGGTTAAACACTAACACACCCCACCTTTAAAAAAAATAAGAGACAGGGTAGACAACAACATGAGGACAGTTTTACAAACTCCAACATTTTGAATCCAGCCGAGGCCGTGTTTTAATTTCTGCTGCATCGTCATGTAAACTGTGAAGCTTGTATCCTCAGTAAAAACTACGCCATCATAACTGGGTCCTACTCACTGCAACAATATGTTTGCTTAAAGTAGTCAAGTTCTGATAATATATTATTAGGTGTATAGATCCACATTGAGGCTTCAGAGTGCTCCAGTAAATGCAAATGCAAAAAAAGGAGCAGAGCGGAGCAATACCATGACTTCTTTTTGTTTGTAATGACTACAGCAGTGTCAGGGGCAGGGCACCACTATGGGCTTTAGAGACATACACAGTCTCTTCAACAGCTGAGCAATGGGGTGTTGTGTAAACAGGCCCTATATGTATGATAAAAGCTCAGGTTTAGACGCCTCAACCCCTCCAGTTGGTTCATTTTTGTGTGGGTCAAAAGTATGGCAGTGATGTGATAATCTCTAAACTCTCATACAAGGTCAGTTTACATAGTTCCAGGAAATCTACTGATTACTGTTGCTCCTCAAAAACTAAAGACACACTGAGCAGGAAGCACAAGCACATGGTATACAGACTTACATTATTCTTTCCCCTCCCTCCTGCATGGTAAATTAATCTTAGGCTGTCATATAATTGCACACGCTGGTATTGTGATTGCTGTTATAAATTATTTAGCTACTTGTAGGTATAAGCTTTTATGTGACTGACCTAGTTGAGTGTAATGCATGACTAAACAACAGTACACATAGTGTTTGCTTTGCTACTTGTTTTATAATTACACCCACAGAAATAATGAGAGGCTGAACAGTAACTTTCAAATAAATATTACATTTTTGTTATTATTATGATTGCACTACAAACTACTGTGGCGAGAGCTGCAGTTTTAAACAGGCAACAGGCAACAACATTCAGACATATTTCTTTTTAGGATTGGTTACTTACAGTAAAGATCAGTATGTGGACCACAACCAAGTTCACACAATCAAAGATCATCTAAATCAGAAAGCAACAGGAGGAAGGAACAGGACTTGTCACTGTTATGTGACAGTCATGTGACACAGCCATCACCAAAGCCCTGACTCTGTCAAGTGTTTATTACACTGGGCTTCAGGGAGAAATCAATGTAAAATAACATCTGTTAAGTCCAACTTTGTGGTAAAAGTGACGTTGACGTAACTAGTGCCACTGAGTTGCACTAGTTACTGTGTAGGTGCAATCAAATGATAGACTGTGTTATCTTGTTACACAATATCTGCAGCTGCTTCCATTTGTAATAAAGAATTGTAGAAAAGCTTGTAGGACTGTATTTTTATTTTTATAGTACAGTATATTGACACTCACAGGTCCACTTAAATATCATCATAAAAATATCCATACTTACTCAATAGCTATTTATTTTGTAAAATTGGATAAATAAGATAAAGGTTGCATTGATCATTTCTTCTGACTGACATGCGCCACCTGCCCAGCACACATTTATTTTTCAACTCAGAATGCTGCATTTCAAGCCTATCTTTTACACCACAGATCTCAGCTGGATAAAGAAGTGAACAACTGCACAAAGCAACACTTTGCAGTATGTTCTAGTGTTGTGGGTCTGTGGGGAACCCAGAACATAGCACAGCTGTTAAGTACTTTTAGCAGGGCCATTGTTCAGTGAAACAAACAGCCCATTCAGCTTGGCTGGTTTCCAGAGCTCTCCTATAGCAGCCAAATGTTTATCATTGTTTTGACACTGCATAGAGCGGCATGGGGTGTGCCTATAGATAACAGCGCGGTGTGTGGAGAGAGAGAAACTCAGAGTACACTGTATTAACTCTCTGGAGTGTGTTGAATGGCTTGTTTTACAACATTCTGGTCTGGAGTTGAATACTATGCTAACCCTGTAAAGATCTATGGACATGGTTAAATTGTCAGGTGCCAAGTATGAATACCAGAAGCATATTAGCAGGTGATTCAACAGAGTGTTCTGCCTATTGTCTGTAATGACTAGCATTTACTCTGCTCTTGAATCTTATAGAATTAAACCAGACTTTGGCTTAACAGTATAGGACAGAATTGAAAGGTGCTACATTATCTGTTGTGACTGCAGTCCGATAACCACTGCTTCACTGATTGTGCTTTTCCTCTCTCCTTACCCATTTAATCTCTTCATTCTGGCAGTTTGCATAGCCAGGACAGTTCTGCTTTATTCTAATTGCATACTTTCGATTAAAAAAGCTTGTTTTCCTTGATTACTTTGATGTTGAAATGGGAGCAGGGGAGCAATTCACATTCATTCGGCAGTATGTTCCTCCCCTCCCCCGCTCTTTTGTGCTAACAGCAGAATTCCTATTTATATATTGGCAGTGGAACTAAATTACTGCAAACATCTCTGTGGACCAGCCAGGCATAACATATTGGCAGGATCCTGTATCATGTCAGTGCCCCCTACTGGCTGTATGATGATGTACACTATTGTACATTCTGGGCACGTATTACATCAGGGAATAGTAGAAACAGTGAACTGGGCTCCTGGATTCTTAAGAGGCTGCTGGAATATTTTTAAATTCCCCCATGGCTGGAATTGCTCAGCCAATGTATTGTTATTTACACATGCCAAGCAGCAATAGTTGTCTTTACATCGATGGCATTTAGCTTACAGTTGTCACAAAAACATTCCTCGTGAACATTATGCAAATCCAAAGATGCCTTACACCACCCACAGCTAAGATAACTGATGTCCAAATGAAATTGAATAGATTATAATATAGTATTGGCGTTTCTTATGTGTTCAAATTTTTAACATTACATATGGTGACCTTGTGCAAGTGGAATTCACTCAGATGATGCTTGTGTGTCGGTGAAGAGTATAAAGTACTGGCTTATGTATAAAGACTGGGGTTGAGTTCCTGCTGAGATGTGAGCTACTCCCACCATACAGTCCTACAGTACCAGAAAATATCAAAGGTCTATTACATTAAGATGTCCCTCTTCCATTTCTTGCCATCGTGCCCATTTGCATTGAGGTCCAGAATATTAATAAAGGAAATTCATCAGTACCATTTTGTTGTAATAATAAATAGCCTCCCAAATCATCTCACAAAGGGTGTAAGACCGTACATATTTAAGGAGATGCTGTTTATATCCGCCCATATGTGTGTTTTAATATTTGCTAAAGAGACTGTAGAGACTTTTCACTGTCATTCGCCCAAGTCATGTCATTGTAAGGGATTTTTCAAGCTTTCTGTGGCTTTAACAAACAAATATCCTGGTTATGCTATAGCTAACAGTCTCCAGATTTGCTGCACATACGTATATGTTGACAGTATGTTTTTGTCGTACACTCATTCTCCCTGACAAGCTCCCCTCACAGCACCTGGACCTCATTATTTGTAAAATCCTGTGTACAGTCATGCTTACCATTAGTGTAAAGCTGTGAATAATACAGGGCTGAACAATATTGCAAATCAGTCATTTGCAAAATGCCAGCTGACTGGGAGTAACACAGTACCATGAGAAATTATGTTCTTCAATAAATTTGTCAGTGGTAATATTACAGGGATAATATTACAATGTAGCCATGATTATCACTTTGCACAACAAAAATTTATGATACAGTACAATATCAAGGAAATGGAAGCTGAAATGACAAGTTAAAAGTGTTTATCCCTTTTGTCTGAAATTAAACAATGTCCTTTTATTTCCTGTTTATCCTGTTTTTACTGTCACTGTACAACTACTTTAAAAAAAAGCCAGACGTGACGTGACTAAATGCGTTCTATCGGCCACTCAAAAAGTGAGTAAGATATAACCAGCGTCAGTGTAGCTTTCAAACAGACAGACTTCATTTAGGCAAGGCAAGGCAAGGCAAGGCAAGGCAATTTTATTTATATAGCACAATTCATACACTGGGTAACTCAAAGTGCTTTACAGAAATAAAAGACAATTTACAAGATTTAGATTAAGAAGCATAAGAAAAAAAAATAAAACCTTTTAAAAAGAAGAGTGCAGATAAAAGAAAAAACAAACACTTTAGGTTGTAGTGTAGGCGGAGCTAAAGAGGAAGGTTTTTAACCTCCCCTTGAATATTGTTAAAGTTGAGGCTTGTTTTACTTCATCTGGGAGGCTGTTCCAGGTTTTTGCTGCATGAAACTTAAACGCTGCTTCACCATGTTTAGTTCTAACTCTGGGCACGAGCAGAAGGCCTGTCCCAGATGTTCTCAGAGTCCGAGGAGGTTCATAGGCAACTAGCATATCAGAAATATATTCTGGTGCTAAACCATTTAGAGACTTGTAAACCAGCAGTGCTGTTTTGAAGTCTATTCTCTGAGCAACAGGAAGCCAGTGCAGAGATTTTAAAACTGGCGTGATGTGGTTGTACTTCCTGGTTTTAGTTAGAACCCGAGCAGCCACGTTCTGAATAAGCTGCAGCTGTCTTAACCCTCGTTTTGAGAGACCAGTGAGCAGGCCGTTACAGTAATCTAACCTGCTGGAGATAAAAGCATGGATAAGTTTCTCTAAGTCTGTCATCATCCCTTTGACTCTGGAAATGTTTTTAAGGTGATAAAATGCAGATGATGTAATTGACTTAATGTGACTGTGGAAATTCAAGTCTGAGTCCATGATGACCCCTAGATTTCTAACCTGATTTTTAGATTTTAGAGAAAGAGACGAGAGGTGACTGCTGACACTTTCTCTTTGTTTCTGTGGCCCAAAGATGATTAGTTCAGTCTTGTCTCTGTTCAGTTGGAGAAAATTATTTTGCATCCACATGTCAGTCTGTTTGATGCAGTGACACAGTGAATGGATTGGTCCATTTTCACCTGCTGTGAGTGAAATGTAAATCTGAGTGTCATCTGCATAATTATGGTATGATACGTCACAGCTGCGTATTAACTGGCCTAAAGGAAGCATGTAGAGATTGAATAATAGAGGTCCCAAGATAGACCCCTGTGGAACCCCACATGTCAGGGCCATTTGGTCTGACACACAGTTACCAACCGAAACAAAGTACTTCCTGTCTTTAAGATAGGACTGAAACCATTTAAGGGCAGTTCCAGTGATACCTATCCATTCCTCTAATCTTTGTGTCAGGATTTCATGGTCCACTGTATCAAACGCAGCACTCAAGTCCAACAGAACTAAGACAGAGACTTTGCCTGCGTCAGTGTTTAGCACTCTAATACCACAGTTATTAAGTTAAACGTCATTAAATCAATATCCTGAACCTTATCATGCAGCAGGCATGTGTCTAAAAAAAGTCTACACCAATCACATAAACCTACCACACTTTAATAGCAATAGCCTAGCTGCTTGTTGCCGCTGTAACTGCAAAGTCACTACAACAGCAAGACATGTTAAAATTTATAAGGTGTGTAGGTCTGTAAAGAGATACAAACAAAATTAGTTGTTTTTATTTGACGTTTTATGAGTCAGAAGTGTTTTTTATTTGAGGTTATCTAAGTCTGAAGTGGTTTTTATTTGACGTTATGTGAGTCAGAAGTGTTTTTTATTTGACGTTACCTGAGTCAAAGCGGTTGTACGGTAGGATCCAATCACTCTTCCTTGGTTTGTCTAGATTTCCTCTTTAGCAACATGATAATAGTCAGTTATTCAACTCTCTGGAGCAAATTCTGTTGCACAACAATTACCTACTATGTCATAAAAGACATTAGCCTCATTAGCTTCATGTTTAGCCTCTTAGCGTAATGCCGACTTATCTGTATGCATTTATGCTAATTAACCATGTGTGTCCTTTAGTTTTGATTTTACCAAATGCTGTTTTTCTTCATTTTAAAAAGATATATTGTTTGCCGTGTATAGGCAAGGCAAGGCAAGGCAATTTTATTTATATAGCACAATTCATACACTGGGTAACTCAAAGTGCTTTACAGGAATAAAAGACAATTTACAAGATTTATATAATATTTGTACAATATTTATAGACTGTAAAACGTTTTCTCTGTTAGTATGTCTGTTATTAGTATAGTATATATATACTGTACAGCTCACTAGAACCAGTTTGCTCTTAATGATACTGGTTGCTAAACAAACTTACGTCGTATGGTATTTTTTCCTCCTTTTTCTAATGTTTAAATGTTTTACAGACAAATATGTGTTAGTGGAACAACACGTTACACAAATGTACTTGAAACTGCTTTGGAAATGGGCTCAAAGCTACAGTCAATATCAACAATATTCAATATTCATTTCACAAAGAACTGCAATCATCAAGTTGTGGTGTAAAGGTTGAACCTAATTTTCAAAGCATGTGAACAGCTATGGTGGCCCTGCAGGGACATACTGTTGTCAATAAACAAACCAGCAGAAATGGGGCTGACTTTAATAAATATTAAAAACAAAAAAGGGTAGCTCTTTACGTTACAGCTCGGTAATAGTGTCGTAGTAGTTTGGTATTAACCTACAGTAAATGGGTAATGCTATAGTAATTATGGTTAATTACTGTGTTTTTTCTAGCCCTACATGAGCACCTAGTGGTTACATGGTTATATCAAGCAATAATGCTTTGAAGATTACTTTGTAAATAACCATAACTACTACAATATTATTGCATAATTAATACCATGATTTTATCAAGCTAGAAAATAAATTGAAACCCAAAAAAGTTTATCAATGTTCCAAACCTGCATCGTATGTGTGCTCAGAAAGAAAAATGAGTGTGTTTCTCCTCTAGCAGTGCTCAGTTTGTCCCCTCCAGGCAGTGGCGGAAGTTGGAACAACTGGCTTCTATGAAAAAATACACATTTATTCTTTTCAAATGCAAAGAGTGTTATTTTGAAGTGATTATAAGTTTTTGGAAACTTTTGACCAATCTGTTTTATTTTGTTCAGTTTAGATTATTTTTTTTGTTTTAATTCAATCCACACACATTAAACATGTCCAAAGCAAAAATCCCTCTGTGTTCTTATAGTATTATAGAAGAAATGCAATGAAACAACTTCCCAGAACAATATGCAGTCTTTTTCTGGTAAGAGCCCAGCTGGGGTTCACTGTAGAGAGGAAGACAGCTACTCAAAACAATTACCTAATGCAGTGTACGTTTCTCCTCATAAAACAGTTACACAAAACACAATAAGCAGAGAGGAAGCAGTGGAAACACAAAACTGTAATTGGTGAAGACATTAACAGGATAAAGTGGAGCCAGGTTGCTCTTCCGGGTACATTATGAAAAGTGTAAGATTAACCTTTTTAGACGCTTTACAAATTTTTACAATGTTGACCAAGCACTCTTCCTACTAATGGGAGTTCAACTACATCCCTTCACGTCAAAGTCGATGCCAGCTGCACCTTATATGATGAGGTTGTTTGTCTTCATTAGCATACAGTGTTTTTCATTAGCAAGGTCTCCTCCTGTATTTGTCAAATGCAGCGAAAGGCCAGAGACACAACAGAATCTGGGTCACGCTTTAATCGCTTTCATACTATCTCGAGCTGTTTGTCTTTCATTAGGAGACTTTCCCACACTTGGGTTTTTCAAGCAGCTGGTAACCAACCTGACATTCCCAAACAGAAAGGCAAGTTTGTTCCCAAGCATTCTCTATGTCCCAAATGTGGACAGTCCAAAACTTTAAGCTCCACTTCCTCATTTTCTTTTAGCTGTCCCTCTGTCAGACTCCACTCTCCCCCAAAAGCAGCCTACGAACCTCTCCTTCTTCTCTTTATTAAAAAAACAAAACTGGACCAAGTTTTTCTCCACACAAGACAAATGCATTACACCAAAATGAAGTTTAGAGCTTAATGTTAGTGTGACTTAGTGGCAGAACGGCAATTATCTCCACCTTGTGAAACATTACTTGATTAAAATGACAGTATTTATTCCTCCCTTTTCACTGTTGATGTTTTTTTTGTGCTGTTTCACTGTTTCAGCACTGAAAATACTCTTTAAAGTCAGCTATTAAACTTCCTTAAATGTAAAATGACCAATGGGAGCACTGCTTTTTCAAACATTTTTGCGAGCACGTGATTGGCCAATGTTTTCCATTCCTGAGTACAGGATCTTTTAAAATCTCTTATAATAAACAGTAGATAGCATCATAAAGTCTGTTTTTCTTTTGTTTTTTTGTTTTTATATTGCTTTTACAAAATATTGTATATACTATTTGGGGTTTAAACCAACAATAATCAAAACATATCAGGTACATATCAGAGAAAGCCACATGTGACAGTTTGCTCTTCCTTGTTCCTTGTTTGTGAAATAGTAACAGAAGCAACACATACAAATAAGAGGTCTATATTTTAAGCTCAATCCTATGAATAACATTAAAGCATGTGGACAGACTGCTACATTGTTTTAATCTCATGTGACTTGCTTTGGGTCTATCTCCAAAGGTCACTGGGCCATATACTGTAAACATGCCATATCAAATTCAGCTAATATTTCTGCGAATCCTCACAGAAATAAATTGAAAAATAAAAGACACATTTATAGACGATGGTGGATGCATATAGATAAATCCATCCACATAGGAGATAGGAATGTTGTTTTCAAAATTCTGCTGACTTTAACATAAAATCCCCCCACATTGTGACCTCTAATTAAACTACGAAGAACAACTCGAAGCGGGAACAATTTACCTAACTTCATTTGCCGGCTTTAGAGACAGAATTAAAGCACTGTCAGCGGTTTAATAAGCCTCTCACCTATTGTTTCCAGCCCTTTCCATTAGAATTGCATCTCTGTCTCTTACTGGGGACAGGAACATCCGCTCTCGTTGTGTATGGCGCAGTGATTAGCAAATGTGATTTAAGCTCTTTCTTAATTAACCCTGCTCTTCATTTCAATCCTCTACTTATTTCCAGGAGAGACAATGAAGATGTGGCTACAGCTGTGCAAGAGTGAGACCATTCTGAAGATGTGCTGATAGTGAAACATTTAACAACTTAATTTAAGATAAAGGTAATTTTGAATTATTTCTCCTTTATTCTGAGTGCATTTAAGTTTAAAAATGTACAGCCTGATCCTAAAGCCTTAACCTATTTGGCCCATTATTTTACTGTGATCACATAAAATTAACATCTAAATGAATAGCAATGAATAGCATTTGTTTTATTAAAAGATATGTTTTAGCTGAATGGTCTTTTTTCTTTCTTCAGAATACTTAATTTAAGGATTTGTGCCATAGTTAATTGAGATGTATTGTTAAACTCGCAGTGTTAAATGTCAGGTTTTTCCTAATGTCAGCAGGTGAAATCTAGCTCATGTTTTTGTTGGAGGTTATTAAAGACGCTATTCTACTCTATAACATTTTCTGTTCACAGTGGAGCGTGAGGGTATTTAAAAAAAGCACAATATCTCTGAGGTCTTCTTGAGGTTCTGCTTTTGTGGCAGATTTTTGCTATGTGAGAATGAAAAATGAAATCTGTCTATTCAAAATCATGTGTCTTTCCTTATGCACAGAGGAATCTGTGGTTCCCGACCATTGGGTTGCAGGAGATTTAATTTGGGTTGCCAAAATCAATCTCTATTTATGAGAGTCTATGGGCTTTTAATGAAAACAGCTGTTTTTGAAAATTGGTAATAGTCAGAAACGATACCAAAAAAAATTATAAGGATCCAATTATTGGAAAAAAAATGCCCAAGATACCATTAAAGTTATGCCCCTAGCTCAATTTGTAGAGCACTCGTAAATACGGAAAACCTACACAAGGAGACCCGCTTCAGAGTGCAGACCATAAGGCTGTGTATTAGAATTTAAAGTGGATTACTTTTTCATTTTATGCATCCGGCCTCTGTGATGTATTTCTTCATCTAATATGGTCATAAGCAGTGCTAAAATTGTAAAGTTGGAGGTGGGGGATTAAAGAATATTTTAGGGGAGGTATGCTCACTGCATTGAGAAGGAAAAAAAAGGTAAATTTGTTGTTATGAAGATTGCATTTAGCTTTTTGTGTTTAAATTATGCCATTTTAACAATATAATGGACAATTTCTTCCAGGCTAAGTTATAAATCAGAGTAAGAGACAGGCCACATTAACTTTTACTTTAAGAAACTTCTGAAAAAAAGATTTGATGGATCCAGGCAAACAGGTCCCGGTCCCAATTTAGGAGGTGGGGGAATAAATTCCTCTTTGTTCCCCCACAAATGAAGCACTAGTTACAAGATGTAATTCTTCATCTTTATGGAGGCCTAGTTATATATTTTCTTTAGAGGCAGGTGATAGAACAGGTCAGTCTGCTGAAAAAGGAAATCATCTGAATACACCCTTTTACGATTAATTCAATCTTTAACAGCCTTACCTGGTAAAGAGTGTGCATCAAATAATCTCTTGTGTGTGTTTCCTCGCTGCAAGAAGGTGCTGATTATTCCTATTAGAATCATGTTGTGTTTCGTGCACAGTAACAGCAGTGTCATCTGCCAATGTTATTTCATGCTCAGTTGGGTGTGAATCAATTTTATTCCAGGGAACAATTACTGAAGATTGCTAGGTTTTTTTTACCCTACTCTTCCAATCATAACATTTGAATCAAATCACTGGATGCCCTTCGACATACAGTGCCAAAATTCAAAGCATGTCAGTGATGATCATGTGACTCTGATGGGTATGACAGGCCATTTCCAAAAGAAAAGCAGTTGTTTACCAACAGCTCTGTTTGCATTAAACCTCTTTTTAAAATCTAGAAAAGAGTATTTATTAAGGTTTTTGGTTGGTTTTGTCTGTAGTTAAATAAATACCACCCATGACCCTGGTGAACTTTGACTCAGAGCCTTTACATTGTCGGGGAGACTAGTCAAACAATATATGGATAAATATATGGATAAATATAGAGCCTCACACATTCTCCCATTACTCATAGAAAGAATGTAGATCCCAAAGCTATGGACAGAGTTGGATTTCCAGAGCACACTTGGTCCAACACTGACAGTTATTTTAGACTTTACAATCAGAAAGAGGCAGGCTGAAGGAGCCATGCTTCAACAGTTAGAGGTTGTGTAGCTTTCACTAATATGGAGGTGTCATTCAAGCCTGGCTAGCTCTAACTGGAGGAGAGGGTCCATCCATGGATCACTAAACAGGAAAGACAGACAGGCCCTTTACAATTAGAACCAGCTCCGATGTATCCACCCGTCCACTGGCCTTTAGGTAGACATCACTGGTTTGGCAGATACACGTTAAAGATGAGAGGATATTACTCGAAGGCTAAATTTATCTAAACATAAAGACCATGTGCTTTTTACACAGATATACTATTCTTATACATTTATGAGCTCTGTCTGCTCCAAAAATGGTATAGACATCATTTGCCTTGTTACATCCACAGCATTCTCACCAAAGGACCTACTGTAGTATGTGATCTAGTCCAACAAGCTTAAAGATGATTATTCTGAGCAACAACAAAAACAAAAGAACACTTTCTAAATGTACTGCAATATTGTGATA
Source organism: Perccottus glenii (assembly GCA_024416835.2). Lineage (NCBI taxonomy): Eukaryota > Metazoa > Chordata > Actinopteri > Gobiiformes > Odontobutidae > Perccottus > Perccottus glenii. Next base: position 10,146,157 of record CM044548.2, read on the forward strand.
TTTACTGTAATGTCTCATTCAAGTGAAATGTTGTTGCTTTGTTTGTTTTATTCTTGAGGAGCTGTTTTTTATCGTTCTGTCATGACCTTACACTGACAGTCTCTATCACACAGATGCATAAGTGTTGCAGCAAAGTTTTGATTATCATAATTTCTCATGCATAAATTCTCAATATGAAATTGACAACAGAAGAGGCACAGAAGCGCAATAAGCACACAAGTAGAAGAACACAAATCAATAGAGATTCTCTTTTTGCAACATGCCACATCACCCTTCCACCCACACTTTACAGATCTAAACAGATACTAGGCTTGTTGTTCATCGTGTTGCCACAGCAATATTTCTATTTATCCTGCGAGACAGCTATACAAATAGATGAAGTGCAACAACATGACATTTTCTGTACTTCAATTACTTTGCGGGGTTGGGCCACGTGGGTTAAAAGCCAACAAACCATAACTTTCCCTGACATTTCCTCCCCCCACAGTGACCGTTGATGGATTCTCCCTGACAAAGCATTCATTATCCTGGAGAACAGAGAGTGCACTAAAATGTCTTCTCTTTTCTTCTCCCCTCCATCCTTTGCCTCCCTGTCCAAATCAAGATGAACTCAGCCACAGAAAGCAAATGGGCTTCACACCCCGTCAGAAGGAGGAGCATTAAATCACTGTAGGATATTCACTGGCAATCAAAAAGTATATCCTCATTGCAGTGCAGCTATTATGGTGCGGTGGGCAGAGGGGCAGATCAAATGAAAACAACTGTTCTGTGCCAGCTCACATTTGAGCCTGCTACAATGAGAAAGGCTGCTATGGAAATGAGCTATGATGGCATGCCAGTGAAGATTAGCTCTCTTTTATCATTTATCTGGAGTTTTGTGCACTGAGGCTGAGGGGTCTGAAATGCATCCAGTCACCACACTTGACAGGGTCGGCCCACAGCCCCCAAACCATGAGGATATACAGCCACAATTTATGATTTACAGTGAATATTCAGACAGCTCAATGAGTAAGACAGTCTGGACACACTGTAGGCCAAGTCTTTGTGCTCACTACACTCGCACATGAGAGAACAATGTCCTAATCACATATTTCCTGATCCAAACACACACACATACCAAACCACACGCAGGAGACTGATTGTCTGATAGCATTACCATTCCTGTCCAACCCTGATAGTAGCAACACAGGAATCAGGCTCACTTTAAGAGGTTCACATCACAGACAGAAACACATCCATTCACCGTGGACAGGCTAATAAATAAAAGAGTAACCCCGTGGCAGTAACAAGCCTATAAAGTACAGCTATGTTTTACAAGTGAACCAGACAGACAGCCAAGAAAGATGGTTACCTTGCAAAAGCTGGGTACGCTGTACTTCACAAGGCTGAGAAGAGAGTAACTTTATCCTCCAGCACTTGCTGTAGATTGACTTGACTCTTCAGCATAATTGAGAATGATTTGCACTTTTCAAACTCCTTATTTCTTTTTAGTATAATAGCATCTGTATCAAAATTAATTTCAAACATTGCTGAAGATTTGAGTTTACACAGAGCAAGCATCGAAAGACAAGACAAGAAGTGCTTATAAAGGACAGTAGCTAAAACCACAAAGCTGCACAGTACTCTAAAGAAAAAGACTCCTACAACATATATATGCGTGTGAAAAACAGAGATCTGAATGCATCTTTTGCATCTTTTATATAAAAAAGAACCCAAGGCCAGCCAATGAAAGCTAGGCACTCAGTGGTCTCAATTACAAGAAGGAACATCTGAGCAGCCAAAACACTGGCCTCATCATGTCAGTGTTTGCCCTACTTGAGTCCACTGAGACTGCAATCAGCAACACACAACACAAATATAAACGCATTAGCTTTAATGAGATTGTGGCCAGTGCTTTGACTCCATCAAATCTAATATATAAAATGCTGGATGTAGTCCAACTGGTTGCCATGGTGTTGTTGCCTCTCCTCAGAAAGAGCTGGGAAATGTGTGCTGTGGGAGCGACTGATTTGTTTACCTGGAGCTTTAGACGAGAGTACAACATCAGTGTTTTCCTGTCTCTGCAGCTATACAATTATGAGCTGCTCACAGTGTTTACATTGTGTTTTCCAGGTGCTGTGTTTGTTTGCATGTAAGCTTAGGGGGGTGCATACTTCCACATACATATGTCAGTGCAACCATGTGTCACATCCAGCATATGCTGCCCAGCAGCGCTCTGTGCAGGCGGATCAGCGGCACTCAGTATAACAGGCACTGAGCTCATCCATGGAGACAACAGGGAACATGGTCCTAGGGGCCACAACAGTGGGCCTGGGGCTCTGACATGTATGGAGATCTGTTTGTGTCCTCATTGCCACTATGGCACAGATCCTTCTCACTGTGTTGTGTTTTCTCCTTTTGTTTTACTTTATTATTTTCTTTAACATTTACTTTCTTGAGTTCTACACTCTACACAATCCATCTGTTTCTTTAGATTATATCAACTGGTTTCCTACAGAAAATTCAGGCCTGCTCTGTTTGATTATGAATCCTCCCAGAGAAGCGCTCAAATATCTCTGTGTTCTCAGATCTTTGGCCTGTAGAGGGAACAAGTCCTCTCTGTAATGTGTAATGTGCAAACATCTCTGTTTGAGCTGAACTGGTTTTTGCTTGTATCTCTCTGGCTCTCCAGACTTTGAGAGCGGCGCCCAAAGCTGTGTGCAGTTACACGTCTCTAATCCTGTAATTACTGGCCCATCAGCGCCTGGTAAAACCATAATTGGAACCAGATGTCTATTTGTTTTGCCTTTCACTCTCCCACTCTGCACCATGACCAATGTGACATTTCCAAACACATCTCCAAACCTTCACTGGAACCCGTGTTTTCACTGAATAGGACAAGTTTAGTTTAAATTATATTTGTCTATAGCCCTGTTCCAAATCCAGTTGAACCTCCCCTGGATGTCCCATATACTCAGTTAGACAAAACCTTGCAGTTTGGAGAAGTAGCAACACAAAGCCAACGTATCAACGTTACCCCTTTGTTTTTCAGAGTCAGCACTAAATCATATTGAGAGGTTGGAAATATGTAGACCAACACAAAACTATACACAATCCATTCTCGTTATGAACATCATTATACTGTAGATTGACTAAAGGGCACATCGGTCCCTAGTAAAAGCAACATCCAGATAGAAGTGTTGATTTAATGATTTGAATATAATAATAATATTATAATAATATGTCAACATCTATGTCACAGAGACTAAGGCAGTGCAAAGCATTTCTTCTGTATAAAGTAAACAAATAAAGATGCTTTTTAAACTGGGTTTATATCCGCTCTTTCTAAAACTTAACCTGCTCTGGAGGTCAATCCACCAAACACCTACACAATTTTGTTTGGCTAAAAATGAATTACCAATGAGTCTTTTACAATGCCCAAGGCATTTTTTAGTTTTCTGTTTGTTACATGTGAGACAACAAATATGACACATTTGCCAGAAACATGTTGTCTTTATTTTACAAAGGCAGCACAATGCTTTCACTATAAAACTATAGCCTTTGGTACACACATTGTAGCACACAGCATGTCTGAAAAGTCTCTCTCTGCTATCATGAATTAAATTGTACCTAAAAGTTATTTCTTTCTCAAATAATTTCAATCAAAGTTCAACAATAATAAAAGAGAATAGCATCAGTTCCATTTCACATCCTGTTTTTTATTCCCTGAGACGTAGATCAATGTTTCCTATTCCAAAAAACAGCCATCATAACCTTCACTTTGATGGTGTTTTTTCTTGTGAAGGTCACTGTTTGCTTTCCTCTCTGTGTATACATCACATTTCACAGTCTGTTGCTTCATTCTCATCTAATGACTCGCAGGCTTCTAGGTCTGATTTGCCAGAAAAGAAAACAGACATGACAGACTAAATGATTTCAATTCTGCTCTGGAGAAGAACTACATAGCCCCAATAAAAAGAAACACGCCGCCACATAAATAACAAATAGAGAAGCAGCCAAAACTATCAGAAAATACAATCATGATGCAATAAAGCTGCACAAAACAGTCTGATAGCGCAGAAAAGGCATGATTAAGGTTGTTTATGGAATCAGAATGGAAGTAGTTATTTCTTTTTTTATAATGTTGTGTCTTCAAGTGCGTTTTCTGGGAGGATCATAAAAAACACAGCGAGTAACCTGTCTTCTACAAATTCTGTTTAAATGCAATCATTTCATCCTGGCAAATTGCATTTAGAGAAATAATGAGCAGGCATAATGCAATGTGGATTGTGTGTTCTGTTTTTCTCCTCTGTATCAGAGAGAATATATCTGTCTCAAGGAGAATATTAGGGAGTGGCCTCATAAGGTTTACCATCAGCATACACATCAAGGTACAGCATGTGACTTTTTGTTTTCTTTCAGGAAAAATTTAGGAAAAAATTGCTTAACCACTTATGATCTGTGAAAAAACATAACCCGAAGACCTCATCTAAGGTTTGTTTTTAGGCTTGCGTTCAGTGGGGTCTGCTTCCTAATTTGTGTACGGGGGGCTCAGACCTCCGAGAACTGTCCGGTCCTGGAGTGTGAGGTGGAGGTCGGGTACTCGGTTCAGTGATGTGTGCTAACATTCTGTAGTGGATGCATTCCCACGGCTCTTTGTGGAAGATATTATAAAGGAATAATGTCACTGAAATTAGAAAATGCCACCTATTGTACATATTGGAAAAAGTTCCAGGACAAGTTTATGCCGGTTAGATTTTGTGGGGGGTCTATCGCTGATCTAAGACAGGAAGCCCAAAAGCAGAGATCCAGATGCACAGTTATTACAAATATTGTCCTCATGTTTTCTAGAATAACTGTCCAATATGATTGAATTTTAAGACAGGACCAAACACAGTCAGTAAAAGTCCCTTTAAACTGATTTACATTTCAAACACAAAGGTAACTTTTGAGGGTTCATTTTGTGCCCTTTACTTGGGGAAATCTGTACACGGTGAATCCTTTTAAACTGTAGCAGCCTGGCCCGGTTACAAACTGATATTCTTTTAGTTTGGTTTCAAATGGCTTCCTATATTTCCTCATCAATACTCACACCTAATTCAGTTTGCCATGTTTGCGTCACATCTAATACAACCAATGCATTCATCTAATTCCAGCTTGTCAACATTGAATCAATGGCAGTAGAAAATCGTCCCGAAAAAGCATCTATTCCAGTGCTGGATGCTTCTGCGTAAACAGAGAAACAGCATGAAAAAATAAAAACTAAGTGAAACATGGATAAATATTGCCAGTGCATTCAGAAGATGATTAGCGAGGCGGAGATGATTGCAGGATTTGGTCTAACCCAGAACTCAGAGCTAGAAGTTTAAAGCTCTAACCTCTTCTGCTTCAGTTGCTATGCTAATGTGCAGTGAGGCTTCGAGTGTGAGCTTTCAGGTGATGTAGCTTTAAGGCTCTGTATCTGTAAGTAGAATGATTCAGTTTATCAATACCAGAATATGGTTTATTTTAATAATGTACATACATCCTCAAAAGCATCAAGCCAACACACAAGATTACTGAACTATTTTTTCTTTTACAAAGAATAAATGTCTTCTTTCATTTTTTTTCCTTCAAGCAATCAATTCATGAGTTCATTTATGAACCTTTTGTTGGGTTTTGAGCTTATGGTCCTTTGAATAATCTGAAATTAAAATCAACAATGCCTCACTGGGAACTTAACCCAGATTATTTGAACTGACACTGTGTGTTCACAGAAGGACAGTGGTTGATTCATTAAAAGCACAATTTTCTGGGGGTCTTTTTGCCTTTGTTTACCAGGAGACAGTAGGTCGATAGAAAACAGGGTGACAGAGATTCAATTTTATAAAAAAATATATATATTTATTTATTTCTGTGGCGTTTGTGGCAGTGCTGTGGTAACAAATATCTGACATCCTGACGTGCTAGAGGTATCCACCAGCATATGTGTGTAATGTCAAAGAGACTACACTTTCATAGCAAACTAATAATGCGCTCTGAAAAAAACATAATTGATTAAATAAATTACAGAATTTCAGTATATTAATACAATTCAGTATTAGCTTCATGAAATAGCCTTCACACTCTCTTCATGGTGTTTGATACAGTATGTACGTTTAGCTGTTGCCTTGGGGGATCATATTTGAAATGCTATATATGCTCTAGCAACACGGGATAATTTAATAGGTTTTTGACTGCCAATCCCTGCAGACAACATGAGAGAGCCATTCTTTTGTATGCTCGGCTCTTTTATTTGACTCGGTTGCAACTGGCACTGATAGGAGTGATGTTTTTTTTTTTTTTTATGTGTATCGCTTTCTGAGTGGCGGCAGATGTTCCGCATTCTCCAGCAGAGCTCCATTCCGGGGGGAAATCAGTGAAAACTACGCACTATAAAATTAAACCACTGACACTTCACCGGCCCTGAAACCAAATAGGGCCCGCAGCATCAGCAAGCTGGAGTGAATCCATCATCTCTCATTTTTAGAGGGTTCCATCTGTGCTAACTTTCATTAACACTGGCTGGATCTGCAGTGATCTACTTTACAATAGATTAACACTGTGTTTCTTACTCACCAGGCTCAATTGAGTTTAATATCACATGAAAACATATGCATCGTGTATAGCACTAGACTAGAGAACTTGTATGGGCACATAGTGTACGTTTGTTTTCACATTATTGTGTTTACATTAGTTTAATCTGGTATGTTAGAGCAATAGCAAACCAAAGAAACACGTGCATGTTTCATTTGAGATATTTCTGGAAGTAAATGATGCATGCTGGATGACTCATCTTTCATAACAATCCTATATCTCAGAAAGGATTTGTTTGCTCAAGTTAAAAAATAAAAAATAAAAAGACTTTGTTCTAGACAAATGCTTTTACATCTTGCAAAATAGAAAATCAGCCTAAAATAGCAAAGTTTGGAATTGGAAGAACAAAATGTGACTGGAAAAGGGGAACAGTGCATTCCTTCTATAGTGAATACAGGCATGTTTCCACCGGAGCAATTAATATAGCATGCTCCATCGTTAAAAGGCTCCCAAATAAGCATATTCCTAAAAGAGTGGAACAGTCTGGAGCTCAGCTGTTCATTGAAGGACAGAAAAATAGATTCAAAAGGGAAAACTATTTCCAATAGAGTTGGTATTGCATTAAACATGGGAAGAATATGTGACACAAAAGAGAAAGTACCCAGGTTCTCTGTTTTGACGTTTAAAAGCTGGGAATAAACAAGAAACAATCTTCTTCTTCCTTACCATACATACTATACCTCCAGCATTTTGCATTGTTACGCACTATTTTTCAACATCAACATTCCCTCAAGTGACACTCCTTTCCTTCTCACACATCAGCCAAAATACAAGCTTCTTCAGTGCTTATAGTACCCAACCATACCGACCTGTACATGCCACAGACATTTTTTTACCCTTTAATTCATTTTAGGTTGATTTCCTTCTGTGTTCATGTTAAATATTGCATGTCTATCTGTATTTGTACTTTAAACATCTGTATTTGTACTTGCACCATGTACATGTAACATTTTGGCCTCCAAACCCATGACTCCTGGTTGAACCTGGATAAAGGGATTAGACCTGAGGCTTTCTGGAAATAGTAAAGATCAAAAGAGCACAGCAGTGGTCAGGGTACCGGTGGTGGCAGGTAGCCTGGTGTAACAAAGCCCTTTTAATTACCCTTTTAATTGGCCCTTTAACAGTATGAATTAGCATTTTAATGATGGCTATGTAATTAGGGTGGAAAAGACTACAAGAGCTTCAGGCTGCTAATAATGCCTCTCAGCTCAGAGATCACAGCAACAGGAGACAAGAGTGGCTGCACCTGAGCGCTCACAGCAGCAGATGCTACCCGTACATGTGCACACAGATGCACACACCGCTGGGGTAAAAGTAGATACTGGAACAACAAATGTATGTGTTTTATTCATGCACACACAAACTAGAGGCTACAAAGTCTAGCTGTAGTGCTTCCTCATGTTAGGAATAACAGTGTTTAAACTGAATCATTCTTTTTGACCTTAGTGTAGCTTTGGGTAATTGATTAAATACATTAATGTTCAACTTGTTAATGCTCAGCTCATGATAAACCATCATTTATTACTGCAGCAGTTCTGTGATAAATGTCACATGTTGATACAGCAGTGGTGCATTTTGTTACTGTTAAATGGACTAAGAATATTTCAGTGAAAAGCACTTTCACAAACTTGCCACTGCCGCAGACTCGCAGTCGCAGAGCACAGCTTTAAGGACCTGGCAGCTATACACCATTTAAAACAAGCTCACGTAATGGCTCACATATAGAGACTGAAGGATGGTAAAGGATGTCTACAGGCTTTCCGGCTAATTAAAAGTCTAATGTTGCCTCCAAATGACCATTTGGATTCATTTGGCCTGTGCGTGATGATGTAGAGCAAGATGAAAGCAGACGACAACAACCAAATTGCACAGTATGTAACAAGACATTTCCTATGACTACTCTAACCACTACAAAAATTCCATTGCCGTTGTGACAAATGATGTTTAGTGATTTTGTCACAACCCTCCAGTTTGTGTTTTCACTGACACTGAATACCTACTGCACCAGAAGGCGAAGCCAAGTGACAGCCATTGTGTGTCACTGTGAACACACTTCAGGCGGTGATTTGAAGTGGACAAGGTGTCATATTTGGTTTTGTAAAGCGAAAGTGCATAATAGAGCCGGAGACACTCACAAACCTCATGTATTCATCTCACACAGTAACAGGTAGGCTAAAAGAAAGGTATTTTACAAACAGCTGCACTGCAATAAGCAAAGATAATGTTTTGTGTTGTTTTTTTTATGCATGCAATCTTATTACTGTAACTATACTGAGTTGTTGGAGATCATCTGCTAACACAAGATTATTCCAGAGCACCACCTTCAGGTTGTCCCGGTATTGCTCCTAACCACTTTTCCAGAGACATTTTTCAGAAAAACAAGATTTTTGCTCACACTGGCCCCTGTTGACTGAACTTTATAAGCCCATAGCTCCGGAAACCGAACATCCTAGAGACTTGAAACCTTGACCACGCCGAACACGCCAGTCGTCCTATGTCTTTAGCACCTTCGGTTCCCAAGATAAACAATTTTTTTTTTTGCCAGATTTCAAGAGATCTTTGAGAGCTTGAGAGCTTTACCAACCAATAGCCCATCTCCCAAACTGTCTACATACCGAGTTTCAACTTACTGCTACTTATAGTTTTGGTGACAGTGACAATAATCACCTTAATATAAACCTAACCTGTAATTGAAAATTGAATTAATTTCTAAAAATAAAGATTATTTGAAAGGCCATGGTCAGTAACACTCTGCCATTTTTTTTTTTCAGTACATGCTGTTGGTGCAGTTTTTAAAGGCTCATGCAGAATGATAATAATGGATAATGGATTTAGGAAGACTCAAAGAAAACAAATGCAGTTGCATGCAAATGACTACTTTTTGCCTCTTCAACTTAATTATAGCTTGGGTTTATTTTGTCATAAACATAATGAAATATGATTGTTCTCTGTCTGTTTTCATTTTAGCCAGATGTTCAGCATTTATAGCTTTTATAATTTGACACTAATAGCCGTGCCGCAACAATGAGACACATTTTTATGCAAAACAGTTCAACCCCTTCAAAGCGCTTTATCTTCTGTAAAAGAATTAATCAACATTTTCATTCATTTTAAAATGTTCCCTTCTTTTTTGCAGCTGTCATTCCACAGGGCCACAAATATGCTTTTCTTTAGCTGCCACATTAAGGTTATTTAACCAGAACCAAGATGGAAAAATCAAGGTGGGGCCCTCAACAACCTGCCTTTGTGCAGTGTGGCGTCAGACAGAAGGGTTACTCAGTTTGCTCTGGACAGCTTTGCTAATTATTTTTCTATGAGGTCACATTCCTCCTGGCCCAATTGTGGAGGCACAGCTATTATTAATAACACGGACACAAACAAACACATCACCTGAAAGGCATCCATTCAGTAAGCCCCGCAAGTCTCTGGCATCGTAATTATGACTAAATTCAAACAAATAAACGTCACTAAAAGTAAACAGAGTAATATTTTGAACATGTGAGTTTTTACCGACAGCTACAAAAGCAGATTTCTTTCTCCCCTTGAGGCACACAGGACTATGGCATGATGACACAGCGGGCAACAACACCATTAGCAGGCTATTATTGTGATTTGATGTGCATTAAGCAACTCCTCTGCAGATGGTTTAGTAATGTTGGGGGTAATAGAGCTGTTGTCATGGTGAAGCTCTAGCAAAGTGTCTGGAGAAATTATTGTGATAATAAGCCTTTCTTATCCTAATGGATTTGTTTCTAGTGCTGCTCAACGTTGGAGACACACAGCCATAAAGGAGCATATGGCACATTAAACACACAGACACATTTGTTTCTTATAATTGATCAACAATGGAGTTATCAGAACAAAGCCACATCACAAGATAAACTCCAAATACTCCGACCACTGTTCTTTGTTTCCTTTCACTTTGGATCCTTTTATGATCATATGTGATAGTGTGCACCGTCACAAAAGAAGGAACTGATTCAGCGGAAGGTCACCCCGACATCTGAGCTGAATGAATGACATTTAGAGCATATTGCCTTTAAAGGGAATTGCTGTACGTGAGTGCTCCATTCAGACATCCACACATCCACGAACCTGCACCCATTCATCTGGTAGAAAGTTATGTCTTTTTACTGTGGTGGGCTGGTGTGTATCTCTTGATCCATGTAATGAATGGAACTTGTTCCAGATATATTTCCAATATGAGGATCACTTGAGCAGATCTAACATTCCAGTGCAACAAACGTCAAATGCAAAAACACTTATTACTTAACAGTTGGTTGTGATAACTGAATATATAAAAACATGAATGAATAAAATGTAAGATGTGCCAATAGAGTCATCTCTAAGTCTTCAAAAGCAAAACGTATTTCAAATAATAAGCTTAAAAATTGACTGCAATATCATTTATAGTATTTATGCTCTCAAAACCGAGTTAAACATAAGCAGATAGTAGTGATTTTACATAATAGAAGTGATATTGCTACATATAATAAAGCGACACTGCTCAGTAAAATAAGGAGACTGCTCAGTTTTTTTGCGATACGTCTTCTTAGTTTTAAAGGTGTAAGTATAAATTTGGGGATTTTTAGTCATGGTTCGGTCTTGGACAAAAGGAGCTGTCAACACTGGCCATGATGAACCAAGAACATTGCTCATTTGGTTTGATTTTCTACTGATAACCCCTCCTAGCACCAAACACTAGCATTGGCCTTGTTGTTGTTAAATACATTTCTGCCCTGACATCTTTTCACATCTAATCTTTGACTTGATTAGCCCATAAAAGCCTCGGTTCAGTCTTGGTTTTGGTCAGGACACAGTTATTTTGTTCTTCAATGTTACAATCTTAACAGCTCAAACATATTGTCTTCCAATGCACTTCCATGATTTTACACAGAGTAGTATCTAGTGACCCATGTTCCCTTCTTAAGTGGTATTTGTTCTAACCCTGTTGTAAGAGCACATGTATCTTTGTGCTCCCATCCAGGATAATCAAGTCATCTTTGTCCACATGCCTCCACGTATTTCCCTTCCTGTGCCCTGACCTTTATCATCAGCTAAATCTTATTTACCTTTAGGACTTTATAGGGTCTACCACTCATTTTTAATCTATTTGCAGTGTCCCACAGACTTTTCATTGTTTTGACATTTTACAAAAATCTTAACATTGGGTTATTTCAATCCTTTTTTCACCTGACATGAACATAAGGTGAAACCATTAGTAACAATGGTGATATACTTTGTATCAAGGAAAACTATTAATAGCATGACAAAAGTAACTGTTAACTATTGTCTTTAATATGCTTGACATCATAGTAGAACGTGGTTGCATGGTTGCATGTTATATGCAGATAGCTGTGACTGGATTTTAGAATATTTTGTGTTTTCTTTAAAAGAAAAACAGCTCACAAACACCAGTAAAGCAGCAGTAGATGGTGAGTGTGTAGCCTGCAGTGGTGCTGAAGCTGGTGGGGGCAGGAGGAGGGGCGGGATGCTTGGAATCAGTGACATTCTTCAAGGCCAGTGTAAGATTAAAGAGCAGGGCTGTCATTGCTCTGATCATATATTCACAAAAGGATACTCTGTGAAGAACACATCTTTAAAAAGAGGTCGGATCAAAATAAGACCACTTCTTGTCAGTGTTTGTGGTTGCCCATTATACAGATCATATAAATGGGACATTACTGAGTAAGGAGATTAGATTTCAGAGAGATTTTTGGAGTTGCCTTTCTCATTTTCTGTTTTCTCTCTTTTTGTCGTAGTGTTGAGCTGCCTACGGTGAGTGTGTTTGCCCTCTGTAATACTGGACAAAGCTATCTTTATTCATTTTGTTTTATATATATATATATATATATATATATATATATATATATATATATATATATATATATATATATATATATATACATACATACATACTATAAAAGGTGACTGGAGCATTGAGCTCAGATTAATAGTTTTGGATGTATCTATGCAGACATTACAGTTGTAGTCCCTTTTTAAATTATGGCCTATTTGACTGGTGTATAACGCTGTCTGTGACTTATGAGCGTACATTCAGAGCACACAGGAAAGTAAAGTGAGTAATGATTAATATTACTTTCATGTTAGGTTGCTTCGCTTGGTGTGGCCTTGGGTCACATTGATAGCCACAGTGCAATGGAAAATGAAATAGCACGCTACTCTACATGTCCTTCAGACCAAATGTATTTTTATAATGAATTTTCATTGGTAGATATTTAAATATATTGCTGCATAGGCGATGCCCTATTATATCTTTGACAAGAGAGTTCATCTGGATCAGAGGATTACAGTCAGAGCAGCACAAGGCTTGATGAGGAGTTCTATAAAACTCAAGTGTTTCCTAACTATTAATTCAGTTGTCTCTCTTAACATTTCCTGCCCATGTCAATCAAATTGCCTGCCTTGTCTTTAAAGGAACAGAGGAGTTATTCATCCTGGTGCCATTAAAACATCAATGTCTCATTTCTGCTAAATGGTAAAGGAAAGATAATTGGCATGTGTGCATGCATGTTAATTAACTGATAATGAGACGATAAGGCGCTCTCTCTAGCTGCAGGTGTGCAACCACTAATCAATTGGCAGTGAAATGGGCAAAAAATGGGTTTCTTTTATCCCACTACTGAAATTAAAAATGTATTTAGTGCCACGTTTTCCAACAAAGTGCTTTTCATTTATCTTCCACAGCACATTATTCAATCACACTCTCCATTTGTATAATGGTAATATTTTCATGTAATTTCCCGCTGCTGCTGAGATGGGTATTTTTGATATGGCTTTGTGAAATGGCTATTCCATTCCAGCTCTATTCACTCACTGGCAATTCACTTACAACCTATATTTCAGATTAAATGTCTTCAGCAAATGGAGCCTGGCTCAGATGTCCAGGGCAGCTGGGACAGATCACTTGTGCGCCCTGCTGGTGACTGGGTGAACTGCAGTAATGCTAACTCCTGCCCCCTGGTGACTGAAAGTGTAACATATTTCTTATACCTGGCCTTGGCAGTGCTTTTTTAAAATAAATTGCAAGGCCTACACTGTGTTACATTGTTCAAATGAGCAGCAATCTCCTGAGAGCATCAAGCTTTAAACATAAGCTTACTATCTTAAAGGACTGTTCCTGTGGCCCGCAGCACAGTTGGACGCCTATGAACGAGTATGTTGTAACTATCAGCCCCAACGAAAACCTGGTGTATATGTGCCACAGGGGTGTACATGTAAATAAAGCACACATAGTTACAACAGAATACAACATACTATATTTATTGGAACATAGTTGAAGCCAAATTTGTGGTCAGTTTGGTGTGTTTATTGCCCAGATGATGCAGAGCTTGATGGACAGGACAGTAATGCAGTGTCGGCTCATCCCGCTGACAGGCCCTCCTTCACCTTAGACAGGCCAATCTGTACGTACAGTGACAGACACACAGAGCCCATCTCAGTCAGCACACAGACCATTTGTCATGTCAAATAACCTCACACAGACACGCTGGCCAAGTTATAGAGGTGATTGTGTCAAAGTGACCCCAATGCGATGCTCATAAATTGCTTGTTTCATGGCCAGGTGCTATATCTTTGTCCCATTTGTCCCAAGTATTGACGACAGAATGGAAAGGATTTTGCCAGTGCAATAAAGAGTTTAAATCATGCAGAATAAAAAAGGAGGCACTTGTGAATTCTTACTTGTTAAAGTGAAGGTTAAAGCATTGTTCAGCTGGCAATCTCTACTTTCTCCACTTTTTCTTTCTCCACAGCTCCATTAGTTTCCTCTGGAGATGTCTCTTCAGTCGAAGTGGCAGTTTTCGGCCGTTCCTTTGGCTTCTCTGACGGGTCAACCACTGTGGTGCCCCTGCTTGTATTACACCCCATAGTTTGGGAAAAAGCAAATCCCGCTGCTGTTCCAAAGATTCCAGGAATATATGGAGCATTAAAGACCGTCCACAATCTTCAAGTTTTAACGGGTGTTGTGCGCTCAGGTGCTAAGTTCTCTATGGCAACCTCGGGACTTCCTTTCAAATGTGTGTACCTGACTGTCAGTGGTTTAAGTATACACGTCCTTTTGTCTGGTGGCAGTACAGGTCGTAAGTAACTATGTGCCAAGCAACACCAGTAGAGAATTAACTCACACATGGTTACTGATAAACACAGACGGGAACTTTGTGTTAGTCGCAGGTTGGCTATAGTTACCACCTTTAACACTGGAGGTTGCACTATTTATATTTACTCATTTTATTAACACCAGACATCATTAGTACTTCACCAGTGTGATGTGACCCTGTGAGGGGATGTGAGGAGGGTCAATGTGTGGTGTGGATATTCCACCTAGAAAACGTCACTTTTTAAAAAATGAAAAATTCATCTCAATTTAAAAGTTAATAAAAGAAAGAGGAAAAAAATAAGATAGATATCAAAACTCAAAATAAAAGTCTAGATAAAATCATGACATTTCTCTGTTTGATAAGGTTGGATAAATCATAAAAAATACAAAAATATTATTTAAAACATTTCTAGAAATTCCATCAAAACCTTAATTAAAATGTTATGATTTAGTTGTTTAGTTGTTTTTAGAATTTTCACTTTCTTCTCTCAAAATCAGTACATACACCTTCAGACGCAGCTGACAATGGAGGCGTGAACAGTGTTGCCACAGTTACTTTGAAAAAGTAACTTAGTTACTTTACAGATTACTTGATTTAAAAAGTAACTTAGTTACTTTACAGATTACTTGATTTTAAAAGTAACTAAGTTACTTTACAAGTTACTTTATTAGTTACATTCAGCAGCTGCCGACAACATAAAAATGACAACTGGTTTTGCCAACAATCACTTTATTTGAAGTGTATTTTTAACAGTAACATCAACAATCTATCTCCTGACAATTAAAGTTGAATTTAAAAACTATTTCCTGAAAAAATACATGTTTTTACAAAAAAATAAAGGCAGTCTCTCTTGTCTTAACATAAATACTTGTTTTAATAAAAAATAAAGGCAGTCTTTCTTGACTTAACATAAATACTTGTTTTAATTTAAAAAAATAGTCTTTCTTGACAAAAAATGACAAAAATAGTAACGCACAGTGACTTGGTTAAGTAACTTTAATCTGATTACTGGTTTGGAAATAGTAATGCGTTAGATTACTTGTTACTGAAAAAGTGCGTTACTAAGTAACGCGTTACTGGCATCACTGGGCGTGAACATACTGACTTAAGTAAACCAAGAGAGAAATGTGCTTCTCTGTAGTCTGCTTAAGGCTGCCATATTAGCAAACACTTGAGATATTTACACCAGTTCTAAATAATAATTATTATTAAATAATAATAATTTAAAGAATGCCATCTACTAAACTCTAATGTCATGACAAAGTGTTAATATTAGAAGCATCACAGTACTAACCTGAACATTGCAGCCAGACTAGCACTGGGGCCAGACATCTGCCTTTCCAGGTTTCCCTCAGGGCCTGTTGTCATGGTGACACTTGCATAGAAGTAGTGGTGCAGCATCAGACATCTGAATACCCAATGGTGAGAAAATGATGTGAAATTTGAGTGATTGTGTTCACTCACCTCTTCATGAGTCTATCTATGTAAGCTCTTTTTATTGTCCTGCATGGAGACTCTGTTTTAGAAACCATATATACAAGTATGAGGTGTAAGTTGTAGCTGGTAAAGCAGTAAATATGATGCAATTTCTTGTATGAATGGTGAAATAATGTTAGTGTTAAGTCAGGTAATGTGTTCTTTTCATTAACATTTTGTTTTTATACAATACACTCTCTCCTATTTCTGATGTCACATATTAGGATGTACAAAAGTATCCAAAGGCTTTCCGTGCAACAGCAACAGCAACTGCAACCATTTACTTCCTGTTTGTTGTGCTTTATCTTGTATGGCACCAGGTTAATACTGCCGAGTGTTATATTAAAAGTTTTCCTTTGTCAAGCACCAGAACTAACAAAGATGCTGTTACACATCAGTGTTTAGATTAACACTAATAACTTCCTTGAGTCGGGCCAACACTCATTTAATCCTCTATTGTCTTCTCAAATGCCATCAAAGGACAAACACTTTCTGTCTTGTTAATGCACAATAGATAACAAACCAGAGCTGTAGTTGTTGATGAAGATGAAATATCACTTCCTGTATCCCCAGGCTCTCACTGTCATTTACATTTACATTTATTCATTTAGCAGACGCTTTTTATCCAAAGCGACTTACATTACATTACCAGTGTTACAGTCACTGGAGGCAAGGTGGGTTAAGTGTCTTGCCCAAGGACACAACGACAGTATGAACTGTGGGGCGAGCGGGAATCGATCCTACTACCTTCCGATTGAAGGACGGCCGCTCTACCACTGAGCTACTGCCTGTCACAACCCATTAAACTAGTAAACTTTTTGACACGTGGTCAACAACTTTTCTAAATGATAGACTAGGCCTACCAAGCCAAAGCTACTTTCTGGTTTGTGGAAGCCTGGTAGTGGTGAGGTGCAGCACAGTGCAATGAAAAAGCAACCATTATAAGTGAGGGGGGCAGGTCCCGCCCACTTTTTTAAAACTGTGAGCCTGATAAAAAGTATTCTTTGCTCTGTTCAAAGGTACCAGATTACAGAAAAAACCTCTTTAATTAATTTCTTAAGATAGTCCAAGCTAGACGGCCCCCCTTACTTTTCAATTGCCCCTTCGCCGTCTGGTCTCTTTAGATATGACCCAACTTGTCATCTGTATCTGGTCTTTTTGGCAGACTCTGAGCAGGATGCACCACAAGCGCCACCAAGTGGACCAGGCAAGGATGTGCAAGTAGGACAAACTAAAAACTGAACTGTATATGTAGGCTACTTTGTTGATATCTGAACAAATGTCCTCACTATCTCTAATGAGCTAAGCAAAGACCTTTTTAAATGTTTGCCAGTGTTGAAAATGTTCTAACTACATTTTTGTCTGTGAAGGTTCTGTCATCCAGGCCATAATGAAGAAAAGGTGTCAATGATGCCCTCTACTATACTCTACCTATAATTAAAGAGGCATTAAAAATGTTGTCCAAATGAAAGGATAAAAAACATGCATGTATAGGTCTACAGTATATTACAGTAAATGAATGTGAGAGTCTGTAACTTTAATAAGTGTTAGAAAATTAATGAATAAAATGACAGGTAGAAGCACAGACATTATGGATAGTCAGAATATGTTTAATAAAAATAATTAAACCTCAATTTCCTCTATAGAACTTCATAGAAAGTAATCCAATAAATTACAAATGACTTTTAAGACATGTTTTCCTGCACTACATAAAGAATTATTAGACTACACAGACCACATCTTGCAAATATTACAACTGTTCAATGTCCAAGAAAAAAAAATGACAGAGAATATAATATAATACAAGCTTGAAATAAAATGCAAAACCAGTTCTGCCAGTTTTGTCATGTCAGTGAAAGTAAACTTCCCTGTACAGCAGTAGTGTTTTGACTATCTGTCCTTGCATATTGGTTGTACTATTGTTGTGTCTAACTTAAATACTGCCTCTAATCAGATGAGCAGTGCATTGTGGGCATCCTTGTGCAGTGCAAGACAACCTAAAACAAAAAAGAAAAGGAGGAAGCTAAAGTCCAATCTTACTTCTACTGTTTTGAGTCTTACAGAAAAAAAATCAGCATATCACTTCAGGGCACCAAAGGGAAGCAAAATGATTCATTGAGCTGTGGCAGAGGAAGTGAATGGCTGGTTGCTTGCATAAGGGCACTACATGTTTTGTTTTGAGTTGAGCAGAGGTGCAGATACAAAATGGTGTGACAATTGTGGCCCAGACATAGAAAAATAAGCTAGTTATATAAAAAAATGCAAACCCATGTCACGGGCCATAGAACAGGCTTACAATAAAACAAGTGATTTCAGAAATCAGACTTGTCTTCAGAGTTAAGAGTGCACGGCTTGAGAAGCACAGCAGAAACACTGGAGATAATGCTACAGCAATACCAAAGGAATACAACTCCTGACGCCAAAAGGACCACCCCCAGACCAAACTAAAATATCTGCCTGAATTCAGAAATAATTACTATTGTACTTATCTAACAGTCCACTGTGTAACAGCAGTCCTAGAGCACTGGTGTAAAGAAACATTACAAAAAGGTACTTCCGGTCTCAGTGAATTCCAGTGTATGTAAATTTCCTGGGTAAAGTTCAGTGATCTTTAAGAATGAGTGTGGACACAGCCGACCGATCGGAGCAAATGGTTTATCATACATATGACAAATTACAGCTTGAGGTACAGGATAAGGGCACTTCTACATCTAACTGAAGCTTCATTCACCAGCAGAACCGAGTCAAAAACGACACAAGCGACAAACTCTCAGCAACACAGCTGCTAACTATTGCCAGAGTTAAGTGTGTCTGGTTCAGCATACACTTCAATACTCAAAGACAATATCAGTATTTAATACAATCTTAGCCACAATTTAAACTACACGTGCTTGTGCCATGTATGTTCTGTAAGACTTGTTATACAGGTGGTCAGTGAGGACAAAAAATGAAGGACCTAAATGTGTTCCTAATTTGTGCGGAATATATTAATATAAAAAAAAACTTAATACCACATTACTAGCATTAATGCTAGTCAGAGTTTTCAAGGCCCCATCCTTATCAACAGGAGAAACATAATCAACAACATTCAGATTGGAAAGTTATGGAAGCAGTAGATACCAGATGAGAGGCACAGGCCAGCCACACAGAACAACACTGTGGAAGCTCTCAGTATTAAATCACCTCTAAAACACACATATTCCAGCAGGAAGAAGGACAATATGTACATAGAAATACCACACCCATGCACATGTAGATTTTGCACAGTGAAGCCAATCTATTTAGCGTAGTTGAGGTAAGATGCAGTCAAATACACAAGAGTTGTTATATCATTTGTGTTATCCTGAAGCAATTTCTCTAAACAGAGACCACAATACCCAGTCAGGACCCAAAAGGATCTTGGGGCAGTTTGGCACAGTAAAAAGGTTGTATTCTGTCCCTATAACTCAAGGGGATTATTATACTCTGGCGATGTCAGAGTAAGGAGAGGTGCAAGTGTACTGTGGGTAGCTAAAGTGCGCCTTGGACAAGTGACATGTGTTTTAATAAGGAAATGCATTTAAGAAAAAAATAAAATACAATTAAAAATCACAAGCCATTTTTAAACTTTTTAGCTCATGTCCTTGATACATATAATTTTTAATTCTTTAATTTGAGGCTTATGGGAACGGAGTGATCGTGAACTGATCTTGATTTAATGGAAGTTTGGCTTACAGTTGTGCACTACGATGGAATATGGCGGACAGAAAATCTACAGCTTCAGTGACATTCATTAGCTGCCCAAGTTATTGCTGACATATCTAACATATGATCTGCAAAGCAAAGTGTCAAACCATAAAAAGTCTTGGATATTTACAAGAGTACTGAGTGTTTATCAAGTGTCATTCCCCCAGTCCCCAACAATCAAAATATATTAATAGTACAGCTCAATAAGCATGTTGACGTAGTTTCACTTTTTAATAAAATTAAATCCTGACATAATTACAATAATGCCTTTTTGTTGCCTTTGTACATAACTGTGGTACAAGTTCAGAGTTCAAAATCTACTGAAGTTTGACATGCAAAGTGTCTCAAAACAGAACTGTACCTTTTGAACAAACACTGAAATCCTAGTTCAGCTTTTTAATTCAGTTTTGTTTTTAACATTTTTGTGTTTTTATTACACAACTTTCAGTATATTTAGTATTTACATGTAAAGAAACTGCCACATAAGTGCTGAATATATGATACATTTCTAGGCAATACATAAATAATTTTATAATTATATTCTTAGATCAGTCTTCATCACTGGAGTCTGAGTCATCAGATGAGGAAGAGCTCCCAGACTCGGATGACGAGGACTCAGCTTTTCCTGAACCTTCTGGACCACTGTTATCTTTTTGTTCTACTGACTCCTCCTCATCCTCCTCTTCTTCCAGTGTCTCCTCAAGCGCTTTGTTAGTTTTTTCCACATGGTCCTTCATGGCTGCTGGCTGCTTTGTGGTCTGTGGTGCTGTTGAGGCAGCTGTGGGTACACGGTTGGTGTTTGCACTCTGCGGTTGTGTGGCAGACACTGGAAGGTTAAGGCCTGGAGTGAGAAGCATCCCTGGGTAAAGCATACTAGACAGTAACAAAGGGTTGAGAGAGAGTGAGTTGGCTGAGGCCACTTGGGCAGCAGAAGAACTTTGTGAGGCTGTGCTATTGGAGGTGGAAGGAGGAGTCATGCTGGAGACCTCTGTCCTTTCTCCTTTGGTGTCTGAGGTGTGAGGAGGGGCTTTAAAGCCTGACTGCTCTGGTCCAACACTGCCATTTCCCTTAATCTGGTCCTCAGCACTTGCTGCTCCCTCTTTTCCCAGCAGACCGCTCACGCCTAGCAGATTTGGCAATCCTGCCATGCCAGACAGCATCATAGGAAACACGGCTGCCAGGTTATTGGTATCGGATGGGAGCCCCATGAGGCCTGCAGTGAGCTGCAAAGATTGTAGGCTCTGTAGGTTCTGCTGGAAGGCCTGAAGGCTGGTGAGGTCCACTCCTGACATGAGGCCATTGTTCAGCAAAGGGTTTAGGGTCAGAGCTGAGGCTGCCGTGTTTGCTGCTGCTGCCCCCGCTGCTTTAGCCAAAGGATTTTTGGGTCGTCTTCCTCGGCGGCTTACCTCTTCAGGAACAATGGGTCCAGTAAGGATCCTGTCAAACATGCTCTCTGGGAGGTAACCCTGCAGTGGATAGACATTAGCCCACATTAAAAATAGCTGGATTTTTATCTATGTGCATAAACAAAAGTAATCTTTTGAAGCTACTTACAGACTGTTTGACAACATCTGCCCATTCTGGTGGGACTCCATACTCATGGTTCTCCTGAAGGAACCGGCACAAATCCTTCAGAGGAGGAGCAAATGCCCCACCAATCTGCAGTGCCAGAAAACAATGTTATGAATAAAAAAAATTGAATGAACAGTAGTAAATGAGAATTTTTGTATTTCGTAATTTAAGTATATTTATTAGCAATAACAGCATCATGATTTATTCTAAATTTAGAAAACTCTTATAGAAGTGGACCTTTCGTGCGTTTCTTCTGTTGATGATCTGGACACGTTCTTCTCCCGTCAAACTATTTACATCAATCTTGTTAGGATTTCTACAGCGGTGCCTTTTTTGTTTGGGGCGACCATCCTGGAAGTGGAACTGCATCTGCATTTTATTAACAGCCTAGGAAAAAAAAAAAAAAGTAAGTGTTATAACAAAATTCTTTGATGTCTTTTTTGCTGTTAAATCTTTACTGATTTCATAGATTTGCTGACAGAACAACTAAATTGAGACTCACAGGGATAAAGGCTCCGGTGTCTGCCACAAAACCAGGGTGTTCTTTTAGCCACGGCTCCAAATCTCTTCTTCTGGGAGCATCATCACCAGCAAGTCTTGTGCCATCTTTGAGGTTAATGACAGGAACTCTGCTTTCGGAATCTGCAGGGCTCTGAGTTGAGCTCTGGCTGTAGCCTGGCAAAGATGCAACGGGTAAACCCACTTGGCCTATGCCACCCCATCCTGGAGGTACCTGGAGACAATAAACAACTTTGTAACAACAGTACACTTCACCACACAAAAACTTACACCATTAAAGGTTTAACTAACACAAAGGCTTACCTGATCAGCAGCAGGCGGTACTTTGCCTCTGTTCATAAAGAGCAGGTCCATCCCTTCCACATTTTTTCTTCTTCCTCTGCGTTTTTTAACCATCGGCTGGCCCTCCACTGCTCCATTCATCCTCATGTGACTTGCAACACTGGGAGGAGCTATAATACAGCAGACATGTTACTAATTAAGTCCAGACACCCAGATAGAAAAAGAGAGAAAAAGTAGATAAAAACTAAAAACAACCTCACAGGCAAAGAAAGGTGCCATCTAGTTGTGAAAATGAATAAAAACTGTTTAATTCTGAAACTTGAATTTATAAGGAATGTACCACTCTGGAAGCTGCATTGGGGTTTGCTGATGTCAGCCAGGCCTGTGTCTGAGGCACTCTGCAGTTCCTGAAGCCGGGCCAGGTACTGCTGCTGGGCCTGGGGCCCCTCCTCAGAGTCCAAAGGTCTCTTTACAGGCAACCCTTGTTTCTGAAAGGTTAACTTCAGTCCTCCTTCCTGCTGCACACAAAAAACCAAGAGTCTTAGACATAAAGATCACAACAGCTCAGTAGATTTCTAAAGTAAATTTGTCCCGTGTAGCCACTATACAGTATATTTGTTACATGTTATGTGTATTTAGTATTATGTTTTGTGATACAATTACAGCATATATTTGGGTGTGTTTGTTAGTGTCAGTAAAACACAGAGACACTCAAGTAGTTAAGAAAAAGGGCAACAGGTGGAGAAACGCAGAGTTTAGTTTTTACCAAGAATCCATGTCTGCTGTCAGCATAAAACTGATTTACAAAAAAAATCAAGTATCTTGGTTTCTTAGGTTGTAAATTTAGAAGAAAAAAAAATCTTTACTGGACAAAAATGTATAAATGAAAACAAGCCTTAAGAAAGCCTTAAGTTAATAGCTTTAGTTAAGTTAATAGCATATTAGTAAACACCCACAGCTAAGGTCCCCATTTTATACAGATTATAGAATAACCCTTAAGTCTAGAGAGGCTTCAACTGAACCTTATTATATTCAATTCAAATTGAGTGTGTGGAAATAGAAAGGAAGCTCGCTATTAAATTAATCTCTCCTCCTGCCAGCCAATCAAAACTACAACAAATCACAGCCAAAGGACAGAAACATGCTGAGCACAGCAGCTAACACCGGTCACAGCAGCAGAGGTAGTAGGGTCCTACGATTAGGACGAAGCAGAAGAGGGAGGAGGATGACATAAAAGGGAGAAATCAACATACATTGTTGAGCTTTACTGAGAACTCCTTGTTTTCTGGAACATGCTTGGTCACCTTTGACCCCTGTGGAGAGGCTGAGGGGTCCTCGCATGGACTGTTGACGGTGTCCAACAGCTTGGTGGTGTAAAAAGAGGCCACGGCACCTCCAGGCTCGTAGACACGACGAATTCCTGGCCACTTGCCCTTCAGCACGGCCTGACAGACACTGTCCAGTCGGTTGATAATCAAACGATCCTAAACAAACAATAAAATTACAAATGGTGCACTTTTATGACACTTACCCCATAGAATCAAATCCCAAATTCCCTAAGAAAGGACTCTCAGATAATGATCTCTTTAAGGGTTTTAAGCTCCAGTATATTAATACAACCATGTATAATGCTAAAATGTGTAAATGCTTTGTGGTTAATGTGCAGTTCACCTTGGGCCAGTACGATGCAGCAAGCATGTACCCTCCTCCCTGGAAAGGGTGTGAGTGACCTCCATTAGCTACACTGGCGTCTTGTGTTTCATCCTGGGTCATGCTCAGAGAGGCCACACTGTCCTCGTCAAAACCCTTGACACCTGTTACTGCAGGCACTGCGCATGTCAAGAAACAAAATTCAGTCCACAGAAGCAACAAGCGACCTACACTTGAAAAACAATGTGGTTACAAATGTTAACCTTTCTTTTTTCTTTCATCACCGTCGCTGTCACTGTCATTGGATGAAGAGGATGAGGATGATGAGGACGAAGAGCCTGAGGAGCAAGATGAAGAAGAGGACGAGGAGCTGGAGCCAGAATGTGACGAAGAAGAAGATGATGATGAAGATGAAGATGACGAGTGGGATGATGTGCTGGAGGAGGATCCATCCGAGTCTGAGTCGGAGTCCTGTCTGGCCTCCCTGCGGCTCTTCTTGCTGGCCTTCTTGGGTTTCCTCTCTGAAGAGTTCGGTGTGAGAGGTTTGGTTCTGGCTGCCACCATCTGCCTCTCACTGTCCCTCGCCTCAGACTCAAGCTTCACTTCCACACCTGTCACAGAAGCAGGCACACAGCTCCAGCTGTCTGCCAGCTTCTCTCTGCTCTCTTCACCTTCAGAAGCAGGTTCCACTTTGGGTTCCACTTTTGGCACAACCCCAGCGAGTTCGGTGTCTTTCTGTCGAGGTGGTTGCAGTGGGGAGTCTGTCATTGCTGAGCTCGAGGTCTGGAGCTGAGGGTGAAGGAGTGGTGTGGATGTGCGTGATTGCTGCTGTGCTTTTGTCTGGCTGTAGTTGCGCTGTGCTGTCATGAAGCTGAGCTCAGGGTCCCTTAGTATGTGGTAGTCTGTACGGCTGACGCCGTGCTTTGCTGCACCAATTAGCAAGTCTCGATCGTGGGTTCCCGGCTCCCACCAGACCGGCAAGTCAGAGCTCACTTGACACAGAGTCAGGCGTTCATAAAGTAAAGGATGACGAAGGACCTGCTCCCTGACCTGCCGAAGCAACTCTACTCTGTACAGGGTACGAGATGCTCGCTCCTCTGTGATCGGCTGAATTATCAGAGATGGGTCCACGGCAGAGTCTGAAAAAAGAACATAAGAAGAATCTGAATGGTTGTGTGAAAACCTAAAGCACAGTTGTGCCTGGAGAAAAACATGTTTGTATTTCTATAAATGATCAACCTTATCAGCCACACTACCACAGAACTGTTGAAGCAGCTTGCACAACTGTGCTCATGCAAAGCACACATCTACCATAACACAAACTCACATAATATTAACTTAAGATGTCAATATAAAACTAGTAGCACTAATTTCGAGTTCGCCAAGTATCTTCTATTATGCTGCTTTTATGTTTGTAATTACAGGATAGGCAATAGGTTTCTGACCTCCCTCCTTTGGTGGCAGACGACACACTCTTCGGCACATTGCGGTAAAAGCACAAAGGTATTTTTGCAAGCTCTCATCAGTTTTCTTGTGCAGCCGAGCCATTGCCCTGAACTTAGTCCAGTCAAAGCGCCCAATGCTCGGGTCAAAAACAACACCAAATGTGGAGACAACTCGGTAGAAATCTGCCTCTTCTCTCCTGGTCCATCTGGGGGAAAAAAAGCAGTTTTATTTATTTATCACTATACATTTGCATGTACTGCATCAGGAAATTAAAGTGCCTATTAAAATGTATAAAACTACATAAGAACTGCAGTCTTACCTTTGTTGACGCTCAATCTTGGCAGCCATCTTGGGGTTGAGTGTTTCGCTGAGTGAGGGGGGCAGTGGGCAGAGTGCAGTGGGCAGTATCACTGTCTGCTGGGCTTGAGACTGAACTTGGTGGATTTGTAGGATCTGCCGGCTCTTGGTGAAGCGCTGAGAGGCTGTGATGAGACGTCTTAGTCTGGCTGTCAGCGCGGAGGGTGAAGGCCAGTATGTACTGTTCCCCTCTGCCACTGGAACTGCATCTGAGAATCAGTCAAAGAAATCAAAAGAAATCACTTTTACTTAGAGCTTTATATTTCATCTGTTACAGCAATGATTCAGATACTGCTGCCTTGCTGCCAATGAGTCACTCTCAGAGATCTGCATTCAACACTTACCTCCAGGGTTTTCAGCAACAACCAAGTCTCCAGGAGAAGAGACATCATCCTGCATAAGAATATGGTTGAAACCATTTGTAATAAAAAGTACAAATTATATACAAATTAAGTCACTTTGTATACACTTGTTATATACCTCCATTTCGTCTTTCAGGAGGGCAGGAGCAGGCTTGTATTCTGGATCATCAACATCTCTATGCACAAGTAAACATCAAAGAAGTTTATTAAGGTATAGCTGAGCATGCTCACATCTGAAATGAATACATTTTATACCGCCTGTTTAAGACTGTAGGTATGATGGAATTCACTTACCCATCCATATAGTCATTGGCTCTCTGTTCAGCAGCAATTGCCTTTTCATCTGGTCGCCCAACACGCTCTAGAAAGCAGAGTGTAGGGTCTGCGCGAATAGTGTTGTACTTTTCATACCCTACAAGTGCACAGAGAGATGTACAGACATACATAAAAATCTATAAATATGTCACAAGATCACACAAACAAGCTGGATGGCTTTCCGGAGTCACCAGCAGTCACTTGTCGCTCAAGTGCTGGCATTAAATTTGAGATCTTTTTTACCATTTTACATAAAAAGCATGAAAACAGCTAAACACAGAGGTGAGTGTAAATACCGTGCTTGAAGACCCCAAGCAGCAGGCACTTGTCAGAGATGGTGTCCCACCACAGTGCAGGGAGCTCTGAATTGTCCGGCTCTGGCACCCAGATCTTTACCTCACTGTAGGAGACCAGGATTAACACAGACATAATGTGGGCACTGTTGTTACAGATTTATATGCACAATGATGACCCAATTCAGCCCATTAACATGACAAAAGGTCTGGTCAGTGTGTGTTTTTATTAAGTTTTAGATTTAGTTATTTAAATATTTATGTAGACATTTACATTAAAGTATTAATATTATTAGTATTATTATTAAAAGTTAACGTCCTTTGTGCTACCCTGAGATATGGTATAATTAATTTAAAAACAAAAAAGAAACATTCAAGCCATTACTGTTCTGTTGAAACTAGCATCCACATTTCACCAGCAGGTGGCACTCCATTATTTTCCTATTTGCTTTATCAAGTGTTTATTTGTTCAACAGGTGAATTTCATTTCAAGACAAAAATAATTCCTGATTATAATGATTTTTAACATGGCTTAAAATTCAAACTCGCTATACATTTTATAAATAATTTCAATTTAAATCTTAAACACCGTTACCTATTATAGGCCTATTATATTTCTGATCATAGAATAATTACTAAGTTCATTAAGTCTGTAAGCAGAGAAAAAAGAGAATGTAGAAGAACAAAGGTCAAAGTTCAGCTCACCTGGAGTCAGCGCCGTCTAGTACCTGTTGGGCCTGGCTTCCTATCACTTCTTGTTTCAGGTAGTACAGCATTCTGACCCTGAGCAGCACCCTGCATAGAGAAAACCTAGTGGTCACAACAAAGCCCTGGGCACACACAGCACAATGCTGAGTGAGCAGAACACACTCATTCAAACAGTTCCAACCCGGAAACAAGGAAACAGCTGAAAGCTGAGTTTATAGACAAATTCAGTTGAGCTTTATTAAACTGCTACTTTGTACTTTGAAAAGATGAATAAAAATGTATTAATGGCTAAATTATTATTATTATTATTATTATTATTATTATTATTATTATTATTATTATTATGGCAGCTTCAAAAACAGGCTCGAAGGACTGAATGAACAGACACAAGTGTCTCCTCCCTCATAATGTGATCGTGTTCTGGCTGCAGAATAAAAGCTGGAAAGTCGAGGCTGACAAGGTAGAAAGAGGCTGACTCACTGGGGAGACATTAGCTCTGTGATGCATGATCACACATCATAGCTAACAGGCTTTAAGCACAGACAGACTGAAGTGGTGGGAAATGTGGTGTGCCAGTGTGCCATGCTCTCATAATGACTCCTACGCTTTGGGATTTTTCTTAATGTAGAAGAGAGTCTATATCATTTTGTATAATGCATTTATGTTTGCCTACCACTGTGTAGTGCCTGTTACAGGAAAAAGTGCAGGCTTTAAAGTTTTCAATTCTAAATGTTTTTGAAACACAGTAGGAAAAAGTTATTGATAAAATTTTAAAATGGAATATTGATATAAGGAAAATTCCAAAATGGATAAACTAGTAATAGCAGAGTGGTGACTGTTTGCAGTTTGTAGACAAATTAGTGCTGGTGACTCAAAGTGTTGAACTTCCTTGCCTCCCCCCCACTCAAATCCCTGTGTGTGGCTGGACCAACCCGGGACCAGCTGCTGCTTCCTGTGCCTGTCAGCAAACCCTTCAGCATTCTCTTCCTAGACCTTTGCTTTTATATATGCATGACGCGGATCACTTAGAAAGATCACATAGGATGTCAGCACAATCATCAAGACAAGACAAGTGTGTGTGCTAAATAATCAGTGAGAACATATTCTCAATACAGCACAGAAACATTTATATGACAATCTTTGTTCAACAACATCCTGTAGTTTTTGACTCTAAATATAAAAGTCCTATAGTACAGCTATAAAAGGAGGCCAGTGCACTCTCCACCAGTCACATTCCAGGTCTTCACACTGGAAAACACAGGAGTCAGCAAACCCTGCTCACTGTGTGTCCTCCATTGCCTACTGTGCCACAAATCAGACATTCCCTGGATTCAGCACTACTAGACAAGAAAACAATAGCGAACTTTCTATGGTGGTCTGCTGTGCTCCATGTCAAAAGCCCTATAGAGAGAAGGTCTGCTTTAAAAGGTAGATGCCACCTTTCCTTTACACTGCAACAGCAGGACTCATTTAATGAAACCAGGAGATGTAGCAATTACTGTCTTTTTAATTGGGAAAGTCTAGAAAATATACTGTAATACACAGGAGCATTAATTCATTCTACTAAAACATCTGAAGAGCACTAGAGGATAAATAATATCCTGTTGCCATCAATGACACATGTACACCATCTAACTCATAAAGAGACCACCAAACTATAATAGCCAGGGATAAAACTGTAGATCTTTTTTACTACAAGACTTTTAGTTCATCAACTCAAAATACTTGACAGAATGACAGAAGGAAGGACTTACTTGTTGCAGTGGTGTTTCAGGTGTTTCTTGTAGCCGTCGTCCTGAAGCATGTACTCAGGGTTGTGTTTCCTAAGCCACTCTGCCTTGTGGATGTCAAAAGAGCTAGATTGGGTTTTCATTTTCTTGCCCTTTCTTCCCCGTGGGACTGGTGCTGACAGACCTTACAAGACAAGATACAAATAATTAAAGTGTGCTTAAAAAACTAATTGTTGTAACAGTCTTTAGTTTCTGATTGTATTTTATGGTAAGATATTTGACATGAGACTATTAGTAATGTAATATTAAAATAGAGTTCTCACCTAAATGATTCTGAAGTTCCTTGGTTTGACCATCCTCAGTAGGTGCAATCAGGTCCCACATGAAGCTCTTAATCCTGTCATCTCCACGGTAATGGACCAGGCAGTAGGCTAGCAAGGCCCTGCAGATCATCTCTACATCCCTCTCAGTCAGCTGTTTCTTGAAACGACCATGGTTCAGAATATCCTTCCAACGGCCCCACCTACACAAGACAAAGTCACTAAGATGGTCCATAAAATATAGAAATTAATCAATCAAACTTTTTAAATAATTATACCCGTAGACAAGTAGGTTCTTCTCCACCCTAAAGCATTCAGTGCGTCCATAGCTGTTGAGGCGGTCATGGTTTCGTCTTAGCTTGGGTTTGGTCTCGTCGCTTTCGCTTTCACCCTCTGAAAGCTCTGCTAATTCATCCTTGGTAGCACTGAAAGGCCTCGTCTGCTTTCTAACACGAGGAGTGTCTATCACTAAACTGTTCTGAAAAGATAAAGAGAAGCAGATTTAACTCTCCCTTCATATTTGCTAAGCAACGTTAAATTTATGTTTTTATGTTTTCAGAATAAATTGGACATTACATAATGTTTTTTGTGTTAAGCATGTTACATTTTAATATATCTCTAATCCATTTGTTAAAATATATATCTGTTAACATAAGTAATAAAACATTAAATAACAATACATACCCTGCCATTAACCATGTCCACGTCAATAGATGCTTTTTGAGCCCACTTATCCCAGAAGTTAGGATCATCCAGAGAAATGTCTGTGCGGTTTCCAGATGCCACAAAACTAGCCTGCAGAAATTACATAATGCTGTTTATTTATAAAATAGATTTTATATACAACGTACAACACTGCATTTATAGAGAATGTTCGGCTACCTTAGCAAAGGTAGATCCTCGTCCTTCAGACTCAATAGTGATGGTCTTTGTCCTGCGCTGAAGAATCTGGTCAATATCTTCCTCACAAAATTTGGCCCCTTCGTCTTCCTCATCCATGATGGCCCCATAGGCACCGCGTCGTAACAGATCCTCAATTTCCTTCTTTGAGAGCTGCTGGACTGCCTGTAAGAGAGAGCATTACACCATATTTACAAAAATATGACCACAGTTGTCAAACTTTTATTCTAAAACCCAAGATGCACACATAAATATAATAATAATAAAAAAAGCCTAAATGCCATTTACAAATTCAGAAGCAATCGTTTTCATTAAAGTTATAATAATAATAATAATTGTTATATTTATATAGCGCCTTTCCAGAGCTCAAGGACGCTTTACATATCAATTATTCATTCACTCCACAGTCACACACTGGTGGTAGTAAGCTACATCTGTAGCCACAGCTGCCCTGGGGCAGACTGACAGAGACGTGGCAGCCATTCCGCGCCTACGGACTCTCCGACCAACACCTTCAACATTCTTACACATTCATACGAGGCAAGGTGGGTTAAGTGTCTTGCCCAAGGACACAACGACAGTATGAACTGTGGGGAGAGCGGGAATCGAACCTACTACCTTCCGGTTGAAGGACGGCCGCTCTACCACTGAGCTACTGCCGCCCCGTGTGACATTCTCCAACCTAAGGATGGAATACAACTTAAGTTCCCCCTACACATCTCACACAAAGCTGACAAACTCCCTCAAAAAGATTAGACCCTAATAAGATTTGTTACACATTTTTTTTTACTTTTAGTAGGTTCAGCTTGTTTTTCTTTTCTCACCATCTACTTGTTTGAACATAATCTTATAAAAGGACAGGTGCTAAGATAAGACAATTTAACTTTTGATAATTTTATCAAATAAAAAATTATGGAATGCTGATAAAGGTTTTTTATTTTAATTCCAAAGCCATTTGGCTAGTTTAAAGACTTACCCCTCCCCCGGCACCTCCTCCCAGACTGTTATCTCGGCCACTCATGCTTTGTAACACTGCTTTGTCCAAACCCAGCTTGAGGCTAGCACGATCAAACATCTCCCGCTCATAAGAGTTCCTGGTGATCAAGCGGTAAACCTTCACTGCCTTGTCCTGGCCAATCCGATGACAGCGGGCCTGGGCCTGAAAAAAATTATTTTAATTTTGACTCATTTTTAAATTGTTTTTATAATGAACTGTGCATGAGCCGATGGTTAACCAGTATTGTGTATTTATGGCAAAAACTGTTGAGTGTTAGGGCAAGTTCACAACAAAACAAATGGAGTGAGCTGTGCTCAGATGAGCGATTTTGTTGCTTCTGGTGTGAACTAACCCTTGGTTGATCAATACTTTGTGGCACTGTGTCTTACCTGCAGATCATTCTGTGGGTTCCAGTCAGAGTCAAAGATGATGCAGGTATCTGCTGCTGTGAGGTTGATTCCTAGACCTCCAGCACGTGTGCACAGGAGGAACACAAACCGGTCCGAGTCAGGCTTACTAAAGCGATCAATTGCAGCCTGCCGTAAATTCCCACGAACACGTCCATCTATTCGCTCATACAAGTACCTACAGAAAATTACCATGACCATCAGAATCACAGTTTATAAATTCTGACAATTATGTAAATGTAATTGTTAAAGCGACTTCAACTTTATTCAAAACATTGACAGTACAAAATACACTATATTTTTAACCCCCAAATTTGTTTACCCAATACTTGTGTTGTATATGTAATGTTCTTTGAATCTTTGAATGAATGACTCCTGCCTTCTAGAGGTAATCTACTTCCAGGAAAGGCCTCACAGTAACTCTAGCTTGTCTAACGCTGTGGAGCCCTGAGGGCTTCTGTAACCTGGGTCTGAACCCTGACTGAGGTCTACATATGCTGCACAGCACCTCACATGTTTACAGTGGTTTAAGGTTTACCCCAGCTGCGGATGGAAGGCAAGAAGAAAGAGGGGATGGAAGTCAAAGTAGAAAAATTATGTTACAAATGAAGTTAAGATGAAAGAAATAAGGAGAAGTATTAAACTTATTTCTCCATCTAGAACAATACTCTTGGATTTATCCACAAAAAGCACAATGTGCTAGATGTAAAGCATAACGAGCACTCCACTATGAAAACCCCAATTACATTCAGTACCATCCATTATCATTACCTTCTCTGAATGAGGTAGTCTTCCAAGATGTCCAAGCAACGCACCATTTGAGAAAAAATTAGCACTTTGTGCCCTCCTGCCTTCATCTTAGGCAGCAATTTGTCAATAAGGACAAGTTTTCCAGCAGACTGCACCATTGCTTGAAGATGGAAATCAAAAGCAGTCGGGCTATAGACTTCCCTGAAGTCCTCTAGGATCTTCTCTTCAGCCCCTGAAAAATGCACAAAAACTCAGATTTCTATACTTGGTCTTTTTATAGCTATGATAACAGCAGGTTTACAGCAGTTCTACCTTTAATGAGGTACGGATGGTTGCAGCACTTTCTCAGCTCCATCATGGTGTTGACTAGGTTAGGCATATTTGACTGACCAGCCCCTTTAGCCAAGAAAGAGAAGTTCTTCTCCAGGATGGCACGATAGTATTTCTTCTGTATGTTTGTGAGTTCAACCTCAATGATGGTTTCTTCTTTAGGAGCTAGCTTCTTTTCCACATCCTCCTTTAATCGACGCAGCATCATGGGCTTTAAGATACCCTGAAGCTTCTGTACCTGTATGCCACAAAGATAACCAGGTATCCTTAGAATGACTTTTTATGTGTTACCAAAAACTTTCATATGCTAGAAAGAGTAAACCAATGTTACAGTAGCCAAGTTAGAAAAAGTCTAACTTTATGGATTCCATCTGTTTTGCCAAGAGATATCTCAGCAATTTGCAAACCGTTGTGGAGGTTGAAACAATCTTTAATTCACTTTTTGTCTATAATAGCATGTACCAGTTTAAATCTGAGCCTTGTACATTAGTGAAATGCAATTGTACTTTGACCTACTTGTCCTAAGCTGTAAAAGAACACTATGATTTTAGAGTACTGCATAAATGTGTCTATAACTATAATAAATTTGATTTTGATGGATGGCATACCTGTTCTTCGGTCTTGAGGTCTCCAAACTCTTGCATAAAGGTGTTTTCAGAAGAAAATCGAGCTGGCTCCAGGAAATGGAGCAGACTGAAGAGCTCCTCCACTGTATTCTGAAGAGGGGTGCCTGTCAGCAGGACTTTGTGTTCCTTAAGGAGGGCAAGGGTTGAGAATGTGTTACTTATGTATTTGCTAATGCTGTATATTTAGCACAGTTACATCTCTAGATACTGTATATTAACTGTGCAATGAGTTACATCGTAGATGTATTTACCAGGTTCATGAGCTTGAAACCTTCCAGCAGCTTGCAGTTTTTGTTCTTAAGTCGGTGAGCCTCATCAATGATAACACAGCGCCACTCTATGGCATTAAGCTCGGGACAGCCTCCAAGGATCATCTCAAATGTGGTAATGACAGCTTGAAACTTATACGCACCTCGCACAGGACGTCCCTGAGGAAAAGAGGAAGAGCAGGGTTTCACAAAATCCATCTTGATTAAAGTATTACTTCTTCTTGAGACTATTTCACTTTTACTCTGCATCCAAAAGACCTATGGCAGGGAACTGACTACAACCAACCCATTAGTGCGCCATCAGTAGTCACTCTTTATCCTATTTGTTTGTTTCTCTGGTGATGCGTTGCTTTACCCACCTCCCCATTTGTCTTTATTGTCTTGACAACAGTCCTCGAGGGATATGAGATATCTAGTAATCCCCTCCTACAGTCAGCCAAAAAGCTGCTGTAGTGGAGCCGCTCCCTGTGATATGCCTGAGCAGCACTGACAGAGCCCTTGGGGGCTTCTATGCATCACAGACTGCCTGGAAGACAGGCTGGTGGCGGCTCCGTTGTGTTCTCCCCTCACACGCCTTCATTAAACCTACTAAAGTGCCTAACAGCCTGTTGTGCCACATCACATGGCCTACCAACCAAAGATAGCCTCTGCCCGAGACTAACTGGCAATGTACCAGCCGACTTATAATGAGCCATATGTCTGCGTTAGTCGCTTTTCAAGGTTTGTCAACCGTCTATTTATAGAAGTTTTCACTTTCCAACACTGCATTTAGCCATCTTTGCCATTGTTTAAACATTGTATGACATACTGCACAAATGGTATGTTAATAAGAGTTTTTGATGCATGTCTGAAGTAGCGAACAGAATATCCTACACTCCAAAAAGTAAATTTTTCTGGACCATGAGTATTCTTGAGTGAATAATGTCCCACTGTCTAGTATGTAGTAGTACGTAGCTGGTGTAGTGAGAGGTTGTTAGCATTTATAATATAACAGGATGTTCCTACCTGTGCATCCCTGAAGTACATCTCATACTGCTGAAGCATCTGTCGGCTGACCATGCTTCCGTGATACACAATGACATTGAGGTAAGTCCAGGTATGAAACTCGCGCTCCCAGTTTGCAATAGTGGAGAGCGGGGCGATGATGAGGAATGGCCCCTTAATACCCACACGCTGAATCTCCTCGAGGAATGTGATGGACTGGATTGTCTTTCCGAGACCCATCTCATCTGCCAGAATGCAGTTTCGTCTAAAAAGTGGAGAGCAAAAAAATTATAAATAAAAAACACCCTTTTTACACAGTCTTGGAGGAGCAAAGAAAGAAAGAACAGACAAGAAACAGAAAAACTAATGAATGAGAAAAGACTCTGAGGAAATGTATGACAGTGCTGGTGCACTTTACTTTACTGATCAAATATCAAGAATATATCTTTTAGGGATTTAATGGCAAAACATAAGAGATTGGTGTTGATCAGATAATCAGATAATAAAATGTATATGCAAAAATTATGTAAGAAAAAGCACGCCTAAAAAAAAATGATCAGCTGTAATATTTAGAGCAAGAAGATGTACACGACATTACAACATTGCCTCTGCTGCGTGGCTTATTCAGTACTCAAACCATTTATTCAGCTGTCCAGTGGGTGGGGGTATTATTTCTTGATGCTAATTGCAATGTGCAGATAGTCCCACTGGCCTCATAAGTAGCTCTACCTCTGGTGATTCTCTTTGCGTAGGCATACACAAATTCACAAAGCCAATTCCCAGGCTTAACGCAGGCATGCCGACACTGTACACTCCACATGTACCAAGCAACAGCTCCTTTGTGATTGGGGGCAAAATAAAGCTTTGTTGTTGCAGTACTGCACACCTTGACATGAAATTTGACTCCTCAACGGCAAATAATATGCACACAGCCAAACAACCAAGTGGTCCAAGTGGTTACTAATGTCATTATTAATAATCTCCTACTAAACAAAGACATTTTTAAACGTTTAAATAAGTATTGCAATAACATAGCATTAGTTAGAAGATACACATTAAGGGTTTGGTCTATTTTTTGGGGGGGGAAAATGCATTTTAAATTCTTTGCTCCTGCCAAAAAATATTTGATTCCATGAGTTGCAGACAGTGGCAGTATACAAACACAAAATGCACTGGCCGGGCTTAGGTGTGGGACTGACCTGTTGTACCAGTTGAAGAGGAGCCAATTGACCCCCTCTAGTTGGTAGTCCCTGAGGCTGTTGCCATTCCTGTATTCCCTGGACTGCTCTCGCTTCTTCCACAGGTTGGCTGGGGGCCTCTCCTATGTGGACAGTCATAGTTAATGCACCAGTTGAAATTAAATAGAAACAACATAATATTTTATAATGGCATGCAAGTTAGACAGAAGAAATGTAAAGATTTTGTTCTCATTGTTCTTTTTGCTTTTGTCTG
Source organism: Perccottus glenii (assembly GCA_024416835.2). Lineage (NCBI taxonomy): Eukaryota > Metazoa > Chordata > Actinopteri > Gobiiformes > Odontobutidae > Perccottus > Perccottus glenii. Next base: position 10,182,342 of record CM044548.2, read on the forward strand.
CAATAGGCTGAGGAGCTGTACAACCAGTAGCTTACTAAAGCTGTCAAGATAGATTGTCAGGTATTTACTGTATACTCAGCTCGATTAGTCCGCTAAACTGGACTTCTGTCTTTGTCTGTGTTCACATGTACAGGAGAGAATCAAACTATTGTGCCAGCGGTGCTCTACTCAGGGTAATGCCAAATTCATGTGGTCTTGGCACTTAGTAACATTCAGTCTTTGTTAAAAAGAGAAAAAAGGGTTAGGGTTAAATTAACTAGCTTCCTAACCCAACAACTGCACCTTAGCGTGAATAAGCTCCAGTAAACCGGCTTTTTCCTTTTAAACTTTTTATGTTGCGAGAGACATAAACAACCAACTAATCACCAGACAGACTAATATGTTTACATGTATTTTAAAACTCTTATATTACATATAGCATCTGATTATATGAAAAAATTGATATATTTTGAACTCTTGTGAACACAAAAAGCAGACCTGCTAATTTTGTAAGAAATTAAAAGAACATCACATCAGATGAAACATGCAAATGCTGTGAAATTTGCGGAATGTGGATATGCATGACTTACCACCCTGCGTGAGTCTGGCTTAACTGCCTGCAGCTGCTCAAACTCTTCAATCTTGCTCTGATCAACGTCGTCCTTCAGTTCCCAGGTGCTGTCCTCGTACGGCAGAGAGCACCACTTCACGAGGTAGTACACCACCTCCTGCAGCCGGCAAAGCAAAATGAGTGCTGGAAAAGACTAGAGCAAGTCCACGCACAGCTTTTAAAATGTTAACAAAGGCCTATTAGGCTGGCCTTGGACACTTCTCACATACAAAGACATGTATAGAGTGGAGGATAGAATGAAAAGATTGCAACTACAAAACATAGAAAAAGAGTTAAATATAGACGGAGTCACACACATTAACCTTGCACGGATATGATTACTAAATGAAAAACGGTTCATTTTTACCTCGCCTGTGTCTTTGTCCTCACAATAAGACACTTCCAGCACTCGGTCTACTTCAACATAGTCTGGGTTAAAGGGCTCCTCTTCCATCTGACAGAGAAAGATGAAAAAATTGAATGATTCTCAGTGCCTACTCACCATCTGGAATCCGAGTATAATCTCACTACTGTATCGACTGAATGAGTAAAGAAATTCTAATTATGCATGCACACACAAACAGTTCTTACGCAATACATTTAATTTATTTACTATGTGTACACAAGAACACACACACACACACACACACACACACACACAGACACATGTGTGTCCACACAGACATATAAACAGAAAGGCTTACATCTGCGAAGAAGAGCGCCCTCTGTGCTTGTTTTATCTTGAAGCGTTTGATCTTCTGCTGAATCCTCTTGTCTTTCTCCAGCTGCTGCTCTGTCGCCCACTCGCAGTGTAGGTATGAGCTGACACACAAACGCATACACACAATGTTAGAAATACAGAAGCATCTTAAGAACAGTGTCTGGCAAAACACTTAGACCAGCAAGTGTTATCCAGATTGCACATAAACATTTATGCTACTTTTACAGTCAAAAACTAAAAAATAAATTTAGTTTTGAGGTTAAAAGATGCTTCTTTAAAGATTTTATTTAAATTTTTACTTACTAGTTTTTGTATTTGACAAAAAACTCTTCCACCTCAACCACAACTCCTGGCGAAACCTACACAGGTAGATGAAAAGAGAGATGACTTTAAGACATTTTATTAGATAAATATCAGCCAAATTTCTTATTTTAATTTAACTCTATAAACAGAAATTTGACAAAAAACTATTTATATACACATCAATATTACCTCTTTCTTAACAACATGAGATGACATTATTTTGTCAACAACAGCAGCATCCTCCTCAGTGGGATTCTCCTACAAATGCAGTGAATATAAAAGATTCAAAGTTGTACAGTGTATTATTAAGAAGATGAGTTTCAGCTTCAGGCCACAATACAGAAAACACACATCACATCATATGACACTGTTTTAAATCTAAATACATCGCAGCTCCTCTGTGTAAAGTTCTGTTTTCATAAGATAAGAGTTTACATAGGTTGTGGTTTGTACATTACAATGTGGAATAACACAGTGATGGTACAGTGCTTGTTATTGCAACCATTAAATATGCTGAATTAATCTAAATGAAATATTTTGTAACTAAACATGGAACCGCTTACTACGAAGAGTTGAACAGCCGGCTGCCTGGGGATGGCGGGGTTGGTTTTCTTGGCTTTGACTATAACCTTGACATCTTCGTCTGACAACCTGGCCTCCAGCTCCTCAGAATACTTCTTCCTCTTTACCTGGCGATTCGATCTTCTCTTCTAAAATCAAGAGAAATGGGAAATATTATTAAAAAAGGTTAAATGTCTTAATTTTTACATGTACTTTACACACAAAAGAGCATACAGGTTAACAAATCAAATTCAAAACACTCCTGTGTCTAAAAACAATACAAGAACCCATCTTTTGTCTCTTCCTTCTTGTGGAATCTATATTTAATTGATGCAATGGTTGATGTATCTTGCATCAATACATTAGCCCATCCTAATAGTTAATTATGAATAAATGCCACTAAACAAACATTAATGAGGTGTTCAGTTTAAACATCCCTCATAGACTGAATCATGCTGACCAGAAGCTGCACACAATACAAGAACAGGACTGAGCCTCAGTGGTTTGCAAAAGCACAATTAGAACAGAAAAGGAAATGATTGAGCAAAGAAGAAAAAGTTGATGTATATAGTGCTTCTGATGTGCTTCTCTTACAATGACAGGACTGTCTTGATAAACATATTAGTGACTTACTGGACTTTTAAAGATTTGAAATGGTAGACTTTTGAGATAAAAAGAAAAAAATGTTTTTGGGGTTATGTCCGTTTTTGTGGTTTTTGTGTGCATCCCTTAAAAAAATGCTGTTGTCTCTGCATGGAGCCACATCATGCCTCTGTGCTGTCAGTCAGCTCCATAATCAGAGATCAAAATATGCACTTGCCGCCCACAGCTTGACCTCTACATGAACCACACAGTCAATCTTCACAGGCACAACCCAAAAGCTGTAAATCCTTACTTTGTGAACAGTCAGGCTCAGAACACAACAAGAGCTACAGTAGGAATCGTATCAGAGTATTCCTTTCTTTAGTGAGTGTGAGTGCAATCTGAATCTTACAGAATCGTCGTCCTTGGAGGTGTGTCGAGGGGGAGGGTCATCGTCTGACTCCTCCTCTGAAGACTCTGGCTTTCGCTTTTTCTTTTTCCCAATCTTGATGACAATTTTTCTGGAAGAGAGTAAACGCAACATTTGTTATTGATGTTATAGAACTAAGTCCGTTTTGAGAAGACAGTATCAAAACAAAGAGAACATAAAGTGTCAGTGTAAGAATAGCTTATGACTGTAAAAGTAGGCGTTGCATTGTGTAAGACGTGCATCTCAGAGAATTAATAGAGGCCAGCCAGTTTGACAATTTCCACCAGGCCACGCAGCTGTGCATTTGAGCCCCGAGGCAGCTCAGCGAGGCACACCGCTAACGTTAGGGGGCTGGTGTAATTTTAATGGATGCTGCATCAACTAGCACAGAGCAGGACAGGAAGCAGACTGAAAATAAATAGTATATTTGTCAAGTTTTTACAGCAACAGATGTGAAATACAGTTGTATGAGTGTTTTTGGAACTTGTAGAGCTGGAGAATATAACTTTAATCAGCTAAAATACACAGTATCCTCTTACTTGCTTTACTTCTACAGTCAGAATTGCATTAAAAATTTGCTTTCAATAACTTGTTTTTTGTTTAAATAAAAGGCCTTTAAAGTGCAGTTAATCACATTTGTTCTTCCAATTTGAAAATGCATAAAAATGTGAATACTGTATTGGATGCTGCTTCTTTTGCCCTGCTGACAGTCAAAATAATGACTTGTAGGAAATGCCTTAGAGCATTATAAGGGTTTATGCAGTTAGGAATTTGCTGCTTTGCTTAAGCTCCTAGTCTGTGGATTTAGACCAACATCACTTAGAGCAATATATGCTCAAGCTTCAGAGAAAAGCATCTACTGACTTTTTGCTTATTTCTTGCTCTCAAGTGAGTGAGCTTTAAGTGGAGAGAGGTTTCGGGGTTGAGGGCAGAGAGGAACAACTTCATCCAGTCATCCTGTGCTGGGAGGCCGGCCTTATTTTTCTTATGGCCCAGCCCACTCTGGATGATATTACATTTCACAAATCCTCTTGACAATGACACTTTAAGGTTGCCATGCAACATGCCCTTGGGAGTGTATCTAGTCAGGTGGGAGACAGTATTCATAATGACATCATTTCATGTGAATAACAACACTAGTAGTTTCATGTCCCCTAAGAGGATAAATGTGGAAATTGAAAGGAAAGCTATTAAACTACTGAATAAAACTCAATCAACCAGCAAGGACACGAACAGGGTGTTGAGTAATTAAATGGTACAGAATGTTCCACCTTGACCAAAACAAAGCCAGCTGGGATATGGGTTTGTCAGATATGGGCAAAATGACAGTGTCACATTACGATTAACAGCTCAGCTAACAGGGCTAAAGCGTCTATGTAATCTCCATACAAGAAAACCTGCAAACAGGAAACTCAAGTGCTCAACTGTATCAGTGGAGCAGGTGCAGAACTAGGAATACAGCAGCTTCTTAAGTCTACTTTTTGCTTTTTGTTAGGAATTTGTAACATAAAATGACGCTATATAATTTAAACTGACTAGGAAAACAAGTCACATCTGAAGGCTGCCAGTGGCTTGGCATAAATTACTAACAGATAGGCTTTTAAATCAAGAACACTGTATTTGTACTGTATCCATTTTGGATTCATTAGGTCTGTATTCCAAAGAGCTGCTACGTACTTTTAAGTGAAACAAAAGTCAGTTACGTGACTTGCGTCTAATAAACATTTCACCAATTGAAATAAAAGGAAGTGGTAGTTCACTGTTGCAGTGTTTACAAGGTTTACCATCCAGGATGCCCATACTTGTTTAATTATCGTACAGCTATAGATGAAACAAGATTAGATTTATTTGAAAAGAACATTGAATGTTTGTGGTCATTCTTATTAAGAATTATACAGGAAAACTCAACATTAAAGCATACTACATGGTCTTTGATTTCTCACTCTTTAAGCACCACTGACTCGGTCTTTACTATCACTACCACTCTAATGTTTGGATGGATCTGCTCCAGGATGAAACTGGCTGCTCCTAACAATTCATCTTTAATGGAAAAAAATATTTCTTTCACACTCCACAATCATTTAAAAAGAGGCCATACTCCAGGCATAATCTTGGGCGACTCTTGCCCTTGACCTCTCTGTTTTTGGACACCACCAACTTGTTTCTAAGAGTGAGAGTTGTTTTACAAGGCTTGCTTGTCTTCACTTCTTTTGTGCCAAATAACCTCCATTCCTTGTCCCCTCAGTGTTGTCCTGCCCTACTTGGCATGCTGCCATTGGGAGTGCATGTGTGAGAGTTTAATTTTCATATATAATCTAGAAATTATAGTTCGTCGTTCAGACACATTATGATGCTTAAGGATTTTCTTCCTTGAATTGTGCTGCCATTTCTTTGTCTCTCATTCTAATGGGCTTATTAAAACAGCAGCAGTGGACCTGGGAGGAAATCCAGGTTCTTATAAAGTTAAGACTATAATAACAGTGCTACACAGCAAACAATTGAGAAGGGTAGCAACCAGCCACAAAAACAGCAACAGCAAAGTGCACGTGGCTACACACGGGATACTGGGATATTCAGAAAAGATTCTAACAGTGGGAATTGCTAACATACTCAGCAACATCAACATGTTTATTAAAAAATTTAAATAAAAAAATCTTTCAAAACGCAAATATTCTGAACACATAGCCCCAGATACACACACACACACACACACACACACACACACACACACACACACACACACACACACACAGTAAGAGATTAACTAGAAAAAAAAAATACTTAATTTAAAAAACAGCTTATGAAAAAGTGAGGCAAAAGAGATTAGGCAGCTTGTAGGCACACACTGAAATATGAACAACCACATACTCGATCGTAAAGGCTAGATGTAAACCTCCATTTTCTATCACATAATTGATCTCATGAGCACCATTTTGTTTGATATTTTACTGCTACCCTGCTGCTTTGTCGTATCAGCATGTTTAAGGCATGTCTGCTCACTGGAAGCGCACAACCCACAGCTTTGAGCAAACTGGATGAGGCACATCACGAACATAGGAAAAAATGTCAAGGAGGGGGAGGAGGATAATGGTGGGTGGAGGACAGGAGAACAGAAGAGGGAATGGGCACTAGCCAAGTACCTAATGATTAGGGGGGCATTTTTCAGCAGGTAGAGTCGAATCCAGCCTGTGTAAAGCTATGATCAATTGGTCGAGCACTGGAAAGAAAGATATGTTCTGCTCAAGGTTCATTTGACCCTAATATATTAATTCATTGTAATATATATAAAAGATTTATCTGAGCCAGCTCCACAGAGAAAGACTGTGGCATTCAAATGCAGTAGGATAAAAACACTGCGTACTGCATGCAGCACAAACATAAACACACACACACACACACACACACACTATAAAAACCTCATGAGAGTTTAGAAAACGCAGACTCTACAAAGCAGGCATATTAGTAATTCTGTAGCTAAGATACTTTAATATTTAACAGAAGACCTAGGTGGTGCATGCAAACGAACAGGACTTCTCCCATTTGATGCTCTCCCTGAGCAGCTTCGCGCACACGCGCACACCTTTTGTACAAGTCTTCCTGAATTACAACTTTAATAACTTACAAATTCTTAAATGCCATTTTCAATATGCTCCTCAGTCCTGAAATGTTCAAGGCCTTTCTTAATCCATCTTGCAAGAGCTCAATGTATAAATTCCATAAAAAAAATTGGAAAATACATATTACAGAACATAAAAATAGAAGGACAACCCCAACATAATTAATGGGACTGCTGCACCTCTTATTGCAAAATTAAATGCACAATGTTGATATGAATTATACATTTCCTGGGTCCAACAGCTCTTGAGGCAAATATAGAAGTGGTATGTGGATTTGCCAAATGTGAATCTTCATGCCGGCCCAAATATTCTCACACTCCCACATGCTAAGCTACACGTCATTGCCATGGTTGCACAAAAGGTACTGTACAACAACTACAAACTCCATATGATAGAAAAAAAAAAACATGCTGTCCTATGAACTCTTGATTTCATAGGATGGCACAAACACTAGTGCGGTACTAATAATGAGAAGTGTTGACGACAGGGAACGGAGTCTTGAGTGAGTCTTACAAAAGGCTAAGTATGAATAACATCTTAATATCAACTGCTGAAATGAGATGCCTTTGAATAACATCTGAAGAGTGATGCTTTAAAATGCCCTATAAACAGAGGGCTAAAACTATGTGTGCTTCATAAGTGGGCTGATACTTTATCTTCATGTAGGCCAAGTACTCAATAAAATGGGTTACAGAAAACCATGGTAGCTTCAAACAACAAATCATGTTATCACTTATCATTGACAGACTTTGACAGTGACACACATTCATAAGAGGTTACACCTGGTTGGATAGAGGTTCATTATTTGGAGCAGTATTAAAAGATTACTGGCTGAATTTTCTGAAACAACCAAGAGACTGGAAAAGCAATAGTGATCCAATGAGATCCACCTGACTTATGAGCACTATCCCTCCCAGTAAACTTGATTTGGTTTATGTCTTTGCAGCTAAAGTGGCAGCTATTCCTGACAAACAACATATAACCAAGTATTATCACAGCACATTCCTTTATCAGTTTCCCCAACCATAATTCACTGCAACACAACAACTCATTATCATAACGCATACAAAGCTACTGCTTTAGAGCAGTAACTGATCAGCCTAAATATTAATCATCCTTCAAAGCTACGACACATTAGTCAACCGAAAACGTTACCTAAACAATTAAGAATACAACAGTAAATAAAAAGCTATACGTCCTTTTATTCCAGCTGGCATATTAGATCTTGAATATTTTTTAATTTCTCTGTCTTTCTGCTTTCAACCAGGCCAGCACAAGCTGATATTTTATTTGCTTGTGTAGGGTGTGGCTTATAGCTACACATAGCGTGAAACAGCTAAAAAACTGGGGGATGGGAAGGAGTATCTTATACATCAGCACTACTTGCCTGAATATCCTCAGTAGCACCATCTTGCATGTAAATGCCGCCTCTGTTTCCTCCTCCCATGTCTGTGCTGATGACTGAGCCTGCTTTATTGTTATGGCATGCTGTAAATTCGGCTGAACTTTGAGCGTCCATCTTGGCATAGCAAGGCTAAACACTAGTAAAACTGTACCAAAAAAAAAAAAAGAAAGTAGACTAAACCAGAATGCTGCTGTGTTCTGTTGGTAGAACAGAAATAAATGTAACTGCATTCCTTGCTCCTTTTCACATCAGATTTTAAGTACAAGTGAGCCTTGGGTATAACAATAACATGCTAAATATGTCAGCCAACAACAGCATGCTACAATAACAATTAACAAATGACTCCAACCGCAAACTAGTACAACATTGTTGCACAAAACGTATTGATATGTTTCACTCTGTTCAAGGTCTACTGGATCACATAAAAAACTAAACAAAAAAAAAAAGAAAAGACAAACAAGTGTATAATTTATTAAAACATGTATCTTTTCCGTGTTAACCATCACCATGGAGATTATGTAATCACTGCCTACTGTCTCTTTGCTGACTGTCTACATGACTGACACACACAACACATTTTCATAAAACATGGTGGACGTTTATGGCATAGGATGATGAAGAATGGAGGATGAACCTATGGTTTGGAGCTTATGCAGTAAACATTCCAGACCCTGGTATCTTTCCATAGTTTTTGGTATCTTTGATGCACTATAGAACAGTTTAGAACTGAGAGGCATTGGTGGTGTGTTCTTTAAAATAGTTTTACAACACTATAGTATAACAGATGTCAGAATACTTACCCAATCTTGGCCTTCTGCTTGTTCTTGGATGAAGGTACAATGCAAGCCTTCCTACTGACTTTTTCTTTGGACCGTGCCTTGCCTTTTCCTTTATGCTGCCGGTCACGATGGGCCTTGTACTGCAAAGAGGAGCCGGGGAAGCTTTCAGGGCTCATGACTCTGGGGATGTTTTTTTCCCCTCGCTGCCGAGCCTTTGCTATGGCCTCAGAAATAATCCTGTTGGCCTTCTCCTGCTTCTCTTGTGGAGATGTTTCCATCTGATGAAGTGTCTTCTTCTTTGTCCTCTTCTCCGACGATGAGCTTGAGGAGGAAGAGGACGAAGAGGAAGAGGAGGATGAAGATGAGCTGCTCTTCATTGGGGTGCTTAGGACCTCTAGCCGGCTACCAGGACCATTGGTATTCTTCCGAGGCTGTGGATTAGAAAGAAAAAAAAAAGATAGTGAAATTTTAGCTATTTAAATAAACATGTGCTTAAAAAATGCAGTGTTATCATTTAACCACTACACGGCCAAGGTTAGGATACAACTGATGCTAGAATGGTATGAAGACCAAATAATTAAGTTCCTTTTGTTCAGATGTTTCTTGACCCCTGCTTGTTAGAAGTGCAATCCTCCATGTAAAGAACTTGTTAACTATAAATTCTATAAGTCAAAGTAAGAGGCGCAGTTCTCCCAGACCTTTATAGCCTCCAATTATCTGCTGTAATTTTTGCTCTTGCTTTTTTCATACTAGAAGTGAAATTGATACAATCTACAATAAGAGCATGAAGTAACACAATAAAAAAATAATAATAATAAATTTAGCGATATAAAAATACATTCATTCTGTATGACTTCAGTATGAACCGGTATAAAACAGCACCCCTCAAAGAAGATGTGTGGCTCTGTTGCTGCTCATAACTGTCCATGTCCTTGATCAAGACCTCAGTATGAAAAAACCCTGTGTTTCATTAGGACTGTAGTTTGATCCGGTGAAAGAGGACTTGACAAATCTGAAAACATAGAACTGATCCAAGAAACAGTGGCTGAGGCAGAAATACATTTTATTTGGGCAAACAATGGTTGAGTGTAACCTGCAACATTGAGATGCATAAATAATCCAGCTTGCCCGATACATGATAATATGTGAATAATAGATGCTGTGACTGCGGTTATGCCAGCACAAGCACAATGTGGTGGGCCTAGAGTGTCCAGTGGCACAGCGCAGAGGAAAACCCACAACTGGATGACCTAATCTTAAAAATGAGCTGCATATAGTAAACATGGTAGCCGTTTAATTTTTCTTCTTTCATTTACAGTGCCAGCTAAATAGAGAATTAGCTTCAACCTTACCAACAAAAAAGAGTGAGGGAGCACTAGCAGGGGCATTAGAAGGAACGGGAAACGCGCACAAGAGCTGCATTATGATTTTCACGTGTGCAATACGGCTGAGGCCATTAGGAAGAAATTTACTGGATCACGCTGGAATGTTCTCATTCAAGTTAAGGGTAAAAAAGAGGGGGAGGGGCTGAAAGTAATGCTTAAGAGCGGAAGAACGTGGGGGCACATAAAAGAGGCGGCAAGGGGAACGGAAAAAATATATTAAACCGGATTTTATCAAACAGACCCCCCGTCTGGAAGAGGGAGAGAAAAGATAAAATGCACCAAAAGTGAGAGCACTGCAGCTGTGTAATACATCTATAAATAACTGAAATTACAGCCTGCCAGCACTGCAGTGATTGCAATCTCTCTAGCAGCACGCAGTCCTATGAACACACAGTAGAGACTATTACAACCCATCAAAAGCTAGAGTAAGCCCCAAGCTCAGGTAACATTCCCTCACCTTTTTCCACAAGTCTGAGCTTTTCAGTGACTGGCTGACTCAACTCGTGGAGGACACCAATAATGTACTGTACACTACAGCACAGAGCCAGGAAAAAGGAGGAAATCATTCACATTACGACAGAAAAGCAGAGTTTTGAGCGAGCAGACAGTGGGGGTGGGGAAAAGACAACACTAAATCTAGAGTGTGCCTTGATAAGGTCTAACACAGCAAAGCAAATGAGTGAGAAGAGGAGGAAAAAAAAGCAGCAATGAGTTCAAGATGGCGGCAGTGCAGCATGAGCCAGTGGCAGAGGAGGTTGTTCAGTTCCTGCCGGCCCCTCCTCCTCTCCCCCTTGTCCAACCTCCCTCCCAGCACTCACAGCAGCTCACTTACCCTTCCTCTTGGCCTCTTCACTGTAGACATGGTGTTTTTTTTCCTCTTCCTCTTTCCTCCCCCTTTCCAAACCGGCTAACAAAAGCCTTGCCCTTTCGCTGGGATTTTTTGTAATTTTTTTTTTACCTCAGCGTGTGTTGCTCGTTCACACTTTCTCTTCCAAACACACTTTCTATTTCAACAGTGCTTTTCTCAGGCTCTTCTTTTCGGTGTGCCTCCCCCCCTCCCCTCCCTCTCTCTCTCTCTCTCTCTCCTCCTCCCTGGTCAGCTCTACTCCTCGGGGCAGAGTGTGTGAGAGCGCCGGAGTCTATTCGTCTCCTCCTCCCCCAGCGGGCAGGGCTCAAGAGGAGCGCATGGGAGCTCTCTCACTCTCTCTCTCGTGCTCGTTTGTCTCTTCACGGGCCGATGTGGGAGCAGCGCTGTGGGCGGTAGAGGAGGTGCGTGGCAGTCCAGGAAGCGCTCATTCTGCTGTTGCGTGCCGCTTTTTTCTGCCGTCGTCCAGCTTCGCTCTCTTACTGAAGCCTGTGTGTGTGTCAGAGTTGCCTACCTCCTTTCTCCTCCCCTCTCATTGATTCCCCTTTTCTGCCTGCCTTTTGCGTGCAGTTCCACTCCTTCGCTCCACTTTCCCCCTCTTCCTCGCCGGTCGGGAAAAGGTAGGTTCTCACTCCTTTTTAAGAACACAAAGCCTTAGCTCGCCCTCTAGTTTGGCTCGAGCACTGTTTTTCCTTCCTTCTTCCTGCTTGTGTTCTTCCCTGTTCTTCCCAGCTGCCCTTTGAGCTCTCCCCGCCAGAGACATGTATGGCGAACTCCGGTCTCTTGCAGGCAGGGCGGCACAAAATGAAAGCACAAAGCAGCAAAATGCATCAGCATGAATATTAGAGATGTCGTTAAAACCCAGACTCGTTTTTTTTTTCTCTCTCTCCCTCACTCCCTCGCTCGCTCTCTCTCCCTTTGTAAGGAAGTAGGCCAGCAGATGGTGCTAGCAGTTATTACATTAACTTTCACAGCTTAACCCCCAAAGCTCTGGATTTCTCATACACCACAGATTGTCAACTTTTTTTGTCGTCTGTTAATTTTCTGCCAAAGGACTCATTTATTTATGGAAACAATAGAAGTGGCAAACAAAAAGCTGAGCACACTCCCAAAAACAAAAAAAAAAAAAAAAAAAAAGAACAGACTTTGGATCACAGACTTTCTACTGTCTAGCCGTACAAGACACGCACAGATTTCCTGTGGGGGGGTCAAGAGCAGGTCACCTGACCATGACTCTTGGAAAATGGACAAACTGGGATGTGTCCAAGTCATGCAGCTCTATTGCAGTGCCAAAGGAGATCTTTGAAAAGCAAGCAGACGTTTCGAGGGACTTCTGACAGCCTGATAAAGCAGCCATGTGCACCGGCTGGCACATGCTATTGGGAATTATGCAGAATCACATACTGGACATAAGCCAAAACCGCACTGAGCTCTGAAGGAGTTCAATCTCTGTTAAGCACAAATTATTTTTATCATTACAGCATTCTCTCTTCTCATTTTATACATACATTAGCACATATTTTCATGTAGTCATGTCTAACTAGTACCACAATGTACGTAAGGAGAAGCTACTTTCAAAACATTTCAACCTATTGTGCCACAAGAATGTGCCCCTTTAAACTTACAAAATAAACTGGAAATACTTATTGAAAAGTTGTTTAAATTAAATTATATGCATGTCACCAGGTGTGGTATCTGAGCCAGCACCAAAATAATACCACACAGACAACACTCGAACTATAAACAGTTTGAGGAGCCTTGACATTTACAATTTCTTTGACAAAGGCAGAGGATGGCATCAATGTGTCCATGACCAAGTGTGCCTTATCAAGCAGCAGGCAACAAAAACACCTGCCATGGCAGGCCTTGGAGTTTGTACCTAAAAAGCACACATTACCAAGAGTGAAGCATGGTTTCTGTCCAAGTTAAACAAATCTACTGTCAGATAATGCAAACCAGGGACTTGCACCCTGGGGTGAGCTTTGACTGCACAGATGCAACAGTATAACATGCTGTAGACTCACATACTTCTATTGACAATGATGAACTTTGCTACTTTTTTTCCTCACAGCACAAAGTCTGTATTAAACATTTACTTTTTAAAAAAGGTGCTTTTGATGTCAGATAAAACTACTGTTCTTGTTACTGACTGGTTTGTTTGTGTGACAAAACAGGAGTTGAGAAGAACGCAATACACAAGAGCATACAGCACATGCTACAATGGTCACATGGCACTACACTGCAGCTCCTTGGCAACTGAATAGTTAATATGCAAACAACCCTACTAGCTGTATGAGGGGGAGTGGCTGCCTTTGAGGACACATGAGGGAGGGGATGAGAGGAGGGGAGAACGAGAAGGGGAGGGCAGTCAGGCAAAAGGAAGCCAGTGAAAAAAAATATTTTGAAAAAAAAAAAGTCTCCATGCTTGAGGTAGGGCGGCTGTGGAGGCACAGGTGTTCGTCTAGTCTGAACACACCATAACTCAAAAGTCAAAAGAGCACGTTTTAGGCCAAGCTGGCTCCTGGCACCACGTGTTAGGGTTAGTTTCCTCAAACCCAACATGCGGCAAATGTAAGCTGAGAGCTGGCAAGGCCCTGACTCAAAATAACATGACCAATGCTTCAACGTCTGCCACTAGAACCCCAAGAAAACAGATAGAAGCTACTAATGAAGAATTTTCAACATCATTTAGGACATGCCCAGAAAGAATGTCATGGATTACCTTATAACTCCTTTACAAAACAAGAAAGTAAACATTTGGTTTGGAGACTGTTGGGCATCTGAACATCTTCACCTGACCTATGTTGCCTTGAGTAATACAGCAAGTTGTAAAATAGCCCCTCACCAATAAGGCCAGTGACTCTGCAAACTACAGGGCAATAAACAATAAGTGTACAGCCACTGTGCACCCCTATATTTGAAACCGAAACCACTAATCATTTCATGAAGCCTCTTAGATGTATATTTATAGCATGCAATACATTAATTAACAGTACATCTTTATAATATTTGTTTATTTAGAACAAGAGCCAAAATATAGAACAAGAGGTAGAGTTACGAATACAGGTGGAATAAGTTGGACTCATGCTTGAAGAATCTGTCTGTCCAGTCCAGTCTGTTAAACTGCTGGTCTAGGAGTTGTTTTAGAGCAGGCATATCAACCCGGACAGAGTGATCAGATCTCATCCCTACCTTAGGTGTGACTTCCCTAAATCCATTCTGGATGCGCTCTTACTACTAGAGATGGGCATTTTCCACAAATGAAATATTTAAAAATTTAAGCAAAATTTTTATAATATTCAAATATTTGTTTAGTTAAATAAAGTTTAATGAGAGAGGCAATAATTTATGAAATTTTTTTCTAAACGTCATTTCCAAACAAGCACATTGGGGTAGCCTATATATTAAGAAACAAAATTAAAAGGCTACATACTGTGTTTTGTTACTGAAATTTAAACAGGGTTTGCTCTTGTGATAACTTAGTTTTACCTGACAAATTTTGCACATGACGAACTGATTATTTTGTGTTTTAGAGAAGGACGCCATGGCGTTCACAAACAAACTCTCTTTAAGACAAATAATGGGAATCGAGTGGTAGTTAGTCTACGAGCTGTTCTTTTTCTCCACACAGATCCTTTGCTACTCCACTGAGGACAGGTCTGTGCAGCTGTCACCTCCATCTCCTTCTCCTGCTCTGTGTCATCACGTGACTCAGCGGCAGAAGTGAACAGAGCAGTATTATTTTACAGCAGTTAACGAATACACTGCCGGTTGTGATCTGTGTAAAAAGCCTGTTTACTCATTATGGATTTATTTCATTATGGCCAGCGAACATCCTTTTATAAATTAAAATAAAATGAATTAATTAATTTAGAGAAATTTGAATAGTGTTTTTATTTTTCGAATATATATTGCAGAACAAACATATACATCAGCCAAACACTTGTATTTGGCTCTTGCTTATCTTAAATTTGATATTATGTGTCAGTGAGACAGTGATGTCTGCACATAACATGGGATCAATTTAAAAGCGTTTTACACCAAAGAGAGTCACCAGAGAGAAAACATTAAAAGTTATACGGTGGACATTAATGGTCTGACACTAAAATCACAAAACAGAAATTGAAGCGCTTGCTTTGTTTTAAAAAAGGGAAGATGTGTTTTGTAAGAGATAAAAAATAGGATTTCTCTGAGTCATGACAAGCAGTACAGGTGAACTGGCAGAACAAGAAAGCCAATGCTGCCATTCATCAATGAAAACATGTAGGGAAGTAAAGCGAGAGGTGAAAGGTTCATAAAGAGAGAATTGACTCAGTATAACAATAGTCTGGTCAAGCTCTTTATTAACTAAAATGAGCAGACTGATTTAAACAAATTCTCCCACATGATCTGATGAATTCGGATTTTCCAGATATAATTACTCTATTCTTCTCTATAGTGCAAGTCAGCTGTCTATGGATATAATCACCACTGGTAAAAGAAAACAAGATCTGTTAGTCAAGTCAGAGCCAGATGCTGCCAGCTTTTAGAATTAGGCCTAGAGGCAATAACAAGAGATAATAATAAACTCAATCGGGGTGTCAGTGAGCCGGCTTGTTAGAGACAGTGGTGCATGATAAAACTATTGAACGTGAAGGTTACATTTAATTTCACCAAACCGCATATGCAAACTAACATAAAAACTTCATTAGCTAAAACAGGTGGTTACATGACCTCACCCATCATTCTTTAATGGGCCAGTGATCCCTTTCTTGTATAGAAAAAAAAATCTCAAATCACAGTTCTACTTTATAAAAACATCTAAACTGTGACATGAATTGACCCCAGCATAAAAGAAAAGACTTTACATCTCAACTTTCAAGACCAGACTAATGACTTCCTACTTCCAACTGACATAAACCTGTTTGCTCAAGTTAGTCAAATCAGTAACCGGCAAGCTAACCTCCATTTCTCAGGACAACGCAACTGACGTTAATTCAAAATTTGCAGAACAGAAAGGACCCACACAGAACAGCCCCGGTGGTTTTAAACATGTTCTCCTTTAGTTACTGGACATTTGGAGTCAATGATTCAAGAGTCGAGTCTCTTTCAGAATAAATTACACCACCAACAACACCACTGTGTTAGCTGTAAACACAAGGACAGAGGGGTCATTTTTCCGGCATACCTTTTCAGAATTCCTCTGGTAGACAATGCTAAATTACCAATATGTTCCTAGTTGGTTGCTCTTTTTAAAATACACATTGCTCTCATGCCCAGACAGTAATAGTGTAAACTACAAGCTTTCACTTTTCACCAGTCAAAGGTTATCCTATGTTCTAACTTCACAGCTAATACATAGTCACAGCTTTAACATGTTCAGATTTGACCAAGGAAAGATTAATCAATACATGATCTATCATAGATAGAAGTCTAGACCTTTTGATCATGGGACAGAGAAGAAAATAGTATTAACAGAAAAAGCAGGAAAACTAAGCTTAGTTTAACGACAAACTTACGGTGCACTTTGGGCTGGCAACATTCCCACATGCTCCTGCACACTCAACTCAAGTACAACTCCCTCCTCCCTCTTTTCTTTGGGCTCCTCCCCTTCCACTGACCAACCCCTTCCGCTGACGGCAAACACTGTCCCACTTCCGGTTCACCTCTGACCCTCACTTATCCACGCCTCTTTCTGGCAGGCCTCCAGACCAGGCCAGTGACGCTGGATGCTAAAAGACAGAACACTTGACAAAGCAGTCAGGCGAGAGAGCGAGGCTTGTGTGCGGTTGTTGGGGGAGGTGTTCAGCAGCATGTGTGAGTGAGACAGCCTATTACCATGGGGTGGCAGAAGCAGCAGGTTTCCCAAGGGTGTGTGAGTGCTTGTGAACAAAATGTGTGCAGTGCATGTGGAGGCTGGGTGAGAGCTGAGATGTTGCATTAGCTGACAAAGGTACTGCCTTAGTCTGTCTGGGCAGCTTGTTGACCAAGTTATATAAAGTGTCCCTGGAAGGTCTGGACACTGGAAGACCAAGGCAGCGTGGGGGCGGATGAGCTGTGATTCCCTGCCAGAACATACACCTAAAGCAGTGATGCATGCAAGCATGGTCAGGCACCCCTGCCACACTTCTCTGCACACACAGTGCCAAGTGAAGACAGATAATATTTCACCGACAAAATCTGTTAGCTGTGCTGTAGCTGTATAGCAATTAGGAGTAATACACATACATCCGCAGAGAAGGAAATAATGATATAAAGAAAGATTATATTACCACTAAAAATGTAATCCTATTAAAAAAAGGTATTGAGATTTGTTGAAAATTCTGTGGATCATTAATGCAATTCTAAACCTGAGCTTAAGGTTTTCCTACTCAGACCAAGCCAAATCATAGTTTCCCAATTTAGAAAGTTCAAGTTGGTTCAGTCAACTCTGAATCTGTTTACAGTCCAGTGTTGTAGTCAAGTCACCAGTTTGAGTCCAAGTCCTCAGTGTTCAAGTGCGAGTCCAAGTCACCAAAGACTAGTTCGAGTCGAGTACGAGTGAAGTCATCATCACTTAAAGTACAAGTCCGAGTCCAAGTCAGAGTCATCCCAAAAATTTCTAGTCGAGTCCATGTCAAGTCATCTTTAGTTGAACTGCAAGTCTGAGTCACTAAAGAAAGGTTCAGGTCGAGTCCAAGTCACCAAAGTGAGTTACAAATCTGAAAACTGTGGGGGCCAAACTGACATTGATAGGGATTTTAGTTTTGTATAAACCTATTTTATTAAACACATTTAATGGGGTTTTGATTATGACATATCAATTAAGGCTGTAGCCTATATAGGCCTATATTTTCATTATCTTGGGGCTGGAGGTTAAATAAGAGCGGCTCGCTGTTATGACCATATGCAACAGGCAGAGGTTGTGTGGTGTTGTAACTAAGCGTGACTTGCGAGTCCATTGTGCTCAAGTTTGAATCTAAGTCTGAGCCATCAGTTCTCAAGTCATCGAGTCCTTGTAGCTGAGAATAAACAAGTCCAAGTTTGTATCCGAGCCATAAAAAAAGCAAGTCCAAGTTGAGTCACAAAAATGAGCCTGATGACTCGACTTGAGTCCGAGTCTCGAGTACTCCATCTCTGGTTCACACAACATTTAGCTGAGGGATGAGAGCCATTATCAGTGGAGCCAAGAAAAAAGGATTCACTATAGCAACAGTATCAAATCATCAATCAAGGCTGCCATGAGAATAAAAAGTAATGTGGCATACAAAGATATTAGAAAAAAAGTGATATACGAGTTGTATATAAATTAAAAAAAACATAACTACACTAATCATTTGGCCCCTAAAAGCTGAAAAGCATTTCTTGCCAAATCATGACCTTACTTGACAAGGTTGTTTTTTTTTTGTTTTGTTTTTTTACAGCACAGACAACCACACCAAAAAAAAAATTTTCTCAGAGGCAGCCATTTCTCAAATCAAGATAAAAACATGAGTGCGTAGAAAATACATGTGCTCTCCGGGTACTCCGGCTTCCTCCCACCATCCAAAGACATGCATGTATAGGTTAATTGGCAAATCTTAAGTGTCCCTAGTGAATGAATGTGAGAGTGAATGTTTGTCTGTCACTGTCTATGTCTAAATGTCAGCCCTGCGACTAACTGGCCATTGTCCAGGGTGTACCCCGCCTCAGGCCCAAAGCTGCTGGGATAGGCTCCAGTCACCCGCGACCCTTAACGGGACTAAGCGGTAGAAAAGAAATGAATGAAGATAAAAACAAGATATGGTCTAAAGCCAATGTAAGAGTAAATGCCAATAATCTGGCCAACCAGACCCATCAACTTCCTTAGGAGGCTTTCACACTTGCGCTGTTTGGTCCGGACTTTCCCTTTTGTTTCAAACCAAATCTTCAGGTGTTAAAGCGCTAGTGAACTGTGGTTTGGGGTAAGCAGCTGTTCTTTGGTTCGGCAAAAAGAGGTGGACTCCGGACCAAACTGATGCAAGTCCATTTTATTTGTAGTGTGAAAGTGTGTTTGCTGATAGTTTTGACTTTCGGACCAAATGCAGGAAATCATGGCCAATTAAACGCACAAAGAAGAGCAAACAGAGGAAGGGAATGGGAAAAACAAATATCAAAAGTGTAACCCGCACTGCTTGAAGTCCTTTTATTTTGATGGACACTTCGGCACTTCCTGTAACTTCCTTTAAAAACCAGGGTCACAGAGGTCACTGGGACTCCTCCTTCGTGCTCCTCACTGTGACTGTGGCGTGCTCAGGTTGGCGGTTTTTGGACAAATGTAGACAAACACTGGATTCTAGAGATCCCAAACTAATCATTCCTCAACGATCAGGTTTTTTTATGGAGTTCCAAAAAGGATTGCCAAAGAACTGAAAACCCTTCTACTCTCCTTCAGATGGCGAGCTTCGAGATTTGCTCAATACATTTAATTTATCTAAACTAAACTGTTTGACTCTGTGTTTATTCACACCTCGGGTTTCTTAAAAGAACCAGTCTTCTGATGCTGCCAATGATATTTATTAGAGGTAAGTAGTCAAGTTAAATCCTAGCCTAACAATGGTTACAAAGGGTTTAATAAATACATAACACACATTGATTGCGTTGTTTTACGTTTTTTATGGTTCTATTTTTTTTGCTACGCTGCAGCAGATGCCTCTTGTGGAGCCAACCGTTTCCTAATGAGTCTTACAGCAATTCAACTCATGTTTCTGCTGTTTGTATTAATTCTATATTAAACAGCTCTACTCCAGTTTGATTATTGTATTCCTCCTGATAAAGTGTAAAATGACCCTCGGAAGAGACACATTCACCACAGTAAAAGTCGTTGTCATGACAACAGTAAACACAGGGACAGTGTCAGGGAAGAGTCCAATAGTCCCCTTTTAAAAACTTTAAAAAGTGTGAAACCAAAAGTTACGGAACCTAACGAATACTGTGTAACCATTTTTGTGTTCTTAGTGTGGACCTTGGTAAAGACGTAAAGTCAAGTGGCGGCACGGTAGCACTGTTACCACTAAGCAAGAAGACTAGATCTCGTTCAGGCTTCATTTTAAAATTTATTTTACTCAGGAACAGAAAGTCAAGGTTGGCTTCGGGACCGGGCGGGACCGGAAAGAGAGACTTTGGGAGCGGACGGTACCAGGATTGATAGTCCCGTGCAGGTCTCTAGTCCAGGGTTCAACTCCCTGGTCAGATGGGGCCTTTCAGGGTGGAGTTTGCATGTTCTCCCTGTGCTTGGGTGGTTTTCTTCCTCCGCACCTCTTGGTTACCAACAAGGAATTTCCTTGAGCCCGTCTTCCACCCGAGGTCAACACCATCGATCAATTAAAATCGTTTATCTAAAACTGGTTTGGCTTTATGCAATGACTCAAAGAAATTAAACTTGTTAAAGTTCGTCAGGTCGTTCAATTCTCGAATTCTCTAAAAATCTATTTGTCCCGCCCCCTGAAAATCTACAAATCTAATTGGCATCATTGTGATAATATCATAATATATCATAATTGGGTGGGACTGTAGCAGCCCCACTGGTGTGGTGGCACTCACCTTTCAGTAATAAATGAACTACACACTGTTTTAAACCAAATCACGCCAACATGATTTCAGTGTGAAGCTTTAATCAAGACTTTCTTAAGCACTTACTTTTATCTACTCTAATAACAGCCTTCCCTGTTATATTGATGTATTCTGTATTGTTAAATAGCTATTCTGTTCACAACAGAAACTTAATATTAAACTATAACTTAAAGTCTTCAAAGTAACATTGAGATATCTAAGATAAATCTATCTGTAATAGGACTGGGCCGATAAACAATATCACATCGAATCGCGATAAAATTTAAATCGATAACGATGATAAGCTCCGGACATTTTCACTCGATATGGATTGATCCATGAACCATAACCGGAAGTACTAGAACATGAATTACACACTCCGGTACAGTAGGTGGCGGTATGCACCGGAAACAATTGGTTGCGATCCGCCAATAATACTAGAGAAGAAGAAAAAGATCCAAGAACCAATCACACAGCAGAAATATGCGACAGCAGCGTGCACGTCAGCAGTGTTGCAACCTTAGCGACTTTGTCGCTATATTTAGCGAGTTTTCAGACCCCTCTAGCGACAAATTTTCAAAAAAGCGACTAGCGACAAATCTAGCGACTTTTTCTGGAGTTATTGGAGACTTTTGGAGACTTTCTGCCGCGGGCCCCACCCCCATCCCAAAGCACTCATAGTCGGCCCAGTCCTCGCGCAGCAGCCCCTCCCAGCTGCAGTCAGAGCAGGAGTTGTTCACCCTTAGTGATGAGTCGTTCATGAACGATTCGTTCTTTTTGAACGAGTCTTTAATATGACTCGGGAACAACTAGTCATCTCAGAGAGCGAGTCGTTCATTTTTGTGTAGACCCGCGCATGCGCATTCCGCCACATCTCATACAGGAAACAGAAAGGAGATGCAGACAGCGAGACCAACCCCCTGGAATGGTGGAAGATCAATTCAGCAATATACCCCAGAGTGAGCCTCCTGGCAAAACGTTACCTGTGTATTCCTGCCACCAGCTCACCCTCAGAGCGTGCTTTTAGCACAGGTGGTAATATAGTGTCCTGCCACAGGGCAGCTTTAAAGCCAGACACTGTGGACAGACTAGTGTTTCTGGCAAAAAACCTGTAAAAGTTTACAAATTGTGTGCACTAGCTAAAAGTTGAATATTTTTGTTTACATTTTGCAAATTTAATCTACCTCTTAAAGCCAGACACAGTGGACAGACTAGTGTTTCTGGCAAAAAACCTGTAAAAGTTTTACAAATTGTGTGCACTAGCTAGTTGTTGTATATTTTTCATGTTAACGTTTTGCACATTTAAAATACCTCTTAAATCCAGACACTTTTTACAGACCAGTCTTCCTGGCAAAAAAAGAATAAAAAAATACAACTGAAAGTTTTACAAATTGTGTGCACTTGCTAGAAGTTGTATATTTTTATGTTTATATTTTGCACATTTAATGTACCTCTTAACGCCAGACACTGTTTACAGTTAGTCTTCTGGTTGGAAAAAAACTGTAATGTTTACAAATTATGTTTACAATAGTATTATGTTTACATTTTGGAAATGTGTAATTTTTTTTTTAGTAAACTATACTTTTAAAGTGTAATTTAATGAACCCTCTCATTTTTGTGGCTTCAGTCATTCAGGCATACTATTTTTAAGCTGGAAGCATTAACAACTTGTATCGAATATCGAAAATCGTTATCGTTCAATATGGATATTTTATTTCGAGATCACATTTTTGCCATATCGCCCAGCCCTAGTCTGTAAGCACCAATTATTTTACTTTAGAGTGTGCCTCTAGTAACACTCAGTGTTTCTGAAATGACAGGTATACATCTGTGGGCTGAAATTAGATATATATAGCAGCATGCCTAGGACATAATTTAGTAAATTTAACCTCTGTATACGACAACCAGGGAATCCTGTGACCCAACTGGTCATCATAGCTGCAGGCAGCTGACCATTACAGCCACTGGAAATCCTAATTAGCCACATCCACTGCAGGGGAGTGAAGAGTGGGCAGCAATCCCTGGTGCCTTGCCTGTTCAGCAAACATGCTATCAGCAGGCTCTTCACACATCACTGAACATCAATAGCACAGTCAGCCTGTAAGCGTCAAAGCGGCCTGGATGTTGACACAGACGCGGATCGGCGTATTTGTATGGCTCTGGTTCATGCCCCTTTTATATAGTCAAGCACCTTTGCAGATGCCCAAATTGCCCGAGTGGAAGAGTTCTCCTTCAGCAAGACCATCCATTTTTGTCACCTGTTGCCTGTAACTACAGTCCCATCACATCACGCAAAATGATTAGGCCCTAGGAGTTACTGTTAACAGGAAGATTGTGACAATACAAATTTGTCTTCTTTTATATTTTTGAAGAATCGGATATATACTTTGCATGTGTTGTTAGGCACATTTAATGTCTTGAAAGGTGCTTTTTAGTTAAGTGATTTAATGTTTTGCAATATAAAATGTAAACATCTATCTGTGTTTAGACGTTTGTGTTCTTTCTAAGAGTACAGACCATGATATAACAGCTGCTGCTTCTGCTGCTGGTCATGTGTCACTTGTGGGCCAGGGAGCTCTCTGGATGCTGCTAAGTTACCAACAATCTGAGGTCCAGGAACCGCCTCAAGCCTGTTACAGCCAGCTAATGCACTCTCCCTGCCTCCCCCTTTGCTTCTCTTCTCTATGTCAGTCTGCCTCATGCTCTTCCTCTCTGCCTCTTACCCTGCTTTCTCTCTAAGCTGTCCTTTTCCATGAGCTACAGCTTTCTCCATCTCCGACCTCCCTGCCCCCTCCCTCATAGCCTTCACCACAGACCAGCATTCTCACTCACTCACACATACACACAAACTGTGGCAGCTTCCACAACAGCACATAACCTCCCCCACACTCCAGCGAGGCACTGAGCAAGTGCTTCTGGCTTGCCCTGACCCACATCTTGATATAGCCCTAAGTATGCTTACAGCTAAGTCCTGAAGACACTCCTGCCACTCTTAGCCTAATCAGACCTGACCTGCTGTCGGCCAACTGGGTTGTTAGACAGGTCAGGCTGGACAGGCCATTAAAAAGGCTTTCAGCCATCCCATGCTCTAGCCTCTGCACCTTTCTCCAGTGTAGCCACTGTCACACATGCTTCATCCTATCTGGGATAGTTAGTAAAGCATTGAAGAAGTGTCTGGATTTTGTTCCATTCTATCAGTATATAGACTATCTTTGAATGTCAGCCAAATGTTCAGATAAGCTGTACATTCCAAACATGTAACTATGAATTAACTTGGTGTCAATGATTGATATCATTGTCAACTGTAAGATTGATGTCATTGTCAACTGTCATTGTCAACTGTTTCATGACAAGGGCCGCTAGTGTGTAATAAACTATGTTCAAGAGTAGTTCATTCATTTACATACTATACATCTGTGTTAAATAACGAGTGAAAATGTATTGAAAATATCAGAAGGAATTACTTTACCTTCTCTTCGTTGCACTCAACAGGTGGTGCTTTTGTCTCATGTCCCCTCTCCTGAATGGAATCGGTCCAGGAACAGTTAGACACTTCCTCTTGGCTAAGAGCAGCCTCCAATTGGGGCAGGATGTCAGGCAGGAGGTCGGGGGGATCCAGGCTTTCCAAAACTCCATCCTGAGCCTCTGTTTGCTGAAGATTGCCTCGTAATGCTTGGTATCCATTTGTGGCAACAGCTTGGCAGCTTTGCTGCTGGCCAAAGGGAGAGCGATTTACCACGTTAGGGTAGCAGTGTGTAGATTCCCCAAACATCTCAGTCTTACAACTCCCCTGTGAATTTCCTGAACAGCACCCGGCCCTGAAGTGACACTCCTCTGCCCGACTTACTGGTGTCCTAATGTTGTGCTGATTCATGGCTGTTGTGGATGAAAAGCGACAGACTGGTACTGAGGAATCAGGCAGAGTAGAACTATGAGATGCAGTAAGACTGGGCATTTCCGGCTGTCCTGGGTAGGCAGGGTACTGAGCTGAAGGATAAGCTGTTGCTGAACTGACTGAGCAGGTGGGCATGGAGTGAACCATAGACGATGAATGCACAGAAAAAGGCATGTTATTGTCTCCAGATTGAGCCGTCATCAGCTGGTAGTTGTTCTGCTGCTGCTGTAAACATGTCACACTCAGAGAAGCATTTTTATTTTCCAAAAAGACTTTATGTGGCATAGCCTTTGTCAGAAGCCTTGGGGCTCCAACAGCTAAATTGTGCTGCTGTTGACTATGGTGAATCGGTTGTTGATTCTGAGGTGGACATTCCGAGTGAAAGGTGAAGTTGTGATGCTGTGTGTTTGATGTGGACATAGACTGATGTTGGTGATGTCCGTGGTTTAAGAGCTGCTGATGTTGCAGCTGCTGTCGCATTGGGTGCTGCTGTGGTGGATTATGGCATGGTTGGTGAAGGTGAGGTTGAGTTTGATGTCTGACATGTAACTGCTGATTGTGGAGTTGCTGATGAGTTAATGGGTGGTACATATTTGTATTCTGATCTTGGTTGCCCCACATTGGACTGCTGCCATTGCAGAAGAGACCATTAGTCTGAGGCATTTGGCTCATTGTGGCATTGTGGTACTGGCTATGTTGCTCTGACATCATACCACCTGCACCACCACCTGACTCCAAAGCAGCAGGAAATGTATAACCTGCAACATTTTGTGTTTTCAAACCCATATAGTGGCCCATTTGCTGACTGTAAGTGGGCATTACTTGATGAGATGAGGCAGAAGTAAGTGGTGGCACCTGCTCGTGGGATTTTTCTCGACCCATCGAGTCAAGGTGGATGGGCTCAAAGTCGGCAGTGAGGTTTAATTCATCCACAATTGACGGTCCTGGTGGGAAACCATCGTCATCCAGTCCCTCCAAACCTCCAACAAAGAGGTTAGGGTCATCAAAAAAGTCCATGGCAGAATCCAGGCAGTATCTGGGCCTCTTGAATTGCACAGGATCAAGGCTAGTCCTGATGAGATGACAGTTACAGCATTACCATTTTAGTGCAGCCCTGAGAAAAAAGACAATGATTGTTAACACAATGTGATAGAATGAAATTAGATTGGTTCTTCAGAAGTGTATTTTCTACGCACTTGTTATACTTAACAAAGATCCCAGGTAATATCTGGGGTGTGTAAAATTTTGAACTGTCTATATGCATCAGCAGTGCTTTTTATGTGTGTAGCAAAGCAGCTGGGGCAAACCAACCACCAGCCACTGGCAGGTGCCTCTTCCTGTACAGCCTCCCCTTTAACACAAACACGCACCTCAAATTCTCACCCCCCACAACCACCAAGCAGCTTGCCCTGCTACTGCAGTTTGAGTGGGAGGCGCAGACAGCTGATAGAATTTCAACAGCTAGGCACATAGGCCGATGAGGTCCTTTGTGTGCTTGTATATGCACTCTGCAGCCACAGACCAAAAGAAGATGACAGAAGCGTACTGAGGTCAGTCATTATACACTATCTGGATACGCACTCTCAGGCACAAAAGCATAGCCATTTTCCCAACGATTTATCCCACATTTAGAGATATGTGTTAATGCGGGTACTTTTTTTTTTCTATCATGCTTTAAGAGAAATATGCAGGATGTCAAATAAACAATCCAGTGTGAACTGGAGAATGTAGTTTTATATATAAAAAATATATATATACGACAACAGCACCACATGGTAAAATTTCTTTCTACCAGATTACAGTACTTGTGTGTCTTGTGTGTCTTGTGTGAATGAGCAATGTCTAAATTGTAAAGATTTTAACTCTTTGCGCACCTGGTGTTTGGCCTAAGATAATGTTTTATGTAAAATTTCAACAGACATTTTCAACTCAACAGACATCTCACATGCCTAAGATGGCAGCATGGTCATACCGAAAGGCAGTGGCGCTGTTGGCACTTGATTAAATGATTTTCATTGACCAATCCTATACAGGATAGGATTTAATGTGGTGGAAGTGCCTGAACCCCCTGAAGCCATACAATACGAGTCCTTTCACAAAATCTCTCATGGTGGGCATTTTTCTGTGCTGTAACATGGGCACAAGTCAGCATAAAAAGGTTCCCCTGTTGCCACTCAGTCAGAGAAAGAGCACATAATCAACTCAAGTATATTAAAAGGGAAGGAGACGATAATATGTCTGACCTGTTCACCTATTATAGTATTAACTGTGCTGCACACAATGAGTCACACCTGTGTACACGCTATGTGTTCATTTAATCCAAGTATTGTAGTCACTAATAATGAAACAAAACTGAAACCCTTTCAACAGTCTAAACAGGCAAAAGTTCTTAAGAGTGGTGTTTAATAAAATTGTAACTACAACAACGACATGAGTCATGACCCAAAAAACTCATCAATATTGGTGTAAATTGAAATCAGCTGTGAACTCAACAGTCCCTTACAAAAAGTACTTTCACTGTCCCATAGGTTGCGTGTTGTGATAATGAAAACCTATTACCTTTGCCAAATTGTCTTTCTAAAGAACAGACCCTCACTGAACCAAACCAAGAGTGACCCTTTTAACACGGGCCCACAGTCACGTAGTCGCCTGCCTCGTTTTACAGCTGTTTGCTCCATAACAATGACCACTCAGCTACGTGCAAAACGGGAATTATACAGTAAAATAAAAGTTTAGGCCGGCGGCTTAATAAAATCTGTTTTTGAAAACCTCTGTCAAGCTGCATCAATCCAACAAGTAGCCAGATGACACGATCAATGGGGAGTAAAATGTCTACCTCTAGTTGAAGCTGTAGTTTATCTTTCCATGACGTTTAATTAATTAGCTCAATATTGCGTTTTTGAAGGTTGTACACTTGTGGTCATTTCAGAGGTTTTAGTAGGTAGCCTTACATTTCATCGTTATTAAAGACTTCAATATTGAAGTCAATAGCATCCTCTTCATCTTCACCCAGCAATGGCTTCGGCTCCAGAGCGGCGCACAAGGCAAGCTATAGGCTATGTGACGCTTCTTTCGACAAAAGTCCTCCTTGTCGAGTAGAAAGTAAATAAAAACACACGGACTCTGGGTCTAAGTTTAAACGGTAGCTCTCTGAAAGTGTTTTTTTTAAAGACGGGTCACACGTGTTCCTCTTGCCCAAGCTCTTCTTTGGGAGCCACAGGATTCAAAGGTGTCGTGACGCTTCCTATCTGAAGAAGAAGAGGGAGGGGGCGGAGATGAAGAGGTCGACGTTCATGGTGTCTCTGATAACGAACTCTATTTCATTCCCAAAAATGTCGTCGACCAACTGACAGCACCACGGTCCGGTGTAAAGAGCACTGCTGACTTTGCCTGAAAATGGTCGCTGTCAGTTCAGGACCACCACACAGAAGAAGCACTACTTTAAAACCTTTCTACCGGCAACAGTGCGCTTAAGTTAAACTGATTGACTCTGTTTTGTTGAATGCGAAGTGGCGGGTGTATTAGCATAAACAAGTTTGGCCCACACAAAAGGCTTCTTTCTAAGGTGAATTTCCAGAGTCAGCAAGGCAGTGTGTCATCAGACAGCTGGGGCGAACCTCACACACCGACTGTCACATATTTGACAGGTCCGGTCTCAAATGAAACAAAACCTTACCATTTCACGACGACTCTCGAAAATCAACACAAAAAGTATATTTTCTTACCTGAAACAAAGCCTAAAGTGCTTAATTCCAGGCGTCTGCGTATCGACAGTGTTATCAGCGAAGTTGTGTTGTTAGTTGTACTCCTGCTGGCAGCCACGGCACAGCGACTCCGCGGCCGCGCTGCTGCTGACGTGACTGTGATAACGCAAAATTTGCATATTACTGACTTCCGCCCTGATTGGACCACCGACAAGCTATCTCAATTTTGCTTTTACAAGTCACTTTAAAACAGATTGAACTCAGCGTAGTCTTCTCGGGCTTGTGTGGTATCGATCAATATTTTATAGTGGCTACATAATTCATTAATTACTCTAGATAACGTGCTTTTGTTGGCAGGGCGCACAAGATGGCCGCGTCCGAGCCACAGCCAATCAGAAACAGTTTTACATTCGCACATGGACCAGGGTGGTTTTGCCTCAACTCAAACATGACCGATGCCTACGGGTGATTAGTATTGCGGGTACCTACCGCCATCTCGTGGCTAATGATGAACGCACCGGTGATGATTTAATTTGCCGTGTATTATCTGATATTGTAACCACAGACAAATATCAGATCATATTCTGTAGTGGACAAAAAATTCATTTAGATGTATATAGCTTTGTAATTTGAGTATACACAATATTCATTTTGATTAACTACTCATACTGTGTACAGTAGTTCAAACCATCATTTAGGGAAAGTAAATACTCAATCTTTTGTTGATATATCATTTTATTGATTTAAGAAAAAAAAGTTAAATCTATACAATTTACAAATTGGAGGTAAAGCTGTTTAATATTGAACACATTACAAATTGAATGTCAAAATGAAGCCACGGTGTGCCATCACACAAACATTTTATCATCCTCTCATTAAGATCAAGAATACATTGATCCAACATGGTTGGTAATTTCTGACAGCTATTGTAAATTGTCATTCTTTTGTGGGATTCCCCTACAATTCCAATATTCCATTTCATTTATCAATATTTGACATTAGTTGCATATTGAACATGGTTAAACAAGTCCTTAAAACCCACTTCAGATCATTACATATAAAAATATGATTCTAAAATGGTGTCCTGTTGGCAATTACCCTTGTTTTTAAGTAACTGAAATCTATGAAAATACAGTATTTGTGTTCTTTACATAAAGTGAATCCTGAAGTCACCCCATTTAATGCTAAATGAATAATATGAACGAAACCAACACCTTGATAAATCTAAGCTTTGATGCAAACAAGTCCCTTGGAGTCAAACAATATGTACAAACCTTTAATAGCCATAAGCCAAGGGCACATTTAAAAAATAAAAGAATAAAATACAAACTTAATTAAAAACACACTTAAAACCATCCTCCTGGTTCACGCCGCTTTATATATTATGAACTATGTAATGCTATAGTTTTACAAAGTAAAATATCAAATAAAATAAAAATTCAATGTCCAAAAGGAAACATAAAGGACAAATGTCAGTCTGTGTGGCCACAGGGAGATGTTAGAGGTTTTAATCAGCTGTGACTGGCAACATTCAATGTCCAACAACTAAACAGTCCTGAGCTAATGTGAACAAGGGGTTTAGCAAATGTGTTACCTAAATCAACATGCATGGATCCAAACTGAAAAAGGCAAAAAAAATCTTGCATCTTTGCCATTCAGAAACATCCAGTTGTCATTAGTTTACATATGATAAACACTTTGTTTCCTTATAATAAAGCTGGTTGAGAAGATGCCTACAAAACCTTTAAAGCTTAGCAATAACAGAACACTCCCATTGAAGGACCCAGTTTATATAAATAGCTGATGCAAGACAGTGGCATGGCACCTAATGCTTGTATCTCCCTCTAGTGGCTGGTGAAGTGACACTGAAGCTTCAGCTTCGTGGAGGACTATCCTCTTTACTGAAGGGTTGAGTCGAGCCAGGCTTCACCCAAGACAGTCCTGACACCTGCATTCCCTTGTGGTGATCCTCAGGCCGTCTCTAGGCAACACCAGGAAATTATAGTTACATAAGAAGAACAGTGCAAAGTCCCAAATGAGATCTCTGCCATACTGCATGCTCTGTACTCGGCTCACCTGGGTTCTGTGCTTTGGTACAACTTACCTTGAAAGCAAACAGTCGTTCTTTTGCTTCCTCATGAACAGCAGGGTTCCAAGGAGAAAAACTGTTATAAAAGAGAATAATAAAAAAGCAAAACAAAACCACATCCAGTTAATTTATCAGTTAGAAGTTGTATAATGAAATCAGGTTTTGTTAAGGAAATGTATAAAACTTACAGGGTATGTTTTTCTTTAACTGGTAAAGCCAGAAAAGTAACACAATATTTGACAAACCTTATTGCATATGGATCATCTATCTTAGGCTGGTCAAAAAGATGACTGTTGCATAGTTTTACACTATCCACCACTTTGCTTTTGAACAACTGAACATCCTTTTCATATCTGAAACATATGCAAAAAAAAAAAACTTCACTTAGAACAAACTAATGGAAAATTAAAAAAAAAAGACTACTGTAATTACAGTTGATTATTTTAATTGAGCTGCACTCAAATACAGACCACACACACAAAAGCACTGTACAGGCTGTACTGTACTCAAGACAAACAAAACACTCACAACACAGCAGCCTCAGGATTGAGTGGTTCTGTGGTGTTGATCTTGTAGAAAATTGTACGTGCATACATCAGAACTTGCCAGATATGGTTGTGATTCCGCCTGGACCAACAATAAAATTATTAATTATTAAAAACTGCTCAAATGTAAAATTGTGATAAAATAAAGAAAAAAAGGCCAGGTTAAAAACACAACTTGCCTCCATTTGGTGAAAGCTCGTCTTACATCCAGCTCTCCTGATACGGGATCAACAAGAGGATGGAAGACTGGGATGTCAAATACTAATTTCTAAAAATACATAAAATAGAACATTACACAAATATTGTTGGCAATTGTTTCAGATCTCCCATGTTTAGAGTTTTCATAATGCACTATATACCCCTTCTTGAACCGCAACCTTATCGTGGTGTAGGGGTTTGATTGCCCGAATGATCCTAGGAGCTATGTTGTCAGGGGCTACATGCCCCTGGTAGGGTCTCCCAAGGCAAACAGGTTCTAGGTGACGGGCCAGACAAAGAGCGGTTCAGAACCTTTATGGAAATGAAAAAAATCAAGGGCCGTGACGTCGCCCAGTATGGCGCAACCGGGGCCCCACCCTGGAGCCAGGCCAGGGGTTGGGGCTCGCATGCGAGCATCTGGTGGCCGGGTCTTTCCCCACGGGGCCCGGCCGGGCTCAGCCCGAAGGATTGGGTGGCAGTCGAAGGCGGAGGCCTCGGCGACCCAATCCCCGGACACGGAATCTGGCGCTAGGGACATGGAATGTCACCTCGCTGGCGGGGAAGGAGCCTGAGCTTTTGCGGGAGGTTGAGAGATACCGACTAGAGATAGTCGGGCTCACCTCCACGCACAGCTTAGGCTCTGGAACCCAAATCCTCGAGAGAGGCTGGACTCTCCACTACTCTGGAGTTGCCGGCGGGCTGGTGTGGGCTTGCTCATAGCCCCCCAGCTTAGCCGCCATGTGTTGGAGTTCACCCCGGTGAACGAGAGGGTCGCTTCAATGCACCTTCGGGTCGCCCGTAAACACAAACACTGTTTGTGTTTACGGGCCAAATGGCAGTGCAGAGTACCCGGCCTTCTTGGAGTCTCTGGGAGGGGTGCTAGAAAGTGCGGGGACTCCGTTCTACTGGGGACTTTAACGCTCACGTGGGCAGCGACAGTGACACCTGGAGGCGTGATTGGGAGGAGCGGTCCCCGGATCTGAACCAGTGGTGTTCTGTTATTGGACTTCTGTGCTAGCAACAGTTTGTCCATGCGAACACCATGTTCAAGCATAAGGGTGTCCATCAGTGCGTGGCACCAGGACACCTAGGTCGGAGATCGATGATCAACTTTGTAGTTGTTTCATCTGACCTCCGCCGTATGTCTTGGACACTCGGCTGAAGAGAGGGGCGGAGCTGTCAACTGATCACCACCTGGTGGCGAAGTGGTGTTCTGTTATTGGACTTCTGTGCTAGCAACAGTTTGTCCATAACGAACACCATGTTCAAGCATAAGGGTGTCCATCAGTGCACGTGGCACCAGGACACCCTAGGTCGGAGATCGATGATCAACTTTGTAGTTGTTTCATCTGACCTCCGGCCGTATGTCTTGGACACTCGGCTGAAGAGAGGGGCGGAGCTGTCAACTGATCACCA
The DNA here is from genome assembly GCA_024416835.2 of Perccottus glenii. NCBI lineage: Eukaryota > Metazoa > Chordata > Actinopteri > Gobiiformes > Odontobutidae > Perccottus > Perccottus glenii. The sequence continues at coordinate 10,214,954 of CM044548.2, forward strand.
CCTGGTGGCGAGTTGGATCCGATGGCGGGGGAGAAAGCTGGACAGACTCGGCAGGCCCAAACGTACTGTGAGGGTCTGTTGGGAGAGCCCCCTGTCAGAAAGACCTTTAACTCCCACCTCCGGCAGAGCTTCAACCAGATCCCGGGGGAGGTTGGAGACATTGAGTCCGAGTGGACCATGTTCTCCACCTCCATTGTCGATGCGGCCACTTGAAGCTGTGGCCGTAAAGTCTCCGGTGCCTGTCGTGGCGGCAACCCCCAAAACCGGTGGTGGACACCGGAAGTAAGGGATGTCATCAAGCTGAAGAAGGAGACCTACCGAGCCTGGTTGGCCCGTGGGACTCCTGAGGCAGCTGATGGGTATCGGCAGGCCAAGCGGACTGCCGCCCGGGTGGTCGTGGAGGCTAAAACTTGGGTCTGGGAGGAGTTCGGTGAGGCCATGGAGAAAGACTATTAGTCGGCCTTGAAGAAATTCTGGCAAACCGCCTGGAGCCTCAGGAGGGGGAAGCAGTGCCCTGCCAACACTGTTTACAGTGGAGGTGGGAATCTGCTGACTTCAACTGGGGATATTGTTAGACGGTGGAAGGAATACTTTGAGGATCTCCTCAACCCAACGACACGTCTTCCGCTGAGGAAGCAGGGGCCGAGGGCTCGGAGGTGGACTCGTCCATCACCCAGGCCGAAGTCACTGAGGTAGTTGGGAAGCTCCTCGGTGGCAAGGCACCGGGGGTGGATGAGATACGCCCTGAGTACCTCAAGTCTGCTTTGCTAAGGGCTGTCCGGTCCCTGTACGACCGGAGCAGGAGCTTGGTTCGCATTGCCGGCAGTAAGTCAGACCTGTTCCCAGTGCATGTTGGACTCCAGCAGGGCTGCCCTTTGTCACCGGTCCTGTTCATTATCTTTATGGACAGGATTTCCAGGCGCAGCCAGGGGCCGGAGGGAGTCTGGTTTGGGGACCACAGGATCTCGTCTCTGCTTTTTGCAGATGATGATGTCCTGTTGGCTCCATCAAGCCAGGACCTTCAGTGTGCACTGGGACGGTTTGCAGCCGAGTGTGAAGCGGCTGGGATGAGGATCAGCACCTCCAATTCTGAGTCCATGGTTCTCAGAAAAGGGTGGCTTGTCCCCTTCAGGTTGGTGGAGAGATCCTGCCTCAAGTGGAGGAGTTCAAGTATCTTGGGGTCTTGTTCACGAGTGAGGGAAGGAGGGAACGTGAGATTGACAGACAGATCGGTGCAGCTTCTGCAGTGATGCGGTCGATGTACCGGTCTGTCGTGGTGAAGAAGGAGCTGAGCTGTAAGGCAAAGCTCTCGATTTACCGGTCAATCTACGTTCCTACTCTCACCTATGGTCATGAGCTTTGGGTCATGACCAAAAGAACAAGATCCCAGATACAAGCGGCCGAAATGAGTTTTCTCCGCAGGGTGGCGAGGCGCTCCCTTAAAGATAAGGTGAGGAGCTCGGTCACTCGGGAGGAGCTCAAAGTAGAGCCGCTGCTCCTCCACATCGAGAGGAGCCAGCTGAGGTGGCTCGGGCATCTGTTCGGATGCCTCCTGGGCCTCCCTAGGGAGGTGTTTGAACATGTCCCACCGGGACGAGATCCCGGGGAAGACCTAGGACACGCTGGAGGGACTATGTCTCTCGGCTGGCCTGGGAACTAGTGTTGTCAAAAATATCGATATTTCGATAAATATCGATACTGAAATATCTCAAAAGATACGATACTCATTTCCCGAAGTATTGATACCGAGTATCGATACCAAGTATCGATATCGAGTTTTTTTTTTTATTACTTGCACTATTGGTTTCTGAATGTATGACAATCTGAGAGGCCTTTGAACAAGTGCACTACCTCAGGGGTCTTCAAAAGGCGGACCGCAATCTGGACCACAAGACATTATTCATAATTACAAGCGCACTGTGTAAAACATATTTTTGAACCGGCACTTCTAGGACAGCTAAGTCTACACGCGCGGGTCTCAGGTTACTATGGTTACGGACAGAGCAGTGGGAAATTTCAACATGTTTAGCGTAGCCTGATAATGAGTTTTGTTTAACAAATATGTTTTGGCTTGAACTGATGATTTTGTATTTAAAATGTTCTCACACAAGTATGAAGGAGTATTAGGCATTATATGCAGGATTCCAGGCTGTTGTCAATAAACCACCAGGTCCTGAGCTTTAGCCTCTTTTGATTTAGTTGTACTTTTTTCTTTTGTCTGTGACAAACATCCTTCTCATGTAAACAAAGAATAAAATACAGAAAACAGTGGATTATCAACATTCATCTCCATATTGTTTAAGAGGCTGTAGGTGTGGAATAAATGAGACTTTACTTTAAAGAATTATATTCAAATACATATCCTTTTATTAAAAATTTCCGGACCCCTCCCATTGAGGAAAGTTAACTAAGGTCCAAGCTTGACCTCGGCTGATTTTAATTGAAGACCCCTGCACTACCTCAAGACATTTTTGTTGATGTAAAATATACCTCATTGTCATGTTCTATCTAGACATGTTATATTTATCTATAAATAAAAAATAAAAAAATTATAATATTGTGACAGTTGTTTTCCCTTTGGTATCGAAAATGGTATCGAATATCGATATTTTTGAAGGTATCGTATCGAAGTTAGAAATTCCAGTATCGTGACAACACTACTGGGAACGCCTCGGTATCCCCCCGGAAGAGCTGGAGGAAGTGTCTGGGGAGAGGGAAGTCTCTGCTTAGACTGCTGCCCCCGCAACCCGGCCCCGGATAAGCGGTAGAAGATGGATGGATGGATGGATGGATGGATAATGCACTATATAAATGTAGAAGTGCATGTATTTCCACAAAGGTTCTGAAATGCTGTGTTTTTTATGGCTAGATCTTTGGTGAAACATTTATTCAAAAGCTTCCCGAAATAACTGCAAATATTTTTTCACTCATCTGAACTCTGTGATACAGTTTAATTGTATGTTGTGAAATGAGGTAGGATTAAATAAGTTCATACTTCCTCACACTCCTTAACATTAATCTTGAACATTTTAAAAGACAAGTTTGAAAACGTAAAAGTATAAATAAAAAGGCAGACTAACATTTGAAAATAAGTACTTACAGGACACTCTCCATCAGGATAGTTGTCTGGAATATACACAGTGAATTTAAATACGCCATCCTGGTATAAGCCATGTCTGATGAAGATGACACCAAACCACACTAAACCAAAGAAAACAGACCATATTTTACGGTAACATCTGTCACAATAAAGAACTAAGCCATTAACCCTAAATAAATGGTTCTTACTCAGGGCAGACTTGTAGGATGGCTGAACATAAATTCCAGGGAGTTTCTGCTTTATCACTAGTGTGCTGCACATCACATGGCAAAAAGAGATTAACACCAGAGGGGCAAAATTATGAGAGCCAGTTATATATTTTTTTTAATACAAGTCTGTGTTAAAGGAACCTTTTGTACTTGCAGATGACATGGAAAATGTATTTACTTACAACTCTGCGAGCAGTGAGTACTCCAGATAAAAGGGGCCATAGGAAGCATGTGTGCCATTGGCTGACGGAGCTGGGGTTGTAGCTGAAGATGGCTTTGTGATGGGGGCTGTATTCTTGGGAATAGCAGGAAGCTGCTTTTTACCAAATGTCAGACGGGCTGGGCTGCCTCTGTGCTCCCCATGCCCAGTCTGTTCTTCATTGTCAGACCTTTGCTGCTTTGTATATAAAAAAAAAAACATTAGAAACATTGGCTAGATTTGGAAACGGAGAAAATAAATATAAAAAGGTGTTAGTATATAGTTAGTAAGTACAATGGGTTGGGTGCTGTTGACTTTTGTGTTTAGTTTTTATTGCATGTGTCACTGTATTAGGATTGAGCCTGCGGGTCAAGGGAACTCAGGACATTTTTGAAATGCCAGTGCCACACCTTTTAAACTATAGTTAGACCTATTGTAAATTATATTTTGTATTAAAAGCATGTCTATAAACACAGCCAATTAAACTATAGCTTCAGCAATTATTTAGTTTTTAATTTCTCTTGTTAATGGGACAGCATGTTTTAAATCACACCATCCAATATTTAAAAAGGGGTCAGGGAAAACATACATGTAAACCACATGGCTGTACTATTGTAGACCCTGATGGGTGATACACAAACTTTTAAAGCTATTTATAAGATATACTGAATTTAACGTTGCAATCAGTGCTTCATGTGAAATGTGTTTGTATTAACCATTTGTGCCTAATCTGTTTATACCTTGCGAATTGTGTTGGCTGACATACTCCAGAAGGGGTTTAGGTTCATCACTCATGAAGAGTTCAAGTGTGTCCTTCTTTCATGTAGGCTTGGGCCATTCGCTTCTGTGATGGAAAAGAAACATAATTTAACCGATGCTAACATGGAAACACACTGAGCTTTTACTGTGCACCTGAACAACCCGATACCTGCTGACATGACAATATGACGGAACAACACACCATCGTCACACAAGATAACTCAACAGTCAAGACAGACTTTAGAAAAGCTACTGTTTTAAAACAAGAGCCCCCAAGTAAGTTAGCTAGGTTTGCTCTTATGGGCTAATTTGGCAAATAGCTAGGTTAACTGCTAGCGTTCTCAATTGTGGTCAATGCATTAAAGTGTAATTTACAGATATTTTATACGGCTGTATCATAATTTCTAGATCAATATTTCAGCTACATTTGGACTTCATAATTAATACCTACCCGTTTATTAGTGGCAACGGTAGACCAGCAAGTGCTAACAACGCTATTTCACTTCAAAAGGTAGCTAGTCGGCTTTCAAACGTTTTATCCATAAACCATAAATTAAGAAAATAGAATTAGTTTTAAGAAATTTGTTGACATGTCAACGTTGTTTCACCTGAACCCCTCAAGCTGAAGACGTAACGCTAACCACTATCGAAAATCTGTATGGGTATGGCTAACAACAACAATGTTTATTTGATCTTTGACAACAAAAATACTCGTCTAAAGCTAGCCTATTATATGCAGTATGTATATAGTATTATATAGCCAACATAAGAACTTACATTAGACCTACTGTCCCACGGAAATGGTGTAGTTTACCATTCCTTTCGTCGTAACTTCGGCTACCTAGCTAGCAAAGCAATTTGACAGACAGCGGACGCCGGAGTTCAACCTAACATGATGAGGGGTGTGTCCAAGAGTGTGAGAGTGGGCTACCATTGGTTCAAATGATCACAGTTCTTACAGCTGATTTGCTAATCTTTGCGATTTAAGGCTAGAAAACAAATTCTCCTAGTACTCGGGCTGCTGTCAAACTGCAGTCAACTTGGTTAAGTAGTCTCCCTCACCTAAAACTTTAGTAGCTAACACATACACACTTCAACATATTGTGAAGGAATGTTTAATATAATACCTAAATAAATAAATATGCTTTCAAGTTGATCATATGTTGACCAAAATAGTCCTAATAGCTTCATGCAATAATGGTATCCCAGTGTTTAGTAGCCAATAATTAGTCAGCGCTTAATTTGTAAAGCTGGAGGTGGAGGAACACAGAGAGAATAATTAGGGAAGTATTCCCCCAGTATCGAGAAGGGAAAAAAAAGGTAAAGAAACATACTGTATGTTGTTGCGTCATAGGTTTTTGTGTGTAAATGATGCCATTTTAACAAACTGATGGACAATTTCTAGAGGCTGAGTTATAAATTATAGTTAAAATTCTTTAAAAACAGGCCACATATTATTTTACTGAAAAAAAAAATAGGTGCTAGATTCAGTTGAAAAGGTCCCAGTCCCGATTAAGGAGGTGGGGGAATATATTCTCTTGTGTTCCCCCACAAATTAAGCACTGCAACTAGTCTACACTAGCCAACACAGCCTAATAGCAGTAAAAGAGAAGCCTGCCTGGTTTACAAAGGTATACAAATGCCACCAAATCTTCTGTTGGCTATATGTGTAAAAATGTGTCTCTAATACAAAAATGTTATATTTAAAAAAGTGAACAGCAAACAACACTGGAGTAAGGTGCCTCTGCTGTCTGTCTGTCACATTAAACGCTGATTTAGACCATGCTTCATTGGCAGTTTATTCTGTTGATTGATTGATTTTCTTACAATTAGCACAAATTTTCTTTCTCAGTAAGAAAAAAAAAACTAATTTAATGCATGAGTGCTTGCATTAATTGGCAGAAATGACAATGTCCAAGTTTAATAGCAAAAACAAATTATTGACTCTAGTTAGTATCTGATTGTATATTGTCCCGAGTACACTTGAGTGACAAAGGTAATTAGAGTCCTGGATCTTTCTTTGGGCAGTCAGCGATGCAAGGTCACCATCACTCTTTTGACACATACAAATCAAAGACCTCCTCAAAACAAATAACTTTATGCTTTGCCTCCATTGACATTTTGATGAACTGTCTGACACAAACAAGGGTACAAATATCCAGGCCACTGCTTTTGTAATGAGTTTTTGTCTTTGCTCCCGATTCTCTCTCTCTAATTAACTATTGTGACCTTGTTTGGCCAAACAATTAAATTGGATGATTGAATTAACCTCCTAAATGTGTGACCCACTGGGGGACATTTATTTTTTTATTTTTTTATACTGCATTCATATCTGCTCTAAGGTATATCATTGCCCTTGTTTAAAACTCAGTTATGATTCTGGCTAATCTTGATTTAAAATGCTTAACCCTGTCTGCTGTAAAGATTAAATAAAAGTTGCATTAGTTTAAATTACAAGCTGTATTAAGAACAAAAATAACACATTTTTGTAAGATAAACTATAGCAGGCTTTTGATGGTTTGTTATTGGTGGCTGTTGGTTACATTATTGTCTGCTAGGTAAAAAATTCAGTTGTTTCAGCAGCATTTTTCAGCTGCACCTTAGCAGTTGCCTGAATGTAAATTTGAGATGAAATATGTTCTTTTCTGGCAGTCAATTTCATTGGAGATTTTTAGACCCTCTGAATACAATATACACTTGGCTGTAAATGACAGTTAAAAATGACAAGAGGCATTCCCCGGGGAAACCTTCCATGACCACTCAGACACAAAGGAGCTAAAACAGATGACTTTGTGTCCAGGTAATATTTAATAACAATGTTAGTTTGAATAAAAATGCCAAGTGTAGATTCAAATGTAATATGCATTTAAAAAATATGAACAACTGGGGAATAAAGGTTAAAAAAACATCAGGCAAAGCCTTCATAAAGCAATAGTCTCTTCTTATCCCTCAGGCTATGGCCTGGCTAAAACCTCAATACAGCAATTATTTGCTGTAATGACTGCAGTTCAAATAAGCCTGGAGATTTTATTAAACCAAATGAGAGAATCATCTGTGTATTATCACCTTTTGATTGACAGTGACAAGTGTTGGGCACAGTCGGATGTGAGCATGATGAAGAAAGCTCTCGGCAAAGCTCTTGATAATGTTACCCCTGATAAAGTTGCCCGGCAAACATCAGCCAACAAATGGAGAGGAAAAGCTCCACGCATATTAATTCCAATTGTCAGATCCCTTCAGTGGGGGAGGAGGTAATCTGGCAGACAGCCCTGGCTGCCCCTCAATCCACTGACTGGCATTTTAGACAACTAATGAAAAAGAAATCCATTGTGCTGATCATATGCATAGATTTGACTCGATAATAATGATGAAATTGAAATATTCATAATAAAAGTAAAGGTCACTCGCTGCTTTGGCTAAGCTTCCTAAGCTGCAACCTTTGCAAGAGCGGTTGTCAGGTTCCAGTGCTAAAACAAGAGAAAAAGGAGAGAAGTCAAGTTTTCAAGCCTGTGGGGACACAGAGGTGAGACTCTGGAGTGACTGAGCCTACTACAACTCACTGGTCATCTCCCCTCTTTGAACAAGCACGTCCATGTCCACTCAGAACAGACTACACCAGTCAGGTCACAGTCCTCAGTGTAGTATTTCCAGGCTTTGCTCTGTCATGCTGTATTAAAACTGCTATGTGCATTCTTCAGGGATTTGTCTCATCTAGTTAATAAAATATATGGAAATATGAACACGTTCTTCCTCCCGGTGTGCTGCCTGTCTGTGTATGTAGGTCACCTGAGCTCATATAGGTATAGGAAGAGTCATGTCTCACTTCTGAAGGACACTCAACAGTATTATTGCCCGCTGTGACTTCTACACTGAGCCCTATCTTCATGTGCATCATCCAATGGCATTTATTAGTGCCATGTACTAAGTACAGGCCATGTTATTGAATTTGAATATCAACAGCAAGCCCTGGAAATATATTATATTAAGAAGAAGCAATCTCATTTAATAACACCCAAAACTAATAAAAGGAGGGCAGATTGGAAATTAAATTTATGAATATTGCTTGGCAGCAATAGCGATCCAAAAAAGCATTGTCTGTCATATAGATCTTTCTCCGCATTTGTAAGTACAAGTCTAAAAATAATACACACATTGAAAGGTGTTTTTGTCTTGTTTTGGTTTTTAAACAATTTGGTTAAATATATTATGTTTAGAAATAATTAGAAAGCCATAGCTGAGCAAGCTAAAAATGAGAAAATGAACAAATGTTGTACAGTTTACTTTAAACCTTTTATGTCATGGATGCCTGATCTTTTTTTGGCCCAAAAAGATTAATATACAAGATATCTTTCTCAAAGAATTTGCAGAAAGTTAAAAATGTTCAAATGATCCAAAATTTATTTATTTTTTTAAACTTTTCATTGACAGTTATGATGCTGTCTTGTGTAGAGCCACTTAGAAAACATATCTTGCTTTTTTAACTGAAGACCTTTTCTTTACTTTCTACTGACTTGCTTCACTTGAGGCTGTAACTTCCTCTTTTTGTGTCTTTGAAAGACAACATTCTGCTGTGTGTGAAGAGTACAGGGTTTGCCGAGATGTCCCATAGTCCCAGTCTGTCCATGTGTAAATGTTGACTCCCGTTGGAGCTGGGACTGTATTCAAGCTTGAAGCGAAGAAAATAATCTGATCTCAACATATATCTCAGTCGGTACTTCCCAAACCTTCATCAACAGATGCAACCCTGGAATTGATTAGCCACAGGTCGATGAGCAAATCTCTTTGGAAACATTTTTATTTATGTGTGTGTTTATGTGGGTAGCTTAGAGGGCCATTAGCAGGATTACCTTTGAGGCTTGGCTGAACAACAGATGTTCAAGGACAACTCAATCAATTTGACTTACAAGAGCCTGCATTTTCTGGAAGCAAGCGATAGGTGTGTAAGTTAAATAAAATCAGCTCGGTCTGGTAAAACAAGGCAATCCGAGACACAATAAGTCAGTCTTTTAGTGAAATATCACTGCTGGCTTCACTAAGACTATATGCACACTGTTAATGCTTACCTTAAAGCTTTCCAAATGATCAGGGGATTTGGTGGTTCCTTTAACTACTGGCAGCTCAAAGCTTCTACAAGCTTATTATGACTTAATATCACATTGTAACTGCCCCACTATAAACTTCATTTTTCTATTCTCTACAAATGTACTAAAATCTAACATTAAATGCCCACAAACCAACTTTAATAATTTTTTATTTTATTAATCATAGCACATACACAATACACCAGCATATATTTTAATGTCTTGAATTGTTTCCGCAGCAAAAGACAACTTTAAAATTCCCATTACCTTTACATAGTACTGGATTCAATTACAAGCATCAATATTGAATTCAATTAACCTTTGCTGTGGATATTTTATTATATTAAAATTACCTTGATTCAGTAAAAATGCATTATTTCTTAGAGAAGATCATGTTCTTTCATTCTTTTCAATTTCCCATGCTTTCCTCTCATGAATCAGATGGTGAATAAATGTGTTACAGAGACTTGCGATCTGTGGTTCAGCTCCACGCTTATGCCTCCGTTATCTGCAAACTTATTAAAATGGAGTCAGAACACAAATGCTATTTAAAAAGTTGAAGTGAAACAATTTGCATTGGGGGTGTGTGGAAATGCTAATGCATTCTTTCACTAAGCCTCACAATCACTGTCATCCATTTTGAGCTCTGATTGTTTTCCACATGGATGCCTTCATTCATTATTGCAGAATTATAAACATAAAGAATATCTCTGTATTAATATTTCTGCTTTTTGTGAAAGCTCAATCAACCATAGTGTCCTAATTTTTCTCCCAGAACCTCATTTTATATTATCTCTCTACTTAAGGAATGGATGTCCCAGAAGGGATTTATTTCATTTATAGGGATTATTGAATTAAATTAAAGTAGACACTTACTGCAAGCCCAACAGAGGTACCTTATCCACTTAAAGGTAGGCCTCCTCCTTACTGCTATTTTGGCAAACACATTAGACTGCCAATGCTTTTGTTGGCTGAGCCTGCTGCAAAATGCATTTATTTATTAATGAAAAGCAGGGAAATTGCTTGAGGTAAGTGGAAAAGGTCATGCATTGAATAGCTCTTTAATTAAGCTACTTAACAAGTGCACTTACATGACTGATGACATACACTTCATATTTGTTTACAAGCAGAGTTAGCGTAAAAAGAAGTCAGTTGGAAATGATCAAATGTATAATCAAGTATTATGTAAATAAATATTAGAAATACTAAAGTTAAAAGTGTGTGTGTTTTTCTGTATACCATTTCCCAAGAATACTGATGTAACTTCATATGTTTGTCACATAAAGCTAGCCGTGGGATTTCCAGCAGCCTGTCTTTTATACATGTATCCAGCAGCAGATGGCAGGCTGTTTCCACTGATGAACCATCTCCCGACACATGCTGAACTTCTGTACCCTTCAGGCTGTGATGTTGGCTTCCCAGACCCCGCTGCTCTTGCCTGTGAAATGCATTCCCATTAAAAAGGCATTTTTAAAGCCAACACCAGTGCTATAACAATCATCTCCCCAAAGCCAAGCCTCCGCAGCCGGGAGCTCGGGCTGTGCTGCCACACAGGCAGACATGTGGCGGCCGCCGCAAACAAAGGCCCTGAACTCTCCTCCCTATTCCGCCACCATAAGTCTCCACATGCTCAAAGAGGCCGGTCTGCCAGGGCCAATTACACCCACAGCCCAGTGTGAGGTCGCACACGGTCCCCAATCACACAAACAACACCACGGCTCCATCAAAACACACATGAAATTGCACGCATCAAAGAAAACGCACACTGAGTTAGTCCAAATTTTAAACACATAAAAAGCTTTTTTAAGAGCAACAAAAATAACAAGGTGACAATCATAGTGTCAGACATGGCTGTCTCATTTCACTGCATGTCATCCAGTTCAGAACTTGGTTAGTTTAACACTTTAAAAAGACTTGGTCAACAGTGCTGAGTGCTATACTTTGCATGCACATTTCTGCATTTAAAAAAGAATATGAAAGTGACTCAGTAGCTTTAACTTTCATTTTCTGTCAGGTTTTCTGAGTTATCATTGCATTTCAAGTAATGTAGAGCTGTAGTTATTTTACCTTACACAAGGGTAAACAGTAACACAGCTAAACATTCTCGTGGCATTGTAGAGTAAAGGCAGCTGACTTCCTTTAGAAAATGTATTCTCTCTGAACACTATAACAATCAGGACTATTTGAATATAGAACAATTTAAAAATTTAATATATCCAAATGACACTTTGTTTGATCCAAAATAAACACTATTCCAATTGTTATGGGACCTACCTGCATGAACAGAAACCATAACCCTGTGCCCTGATACAGCCATCAATACCCATGAGGCCTTGTGTCATGTGACAATCAGGTGGAGCAGAGGTTCACATGCCGTCTGTGATCCCTCGGAGAAAGACCATGCTTTCGTGCTCTCACACCAAGTACTGATGTGGCAGCTTGTTAAATAATTTGTGCTTCTTTACCGGGGTCATTGGATATAGAATCTAACCCTTGAATAATTAATCTAGAGACAATCTAAGCAGCCGACTTCTGTTTCCTCTCAAACTGTTTGCCGCTGTCCCCAGATTTCTAATGATTCGCTGTTTAATTCATCTGGATTTTGGAACCTCCATTGTAATAACGCTTTGGGGCAAAGTGTTGTGCGGAGGAGTGTGTCCTGAGCGTGACTCGACACATCTAGAAAAAGAAAAACCACACACATAAGCGTGCAGCCGAAAAAACTATTTTCATTTTAGGAGTAAAAATAAAACAAAGGCTTATTACTGCTGCGGCTTTGTTTAGCAGCATAATTGCTTTCATTATTCCGAGCACAATTGATACCCGCAGTGTAGGTTGAAAGAAGTGCAGTTGTTTGAGTGAAGTTGGAAATTAGATCTTTTATTGATACTTTTTTGGTCTCAGATCTGATTCTTACAAAGCCTAGTGATAAAACTGGAGTCTAATTGTCTGTCTGTCTCTGTGAATACTAATGCCACTCTTCAGGCTCTTACATAGATCCATCGGAGCTGAGAGGTTGGAGAATGTGATGCAGGCAAAATGGAGGAATATGAAATAAAACTTGCAGATATCAACTGGTGATAGCAAGGCCTGGGTAGTTGTAGTCGTGTTTGTGGACCTGTTTTCTGCATGCCAGTGGGAATTTCAACTGACGGCTTTCAAAAAGGACTATACACATGCAGCAACTTGGTCTACTGGCAAACTAACTTCGGTAACCTGACTTCTAAATCTGGCAGTTTTTGTGTCATATGAGCAGCATCACCACTCGGAAATCAGACACCAATTTTCAAGCTACATTTTATGGACTTCCATAAGTATTTTGTGGCTGCATTTCTGAAATACTTTCAATCCATGCAAAATCCACATAACTGTCTTAGTGCTTATCGCTGAGACTTCCATTCTCATATTCGTTCTCATATTCCAGTTGTTTTCTCACAGTGTCGGAACCTCATTTAGTTTTCGGATAGGGAAGTGATGCATTAGCGATAGAACTGTGAGTCTAAGGGACATTGTAAAAAGCACAGTAACAGATACAGCTTTTTTAAAAAATACACCAAGACAGGGAGAATGACACTTAGCCCTTAATCATCTGTGTGTCTGCAGGGATCCCCTGTACTTTTGTGTCTATTGCAGATAATGGTCTTTCCTCACTTGACAGCATGTCTTTGTGGAGCCGTGGCTCTGTAACCAATGCTTAAGTGTATCAGGGTGACAAAGCGTTGCTAGATTTGGTGGTGTCACGGCTCATCATGTAGTGACACTGCTGACAGCTGCGGCGTTAAGACGGGAAGGCTGTTGAACAGAGTTAGAATAGATTCGAGTGCAGTAGACTCAACTTCCATAACAATTCCTTTCCCTGAGGATCACGCTGCAATAAGCAATCTCAACAACACCAGCTGGAACCTCTGGAAGACAGGGAAGGGAAGTAAAATGGAAATCCAAAATGTTGCCATGGTTATTGGATAGCATGGGCGCTTGTGTTTGCGAGCAAAAACAGGCAAAAGCGATACAAGAATGACAATGTTCTTTGTGGGATTGCACTCTCATGATAGAAGCTGGCAGGCTGCTCAAGTGCACTGGCTTTTTCCTCGGAATAAGAGGGAAAAGTCCCAGCCATCACACATAACCACACCATCTTGAATCTGTCCTTTCTCATCATCTTCTACAGGCCTGTTGGTGGAGACCCTTCTTGCCAGGTCTTCTACTGACTTCCTGATTTTCTGAAAGACAGTACAGACAAATTGTATAATGGCAAATGGCGACCCAAACCTTGTGGGAGCGTGCTGTTCCTGGACCTCAGACTCAGTTGCAACTAATTTTGCTCCAACCCCAAAACAAGCTGAAGAACATGACAATAACCAGGCTTTGTTTGTCTATGCACAGAATGATTCGTGAGGTTTGGCTACAACTAAAGTTGGAGCTGTATGTCTAGTGATCTGCTTTTTGTTTAAAAGAAATTTAGATCTTTAGTTCACATTTTCATTCAAGATGACTATTGGTTCATGAGGTTTCCGGTAGAGTGCTCACTAGCCTCACAACAGTTTATTGTTACAGTTATTGTGTTTTATAGTTAATAAGTTCAGTTTCTTAATTAATAGAAAAACATAACTGCAGTCACCTATAAAATTTATATAAATACCAACAGGTTTGTTGTGCAGAGGGAGCCTTCAGACTAACTTTATTAAGTCCATATGTAGCTAATAATGTAGCTAATAATGCTAACAGCTCCTAAAGTCTCAATCAGCAGACAAGATTGTGTCATTGGTTAGCCGCCTCACAGCAAAGGTTTCATCCCTGTACTCCAGTTTCCTCCAGTAACATAATAAAACATGCCTCCTGGTGTGATTTTACTATGATGCCGAGTGCTGGACGGCCTGCACGATGCTGGGGGGGACAAAAAGGGATAATAAAAAAAAATATTACTTTAAAGATACCTCAGTTGCTCACCTGGTAGATCGCATTACACATACTTGGGCAACCAAGGATCATTCCATTTACCCAATGTCATTCCCCTCTTTCTCACCCTGTTTCTTGTTTTGTTTGAGTCGTTTACACTCGTTTACACAAAATAATCTATTAAAAGAAAAGTGATTGGCAGATGAGCACGCTTAAATCAGACCAGCCTATTGTCATCCACCTGTCTCAAAGTAACACATTAAAATTCTGTAATCAAAATCTTTAACAGAAATAATCTATATTTCCGTTTCCAAGTTTCCCATTTTAACTGTAATGACTGTTTAGTTCCCCTAACCATTAGCAGGCTGTGAACATTCATTAATACCAGGCTGTTCCTCATTTTCCAGTTCTCTGATTGCACCAAGCAGTGGGCACCTAATTTGCTCAATGAAATGTGGCTCACAATTACTCAGGCAGGGATTTAAAATATTACAGAAAATTAGTTTGATTTTAATAAATTTGGAACTATCTCATTGAATAGCCCTCATGAGGAAGGACCTGTTAGTGGACGCTGGTGGGAGTGTCGGTTGGGGGGGTTTAACCACTGAAGTCATAACCGGCAGCATCCTCATTTTTAACTTTAGTTGTTTTATTGAGTTCCACGGGCTGGTAGCTTTACATTTAAATAATCTATTCCTTCCATGCAAGCGCTGTCCACAGACCTACTTTCCCCATGAGAACCACCCATCTGGCACACAGAAACTTGTCACAAAGCCGAAGTAAATAAAATATAAGTTAGTACATTTTCACCATGTAGCACAGGGTGTATTTTTCTTTTACAGCGGGATATTTTGCTCATGATGGAGGGTGAGTGCAAAAGAAAAAGTGGAAATACCTCAATAAATCATTCCTTGCGTTCTACCTCAAAAATAGTGCGCTCATGATAAATGTGAGTTTACTGGAATCATTTGAAGACTGAACAATGGCTGCATGTGTGCGTGTCTGTGTGTGACAAATCTGGAAGCATTTTATGGTCAGCCACAGAGGCCTTGGTGATTGGACAAGCTGTGTCACTCCTGGTCTTAAAAGGATTTGCACAACAGTGAGTGCATCCTCGAGTCATCCCTACATTTGCGGAAGAAGGAATTTCACTGGATCCGCAGCTCTGTTCATTTCTGTTCAAACTGCCGCCCCTATTGCAACCTCGAGCAAACACATGATTCGTCTTAGCAATTTGTGCTTGTGGTGATAACTTTCTGAAGTTTGAAAGTGACTTAACTTAAAGTGGATTTGTCAGTGTAATCCGGCACATTCACTCGCTTTACCTCAACGATAACTACACCCACAAACCCATTATGGGCCTTTTTTGGGTTAAGTCGTTTATGACAAACCTTGTTAGGATCTTTTAAGTAAATTGAATTATTGTGCAAATGCCGTGGGATGGATGAGTTGTGGATGTTTGCAGAGCCAAAATGTATTACCAGTTGCTTAGCGTTTGGTAGCTAATAATGCTAACAGCAGGAAAAGTACAGTTCTTCTTCAGTCAATTTTTACTGTTTAGTTGGGACGTTTCCTGTTATAATTTACAGGCTTAACGTTGGAATGTACAGTTATTTTGTGATATGTTTACATATTTATTCTTCCGGGGAGTTGTTGGGTGGTTTGTTATATAGTAGCTCTGAATGGCACAAGGGGCTTCCAGAATCCTTCATATCGCCACACTGCGCCTTCTGTATTTCACAAACTCATTCCAAACAACCCCCCACACCCACCACTCCCCACACACACACACACACACTCAAATTTAAGATAAATATGAAACCAATGGAAGAAACAATCCACAGACCTACTGTCCTCATGAGCCCTACCCATCAGCCTGTCCACAGACCTACTGTCCCCATGAGGGCCACCCATCAGCCAGACCACAGACCTACTGCCCCTAGCCTGGCCAGCCCAACTTTTATCCTATTATATACAAAGAAGTTAGTCTGGTACCCTGTTGCTTGTGTTCAATTTCAAGGGTGAGGTTTACAGGCGTAATGTTAACCAATCAGAGAAACGCCGGACATGACGCACACGACGCTAGTTCACATGGCCAGCAGTAAAGCGAACACCAGAGCGGTTTCATCGTTTTTAAACTTTTCTGGTTATTGAAAACTGAGGCGAGCAGAAATAAACTACCGCCCGGCAGCGTCCGTGTTTTGGACTAGCCGCGCAAGCCGAGTTACTTGTGTGTGTGTAAACCACACCCTGCTACAGACAAACAACTTGTGATTGGTCCGTCCACAAAAACACAGAGAGAAGGGATTCGCTATGAGAAAGGGACCAGACCATTCTTTTTTTGAAAAAAGGAAAACAGTCCATAGACATTCCTTCTGCCTGTTTCACTCCTCTGTGTTTAATTGATACACCCATCTGCCAGTCCATAGACCTACTGTCCTTATGAGGACCCCTTCTCTGTCCCATTCCAGAGGAATTGGGCCTGAACTCTATGCAATGCTGTAAAGTTGTGTCAGCCAATTCAGCCCCACAAAATTTCATCCAGGTGCCTTGAGGTTTACAGGCGTAATGTTAACCAATCAGAGAAAGTCCGGGTGGCTGCATTCTCGTAGACAAGGCAAGAGCTGGTTCACAAAATATGGCCAGCAGTAAAGCTGCCACCAGAGCGGTTTCGTTAAACTTGAAAACTATTTAATGGGCATAAAATGGACATTAGCATTTTAAAGAGGTGGATTAACACATTAATCCGGGCAATTTTCATCCAGCACTTCCAATGAGATCGTCACAGCACACGGGCTCCTAATGGGGCTTAACCAGCTTTTTCCCTTAGTGCTCTCAGGGATAACACCCAACTGGCATCAGGAATGGCTGCTACTAAATTGGGGGGTTTAATGTGTGTGACGGCTCTTTCAGAAGCGAGCTTTCACTTCCAAATCAACAGACGTCCACATGACACATTACACAAGTTATGACAGTGCCTTGGGTTTATGCTGTGTGTGCAGTGCTGAGACATCCAGAGATACAGTTTTCAGATGGTGAAACTGCCAGTGCATGAAAGGCAGTCATCAAAGAAACTGTTGCTGGATGAACATCATGAAGTTGACTTTTTAGCCATGCTGAACATATGTGGTTTTGTTAAAAGAGGCGCACTGGCTTGTTGAGCACAATCACTACATACAATAGTGTGAGTAAGTACACAATTATGTTTGTAGGACTGTGGTTGCCACTAACTTCCTGTTTTTCACTGTGTATTCTCTACATGCTTATAGGATCAAAGAACATCCTAAAATGCTTAGCACTGAACCAGATGAAACTCATCATTTGGTCTGTACCAGATCTATAGACACACATTTGTTTGAGACTTCCACACTAAAAGTTGACAATGCACTGCGGATTGTTTTAAGACTCCACTTGTCAAACTTGCGGAAAGACGTGTTTGCTTGTGGATCCCAGCGGAGTTAGCTGTCTTTCATGTCTCAGGGACAAACATGTGATGAGCACACATGTCCTGTATGTTTCTGTTCACACCCATTCACGCAGAGCATGTTCACACACACCTCGTACCACTATGAGCCGTCAGCAGTGGCACAAACCCTCAGCGGCACTGTTTAGACGACTCTCCTGATGAAACGTGTCCCCTACAATGGTACACACTTTCATTTTTTATCCTGGCGCAGCTGCTCCTCCCATTTCTGTGCAGCATTTTGGAGCTAACAAGCTACCTTGCTAAGCAGCTATTAGGCACGACCATGTGCAATGACCTGTGCTAAATGTCACTGCAGTTTATGCACACACAACATGTAAGCCTGCTGTACCTCCATGCAAAGAGAATGTAATGTAGGTCATCAAACAGAGTCGGCTGGGAGTGCGTTGTTGTTTGTGCACAGGGAGCAGCCTCCAGAGAAAAGGCATGAGGCAAAAGGATGGATGTAAAAAAAACAACAGAGGGAAAAACACAGTGGAACAAACAAAAGCTTCTTCGACAAACTGTTAAAACGTAAAGTGCGCCTGTTCGGGGTGTTGTCACCATTGAGTAGGGGAAATCACTCACTGCACTCCTATTCTCTCCGGTGAATAGTTTATGTGACATACCTTCTATTCACCTCTGCTGTACTTTCTGTCCCATTATCATTCTGACATGAGATTGCACTCAAGACAATGTTGGAATATTTGATAACAAAGATTGTGAAACTGAAACACTGTTCTAAATTAATAAACAACATATTCTGAAGCTTTTAGGGCAGAATCCACCCTTTTCCTGGGGCTCACCATATTAAAAGTAATATTACTTTTGCATCCTCTGCCTTTTGTCCTGTACCATCTGACTAATATTAGAGAAAGCTCTCAGCTTCCTGGACGGAAATCAGAGATGGGTGTTTCCTGAGACATGCTCTGGCAGGACGCCATGGACCATGTAACCTCTAGCTGGATCAGCGACACAAATGACATCTGGAGAGGCCGTCTGAGCTCAAGCACGGCTTCTTCACTATTGTGTCTAAAAGCAGCAGCGTCTCCTACATGGGTGATGAGCTGTAAATGTCGTGTTCATGCTTTGGCCTAGACTGAACTGAAAGCATTGCAAATACACAACTTTCATACTACATTAAAATCTTTGACTGCAGTGGACATGAACTAAATACACCACTTCTAAATACACCACAGTTTTACAGAATTCTTGTCACGTTGCCCTAACCTCACACTTCCCTAGCAAATACAGTAACTCATCAGGGTTCTATTTCCAACACATGTTTACCAGATAAAGTGAAAAAAGATCCTCCCAATCTCTTCTGCTAAAGATAATGTCTGCATTCCATGGCAACCACTCTGTCATGGTCAGCGATTCTTACTTGTCAGATAATCAAACACACAAAATGTACAATGATCAGAAATGTCAATAATAAGCCCACGGTCGACCAAAGTACAAATCCAATCCTGTTGATAGTGGGTCACCTTTTCCATTACATTTTTTATTTATTTATTTAAGGACTGCATAGAATTGAAAGGGATTTACATAAAAGCACATACAGTATACGGGAAAATGTTCACCCAGAGGTTAACTATGGCCAGCATTGGAAACCATATCAAAGCTCTGGTGTGTCTGTCCTTTGAGAATAATTACACTTACTGTAGCTGCTGCTCAGTCTGATTCGAGTTAGCAGCCGGAGAGACAGCCAAGGAGCATGGAAGAAAAAGGACAGAGACGTATAGTGCAATCCTTGTCTTCTCATTTGCTTTGGCCAAGCTTTTGACAGCTTCAAAAAAAAAAGAAGAAAAATGCATACTTTGAACCATAAGATAAGGATCAGCTTAAGTCAGACAGATGCTATGAGGAAAAATCACATTTTACACAAGGGCTTTCAAAAAGTGTGCAACATCAGTAATTGAGGATAGAGTACAGTGATAAAGTGATCAAAGCAGGGAGCTTGCAAAGTTAATGAAAATAATGCAAAAACAGGCATTTCTTTTTAGTGACGGAAGGGTTTAGAGGGTTGTTGTTTTATCCAAGCACTGGGACCTATCTTTTAATAAGGATCATAATAAGAGAGGTTTCAAACAATATAAAAAATATATATCAGACGCCTGTGAACAGAGGGACAGTGTGTGCTCCGATGCATCGTGCAGCCGATGTGAATACGTGTAAATGTGTGGAATAGATCCATCCTTTCCTGATGTGGCTCCCAGCAGTCGACAGCTCTGCCAACCGTTGTCATTTTCTGGCAGCCAGATTACTCTTGGGGTGGCATTTTCACAGTTGTCAAGTGAGGATTTAATGGCCAATTATCCTCAGATAAATATATCTCTGCTGAGGAGAGGGAGCCATCATAGGAGCGGGAGACTATCGCTTCTAATTGTCGGCTAAAGAAAGAGAAAAACATGTCTGGTCAAAGCCTCGAGAGACTGGCCGACTTCCTCTATCCCTGGTCTGCCACCTCATCATCACTCCCGAAGCCAGTTTGGATCCCTTAAAATAAATCCACTGTACTGTAAATCATGTGTTACACTTACAGCACAAACTACACATTGCTGTTTAACTGGGTGTCACCAGTGTTGCTTTGACCAGAAACCAGAACTGGTTTGACTTTTTTCTGCTTATGATAAGAAATTACTCGCTGAGAAAAAAATATATATAATATTAAAAATATTTATCAGGCCAATCAGATGGCTAGTAAAATAATTCTTAACAAAATCAAGAAGATCAAAAAAATTAGCAGGACACCATTAGCATATGAAACTATTTTTATTAAATTTAGGTTTAATTCTGTTATTCTGCTAGTGACTGTCCCATCTAGCAATGTCCTATTAACAAGCTCCCTTCTCACCTTCTTAGCATTATTATTCCTAATTGGAAATCCAGAAATACGCTTGTCAATCTAGAGGACAGTTTGTAATGTTATTTAATAGAGTCATCTTTAAAAAGGGAAGTCCAATTAGATTATTGCTACCAATAGCTGATATAAGTTATACACAGTTGTCTATCTGTGGTGAAATTCTGTTCATCCAGTGGTGGCAGTAAGTGAAACAGCCGAGTTTAGGGTGTGAACATTATACAGACATACGTCTCTGTTGCTGCCAGGTTAGCGATGTGTAGATGTCAATGGGGATCATGGTTAACAGGCTGAGCAGGCCGCACCAACGTCACCTCAGGTTAATGACAGTGACAGTCTCAATCGCTGGGTTGGTGGAGTGGATTTAATGCTTCCCCTTTAGCACCAGGAATTGCTGATAATGATGCTCGGTGGCATGGATCTTGTCCTTTCTGACATCTGCAATGATTTAAACTCCTGCAATGGTGAGTTCATACACATACACACATACACACACACACACACACAAAGGAAATGCACTCACAGGGTCATCGGGTCCAAATGATGCTAATCTACTGTACATTTCATCAGATCAGATAAACATATCTTTAACCCTAATCCTAACCAAAAACTAAAACAAAAAACTTGAAAGTGAATATCCCAGTCAGAAGTACCCAATTTCACTGAACTATTTTTAATATTTTGAACATTATAATTCACAAAAAACAAAGATCCTGTGCTCAGAGATCCTATGGCCCCAGGCTTTCTATGAAATAATGAAAAGAATCAAAGACAAAGGTCAGTGCTGGTAGAGAACAAGGATCAAGCCACTACACACCTGCAGTGAACCAAGCAGCCAGTCCACAGACCTACTGTCCCCATGAGAACCACCATCAGTCAGTCCATAGACCTACTGTTCCCATGAGCACCACCCATCAGCCAATCCATAGACCTACTGTCCCCATGGGCACCACCCATCAGCCTGTCCACAGACCTACTTTCCCCATGAGAACCACCCATCAGCCAATCCACAGACCTACTGTCCCCATGAGCCCTACCCATCAGCCAGTCCATAGACCTACTGTCCCCATGAGCACCACCCATCAGCCAGTCCATAGACCTACTGTCCCCATGAGCACCACCCATCAGCCAGTCCATAGACCTACTTTCCCCATGAGCACCACCCATCAGCGAGTTAGTACCCTACTCAGTATGTCAACTTACAGTATTGCCATGGCTATACTACATAAAGCTAAACACAAAATTTGACGAGCACCTCAGACGTATACTATCTGATGTAAGACTTGTGCTGCACATTAAAAAAATGAACCTTCAAGACTTCAAGATACCCAGCTCAATCAGCTGGACAGCCCCTTATTTCTGATGTCCACCACTCCCATTGTCGCATCAGGTTTAGTTACGGTCACTAATTACAATTATCCATGTTTAATTCTGACAGGGGTCAACATTTCTATTTACTTTTGAAAATATGTGGATATTTGCGGTATGTCTCTCGACATGACTGTCAATAGCACAGGCAAAACAATTGAAAGGACTAATGTAAAACAGATTTCAATTGGATTAATTGGCTTTATGGCAAGAGTATTCACATGTGGCACGTTCGCCTACGCACACCAGCGTGCAGTCTAAGCATGTCAGAAATGCAAGAGGCCAGACACATTTTTATGCATATAGCTCATTATATCTGACTGTAACATGCTATTCAAGCCACGGCCGTCCCCAGCACGTCTCCCGAGCCATAGCTGTCATAGTGCACATCAGTAAGATGCAAACATTGAGCCTCCCTTTTACCGTTTTGACTCATTCATATGTAAACGCAGAGATATGTTTGCTGTAACAATAAAGTATGTGGTTTATCATCAACAATGTAGTGGTCTTTAAAATTTAAATAAAAGCACAAACTCTGGAAGCACTAAACAAAACTCTTACAAAAGTCATTACATGAGATAAACTGACCTATTTCCAGGAGAGGAGCAGCCATCATGATTACATCCGCCACAGGTGGAAAGGTCAGAGGGTCACGTGCGCATGCTCAAGATAAACATTTTCCTATGTCCTCTCATGTTACCTCTTCCCGCGAAGACGAGGACATCTCCAGGGACGCCAACGGCCTCTTTTTTGTGCGGTGTGATCTTAAGCGCTGCCATCATTCCTGCTTTCCCCTTTTTTTCTACCTGCTTTTTATATTTACATTATTGTCATTGACACTGTAATGATCGGTGTGATTATGCATGCGGACGTGGCTGTGAACGGGTGTGTTGACACGGTGTTGACAGGCTGCCGCGGTCACATCTTTCCAACTGTCTCAGGTGGGAGCTCTGGTTATGCACAGACTTCATTTAGATTCGATTACAGTGATGCACGCCTTATGGGTGTCACTTCTTTTCCGCTTCACAATTTAGGGAGAGAGGACGGGCAGTAATTGTGCTACCTGGGTGCCGAAGCCCTGGTGGCAAATCAAGCAGCGGGTGCACAGTGGCATATTGTCTGGCTGCCGGGCTCCATCTCATTTATTTGCCTCCAGTTGTCAACTGTGAATATCACCGTGTGCAAATTAGCTAGCTAGGCCTTCAAGGACCTGCACTGTGCTCTTTCTCCACCCACCCCACCTGAATGAAGCCTGTTATGTCCAATTACACATGCAGTAGTTGTGATTAGCATGTATAACTAGCAGCTCTGCCGTTAGCATCCATGCACACAAAAGATATAGTGTATAGTGTTGGTGGTTAGTACACGGTGATACACATAAACACATGTGCTTCATTACTCAGATTGTAGGAGAGGTTTTCTTTTGGGTTTTAATCTGCTTAGAGGCTCCTAGAGGCCTTCAGTCTGCTCTGCAATTGGACCAGAGAAAATATTGACTAAAAAGTGACCTGTTTTACATTTTAAATGGAATTACTTAACATAGATTAAGGTCCATTAGCTTGGAAAAGCAGATAAATAAATATTTTAAACTTGCAAACAGTACAAATATGTGACACATACATTACCTGGGCACACAAATATCAACATAATAAATGATCATTGTGTGTTCAATGTGTTCTTCTCAAATAGCTTCAAGCAGTACAGTCATGAGAAACATAAAGGAAAAGTATGCCAATTTTAGCTAGTTAAAAATGAAACCTTAGATCTTTTTAGCGTTTATTGTTGTACAGTTGTTGTTATTCCAGTGTGACTCCAAACGATGTCGCTGTGTGTTTGGCGGCGTTATCTGGCTCAACCCAAAAGCAGCATTACTCAGGCTTTGGCCACATGTGAACCGCATATTATGGGGAGTAGTGTTGGCCTCTGACCACCCCTGCTCTTAAAACTGTAGTGAAAACAAAAGAAGACAGTGAGTTCAAAGCCAGCGTCTGTTTTGTGTGTAGTCATGGTAGCCTACCATTGGACGCTTTCATCATATGGCTCAGTGATGCCACAGCGCCCAGAGGGGGTGATGTCACTGCAAGGTCAATGTCACATTTGAAAGAGACGAGCGATGGCTGCCAAGTACTTGTGGGGAGAGACAAATTTAACATAAGTGTCTTGAGATGGGAAGCAAGAAGGAAGGCACTGAGTCACCCGCGCTTGGCACTTGGTCAGGCCTGTGTGCTGTCAGCCAAACTGCAGGCCTCAATGTCGGGGATGCACATAGTCGACCACATGCTTCCGTTTATGTCTCTGTCATTCTCTGTCTCCTCTCTGGATCACAGTCAAATGGACAAAGTGCTCTGCTGAAACAAAGGGCGCGTTGCTATCCCCACTGCCGTGCTGACTGCTTTGGAGCAGCTGTGGAAATGTCAAACAGGGTTGAGATGAGAGAAGTGTCGTGAGTGGGATGAAACTGCTGACACCTCATTTCCTTTCATTCCCAGTTCTGAAGCTACTTTTGTCACAGAATGTTTTATATATTGTGAGGGTCCTATCTCTCGTCACTTACGCTTTTCACCTGACATCAACAGTGGAAACCCAACACATGCTATCACGCAAACGGCTTCTTGTGAACCATTTGTTCTGCCTTAGTAGCGTGCTCTTTGTTTGAACTTATGCTGTCTGTTTCTCCCCCAAATCTACTTTTGAGAGTAAGTACAGAGACTGAGACACTGTTTTTCCAACTGGCTCCAGGTTCTCTTATGCTGGTGTAGTGTGATTGCTGTCTCCACAATCACTATTCTCTTCTTTCTCAAACGTAAATCTCATGTTTTAAAGATTCCTTTAATGGGAATCAAAGTCTAAATATTTCAATACACCTATTTTATTATTCAGTAGACTCACAGGCATTTCCAGCCATCTAACCGCCAGAAATCCATGTGCTTCACGTCTGAGCAGTGCAGGTACATGGCTTCAGCTGGCAATATTACAGGGATTAGCATGGCATATGAAATATTTAGTGGATTTCTTCTTCCCTCCCTCAAAAACCTAATAAATCAAATGACTGCCAAATGTCATTAAAGTGATGGTCTTTAACTGAGTCCCTTTTCATATTCAAATTTGGGACAGAAGAAATGAAAGAGCAAAAAGGTTACTTGGTTTAGCTGAGACCCCAGTGCCCTATACGTGATGGGTGAACATTCGGGGAAGGGCAGATGGAAAAAGCAGAGAAAAGAGGAGTGTTGACTGAGAAAGTATTGTCTGATGTGCCAGCGTCCTCATGGCATTGGTGTCCCGTTGGCGCAGGAAACAGTGTCTGGCCTGCTGTTTTGATTAGTCCGAGATGATTTTTTTTTTTCCTTTTCTCGGGTTGAAGTGTCACCTCGCGGTGGATCACAAACAGGGGCTTGCAGGACAACCAGCTGTCTTTGTCACCAACTGTCACTGGCTTTGTCTCTCCGCTCTCACTGGCTGAACACATGATGGACATCTGAATGGCCAGCGGATTTGCGAGTGGCTAAGCTACACGGTTGTGAGCATACAGAGGAATCATCGATATTCATGCCCTCGACCACATCCTCCTCTGTAGAGAGCACTGGCGTCAGGAAAGGGAAATCTTTTAAACATATGGTGCTAATTTGCAACAAATCAACAGTGACCCAGGCTGATTTTCTACTTGGGATATTCATAGTGCACGTTACCAGACAACCCACACCTGTCTATGTTTGAAGCCTTGCCTTATTCATTACCAAAGTGTGTTGGCAAAGAGTGTCAACAAAAGCACAGCAGGCTTATAATTTGCATTCTTCTTACAAGGTGACATAATAATGTAAATTATCAAAGAAAACTGATTTTGTGTAAGGCACAGGGTTTGTTGTAATGCCATTGGCATTGGTCTCAAGAGACTATTCAAAAAGCAAATTATAATGGATACACAAGCTCTGTTTGTTACCTTAACTCCAAAGGGAAATCAGCTTCAAAATATTTTTTATGCGATCCCACTGAATGGCAGCTGTCCTTATGTCGACACCACATCACAAATGACAACACCAATATAAAAGACACACAATGAGCCAAACAAACTTTGATTTAGTTTTACTTAGATCATTAGAACCACTCATAAGGTCACAGCATTGGGACTCAGATTGAAAAACACAATGAAAAACACATTGGAGTTAATAGGAAACAGCCTTGACATAGTTAATATCCATTATACATCAAATTGATAATGTTAATTTTGAATAAGTCAGTAATGTGAAATATTTATGTGGAGCTGTCCAAAGTTTTTTATTTAATTTCCTTTTCTCTCCTCCTTCTTCTTTTCTTCACGTTGACTTGACTTTCTTCTCCATTAATTATCATGCCCAGGAGGTAAGGTTTCGATTGTGGTTGTCATGCGCCGTGTTAGATGGCTGAATCATCTTGACAAGGCGGCATGGCCCAATTACACCAGTGCTCCAGCGGGCTTTGATGTGGCGGAAAAGCACAGAGATAGGGGCAAATTGCACAGCCATATTATGTTAATGATCTGATTTAATCCTGCAACTAAACTTTATGTAGCTTGTTTAAAGAAGATGCTAACACTAATTACAGAGGTGCATAGAGGTGTTGGGTGGGATTGGGTGGAGAGGGCTGAGCCAAGGGGCTTGTGGTGGCACTCCTGCCGCCATGGCTGCTGGGAGTTTCACATCTACAAAGTGCAGCTCATAAATGTTGTAAATGAAAATGAGACAAAGTGGACTTATTTCTTCTTAATTATGACTCTGAATGCCCTTGCGCTGCTCCAAAACCTAGTTGGGCCACTGTCTTAATTAACACATCTGAAGATGGTGGGTAGTGCAGGCGAGAGAGAACAGGAGGATTCAGAAAAGAAGGATTCAGAAAAGAAGGAAAGGCAGAAGTTGGAGGGGCTTTGAAAGGGGTGTTACAGGGAACGCACGATAATATCAGCCTGTAATTAACTTGTCACTTCAATTACAGCCCCTCAGATTGGAATTGTCTTGGGTTATGGCGCCAGGCCCTGTCTGTATGGTTAATTAGTCTGTGGAGTAGCCACCACGCTCCTCTGTACTCTCCATGCCGTCACGCCTGCAGCCACATGGTTTATTGTTCTACATGATTGACTAGCATGAAGCACAGAGCAGATCAGAGTGGGGAGAAGGAGCGCGACTGATCAGCTGTCAGAGGTAAACCCTCTCCATAATGTCCTTTTTTATATTTTAAAGCTTGTTATGACTTTATCCTCTTAGCTTGCTTTTTTTCCCCTAAATTAATAATGGATATGTGTCTAAAACATCTTATGGCGTACAGCTGAGGTTGACGTTCTGTTTGAGCAGGAGCATACAGACATAGTGGCAGCAGCGCTTGATGGCAGCTTAAACCTCAAAGTTTAAGCACTTAAATAAGTAACGCTCCATTTAAACATTTACAGCTCTTAAGAAGGTAAGTAAAAAAACTCTTGACCCACCCGTGGACAACCTTAAATGACGCATTATTAAAATATCAAAACAGTCAACCAAGCCAATATGTTGACTATAATGTGATAATTCTGGATGGTAGCTCTCTTTACAGCGGCACTGCATAACCTTTAGCCACTAGATAGCGCAGATCCCTCAAAAGACTGTGTTGTTTGTTTTTGAGAAGAAACTAACTATAAGAAAAAACATGTCTTCTGAAACTGTAGTGTAAATTTCAGTTCATTTTGTACAAATACAACTCTGCTAGGGTCCAGTGAGTTGGCCCCTCTGTTTGCTTGCTGCTTAGGGTGTCACTCAGGATGGAATTATATATCATTTATGCTGGAGTTTTCTGTCCAGCTGAGGGTACTGTGTCAATGAAAAAGACATGATTCAACCAATCGCAAGTCTAAGAACCATTAAATCAATTTGAGAATGTATACTTTTGGACTTTAAAGTTATGTGATGCTACTAGCTAAAAGTTACGCAGTGCTCAAACTCTTGTCATTGGCAAATGGCTTTAGCTCAACATTTCTTGATTTTTTATTTATTTTTTGCTAACAACCCACCTTCACCCCAGCTCCTTCTTTTGTTGGATTTCAGAATGTTCAGAATTTCAGTTGTTATTGAGAATTGCCCTCAACAGTGTCCTGTAGATGGCGTTATCATTCCTGACACCCCTGTCTTAGCATCGCTGCTGAAACTTAAAGTGCATGAAGCTGTAAGCTTCCTGTGTATTTTACTAGATGACATTATAGCTTGTGGAAACATAAAAGCTAAAATAACTATCACACTGACAAATTGCAGACTAGAGAGCAGTCACAAAGCTTCCTTGTAAGAACAGGCATATCTTTGATAATATCTGCTCTATCCATAAAGAAAACAGTGTATATATCAAGGCTTGAAAAAGTAAACATAATTATCTGTTTGCATTAGACTCAAAAGAAGATGAAAAACACTTAGTGTTCTCAGATGGGTTTTTAAACTTCTTAAATGCAAGAGAAGCACTATAAATATACATTAGAGGGATAGTTGCAGTATCTGCTATGGCTCGTAAGGATTCGTCACTTACACCGTCAGCCGCGTGTATTATCACAGCGCTTGGTGTAGCGCTTTGAAATCTCACTCACATGCGCAATTGCACTTCGGAAAGACTTGTGAAGATGTGTGGAGCATTTTGACACAGGTATTATCTGCTCTGGGCCCAAGTGTGTCTCTGTGCTATCTCAAAGTCTCTCAAATAGAAACTTTTGCTTTTCTTCTATCAGTGTGAATTATTTTTAGATTTTTTTCAAAATGCAAATATGTAAAAGTGTTACTTAGCCTACTTAATATTCAAGAATTGTCATCAGAAGAAATGTCACTGCTCAAATGGACAATGTGAATATGTCAAATGTATTCATGCACATATTGTATTGTACAGATGAAGTCAATAGAAGAACAAAGACTTGATTGATCAATCCCAGGCACGTATATCATCCTGAATCTACTGCTACCTTTGATGTCAGGAAGTTGCTGCATGCCCATTATCTTTTTTCCTGATGTTGCCGACATAGAAATTTAAAATTGCAAAGTAAACTTGACAGCTGGATCAGGTTTAAGCTCTGATACACTCCTTTCCAGGAAGATAAAATGGGATAAAAGTTAAGCTTGGTAACTGTCGTTGGGATTTTGTAACTGTTCAGACACATATGCCAAAAAGACTCTTGGTATCTTTTCTTCAGGTTTTAAAGGGCATGCTCATTACGGCCTTTGCCTCTATGTTTCAGCTGTTGGCCCCTCATATCTTTTTTTTTTGACCAGATGAAACAAACTAAACATTATACCACCATTCTTGGATTGTACATTTGTTTCAATGAGTGGAATTGGTCTAACACAAACCAATGATGAAGACTCAGAGGGTTGGCAGTTTGATTACTACTCTCCCCAGTTCATACTGTTGTTGTGTCTTTGAGCAAGACACTTAACTCACCTTGCCTCCAGTTATGTTCCAGCTGTGACACTAGTGTATGAATGAATGGGTGAATGGATGTTTAATGTAAAGCGCTTTGAGTGCCTAGTAGGTGGAAAAGCGCTATATAAAATCCACGCTGTTTACCACTGCTCATTGTCATCAGTGGATAACATAAAAAAATTTTCAAGGCAACATGGAAGTAAAATGATTCTTCAGATATGACTTACCCATCAATCAAACCTGGCAACAAGAAATAGGAAAAACTGCTTATTGATTATACTCAGGCCAGAGAAAGGACTTATGACTTCTCTGCTCATTACAAAATCTGTTTCTGGGTTCATGCTATTTTCCTTTTTGTATCGTTTCAGTATGTTGCTGCTTCACTTTTCGTTTTCGTTGAGCTGAAATGAAAGCCGGGAACACTGGTTTGAGAAAGTGATAATTGTCGGCCTGCTCTGGTTCCGATATATAATGGCAGTCGTCCATGAGAAAGCCATCTCTCCAGGAATGACAGCAGCAGTGGGGAATGCACACCTCATGAATAAGCGGGCATGCAAACACTCTTTAGAAAGACGGCAGAATTCAAATGAGTTCTCTTATCAAGCGTGCCAATGGCTGGACTACAAGCGTGGTCATTATCCAATAGTACAGTCTTTGATCGGTAACAACCAATATCTTAGGCTTTACTCGGCCCCCCACTATTCTTTCCATTTTGCAACTTGTTTACAGTGAATACAAGTCCTCCTCTCTTTTTCTTTTGCTATCACTCTTTTTAATTGTCACTGACAACTTTGTTTGGCCCTCAACATAAAAGACATGCTGAAAGTAACACAATGACAAAGCTTTAAAGGAATTAGGTTTAAAATCAAAATTAGCCCTACAATTACTCTGCTGTGGTGCTGTTGAGTCCGGGCAAAAAGAGAAAGAAAAGGTACTGAACTGATTAAAGTGTTCTCCTTTTTTTTTTTTTTTCTTTGCTCCCCGAGAGGATCAAACTTACAAGTTCAGCCAGCTTCTTTTAGTGCTGCCATAAAAGTGTCCTTTCCCTCACAGACATGATGTGAGAGTGCGAGAAGTTCAATCCCTCATGTTGTTTGAAGATTACTGTACACATGCAAAATAACATGACTTGTACCAAAATGACTAATAAAAATTCCTTTGGGAAATTTTGGTCCGACACATTAGAGTGGTTTGAGTTACAATGACTTTTATGTCTTGGTTTCTTGAATATACATAAAGAACATACATGAAAAAAGCAACTTCTCCAGTTCTTTTCTCATGCAATTGGGTTTACCGAGTTAGAGTACAATTCCGATCATAAAGTTATCACAGTTCACGTATTGTGCAAGGCTGCTTTATGAGATGACGCCACAAATACCGAATCTGTCTGTTATTGCAAGTGACATTGTCATTATGAACTGACACAGCATTGCTGCTCCACTGGGGCATAAAAATGTCCTACTAAATCGTCAACATAAACACGCTGATAAATTACATTTATATGCCATCAAGCTGCGACATTTGCTGACACTCGAAATGTTTCTTCAGATCTGCCAAGGCGATGGTTCTCATTATCCAGCAGAGGAGTGAGCGCAGCCAGATTGTTAATAAAAAATACACAGACAGTGACCTTTGTAAAGTCTCCCTCCAAATGACAGAGTGAGCTCCACTGGTTGTGTAGTGGAGGCTGTAACAGAAAGGGAAAAGGCCTTTTTACGTTAAGTGACTTAGAAAATTAGTTTAGTTTTATCTGTCCATATCTTTAGGCTGTCATTCTGGACAGACCAACAGGGTCACAAAGGTCACTGTGTACGCACAATGCCCTGTCACAAGAAAGTTCAGCTGTGGAGAGAGAAAACCTCAGGCCTCCGCTCTGCCCAAGAATTGCTCTACAAAGTGAGTGGAAGAATGTCTATAATGGCTAATGTCTTAATTAGCCCATAAGAAATAATAGCACCCAGAACTGAAACACAAACCCGCCAAATCATGACAAAATGGCAGTAATGGTTCACTTGGATTCCTTAAAAACATGCAGCTCATTAAGCATTAGGCTAACGGGCTAATTCCCTTTTTTGCTGGCATAGGTTTATTGGATAAAATCAAAAGCAAACTTTTATTAAAAATAGGTGTGTCCAGCAGACAGGGCATTAAAATTATATTTTTCTTTCCTTTTATGTATCCAAATATGCAACCTAGTATTCTTGTGGTCTTATTGTACAACTGTAAAGCCACATTGAAAAACAATTAGAGGATTTACTGCCAAGTATCAAATTAAACTGCCTGTGACCTCTGGAATGACTTGCTCATTTTCATAAATCCTGATTTATTGAAAGACTATAAGATGCGTTACCAGACGAACTGTGAATTTGCTGAGTTGATGATGGCACTATGTTTTTATACCACAGCCTATTAGGTTCTTTTTAGCTGATCGCTGCTGATGAAAGGGCAACACAATGACAGCTGGGATCAGCACTTAGGCCATTATGTTAATGCAGAGGTAATCATCCTCTGCAGTGTTCAGATTAGAAAAGTGTTCACTGCAAATACTTATTGTGACGGTAGTCAGCACTGACAAACCAAGAGCTCATCAGTAGCTCACATTGAAGTCCCTTGCTTATTTCTCGCTGCAGTCTTGTTTCCATCATGTTAGAGCATAAAGATCTAAAATTAACTTCAGGCCTCAGCTGACCAGGTCTGCGATCTGATGTTTCCTCTGAAGTTTTTGGCAAAGCTCTGTGCTGTTGTTCTTCTCTACACGGGCAGGTGCCCTTTCTCACGCTCCAGCCGAAGCCATATGGCTCAGTCCAGTCTCAGTTTCATACTGCACTGGACCTGCTGTCTGCCAAGGCGCTGTCACACCTGTGTACAGCAGATCAAAGAGACCTGCGGCGCCCACAACCGCACATCTGCTGCACGTGCCAAACTTCCTTCTCCGCTCCACTTCCTCTGCTTTCAGCACATGTGTTTCCAAGGTTGACCACTAATCCTCCATTTATGTGCATTATTGCATCTTCAGAATTCACTAGAATGACAGCTTTGGAAGCTCTGATTTGACAAAGTTTCGATCTATTCGGCTGTTTGTTTGTTTATTTTTGTACGCTTGTGTTGCCTTAGCTGTGGAAAGCCACACTGTGTGAAAAAGCATAAGCAGAAGGCCTGTGCATTCTCACCCGGCCAAACCGTAACCAGCAAGGCATAATTGTCGTTGGGTTTTCCACTTGTAAAACAATGGCTTTGCTCTGAAATGGAGGCTAGTTTTCATTCCAACCAGTTGAGGAGAAGAGATTTGTGTTTAGTGTTACATTATAGCTCTAAATTGGGACTGTCATTAGAGAATTCCTCTGGGAACACTAAAACGCTGACTCAAACCAGTGCAGGAGAAGCCTCTGGAACAAATGTATCTGTGCAACAAACAAACAAATTAAAAGTATTGCTATCTGATTAAAGAGAAGAGGGGAAAGCTATTGATTATCACTTGCTCACAGACTTTCTCAAATTGTGTCTAGTACTTAACAGAACAGACATTGGCACATGGCGTGTAAAGTTCAGATTAAGTTCAGGTCTTCTGCAGCTCGGTGCAATCAACAAGAGAGTTATTGAGTTCTGCAAATGCATTCAATCGAAATGAACCTTTAGAAAAATAGAATTGATTTGGAAAATTCACCAGGGCTCCCTTTAATTGTCTGTGCCCCCCTGGAAACCTCATTATTGTGGCTCTATACGTCCAGTGAAATGGGGAGAATTTGCCAAATCCTAATGAATCCATCTCTGCGTCACAGCAAGCAGTAAATATTTCACTGTAAGCAACAATTTTACTAATTAAGATCATGACAAACATAAAATAATCTGTAAAACAAAAACAAAATAAAACAGACTTACAATTTATAATTCTGTACAAAACTGCAGCTGCCTTAAATCTAATGTTAGATAAGTTTATCAAATATCTTGTTTTGTTTTTCTGATTGTTTTAACAACAAGAGTTTTCTTCTCAATTTGCCACTGGTGTTTATAGGAGAGGCTCTTAAAAAGTCTAATTATTCTGATGGTTTACAAATCTGCATATGTAAAACAGCTGGTGCTCCATATTTGATTCTAAAGCTCAATCCAATATTTTGCAGCTGTATGCATTCAATAAAATCATATTAGGGTGAAAATATGTCCTCCTCGCATAACTGATATTCACTGTACCATGCAGAGATGCAAGCATGGCCACGCTTTTATTTTATAATGCAGATGTTTATCAGAAATGAGTCACCCGCGCTTGGCACTTGGGTGCAGTTCTTTGTGATGTAGCGGCATTAAGGTCTGACTGCCAGATGCGTGGGTTTCATCTGAATTTTCTTCTCATGACAACTGTTGAATCTCAGCAAAGCCACAACGTTTGCATTTCCCCGAGGTCAGAGCTGGACCATGACTCTAAAGGTTTCCATCCAGAGTTGGTTTCAAGATGTTTTAGTTTTTGCTGTGAAATTAGATATTCTATTGAGATCAGAACGTTGTCTTATCACAAGAGCCTACAGGCCCCCAGTGCCATCGACAGAGGGTGGATTGAGTGGGTCAAGAATTTTAGACCTGTTTAAAATTGTGCTTCATAATATTGCCATGTACAGACATTTAAAATGACATAAAAAATCTTGACCTTGCCTTTAATGCAAGCTAATATAAACCAGGTTATGAGTATAAGGTTTCTACTGATTTACAACTTATCACATAAAAACTTCAAAGAAAGATTTTTTTTTTCACCAGTGCTAAAAATAAATAACTGAACGCCAGTATGGCTCCTTTTACCAGAATTTTATTGGCAAATGCTACCATCCCCGTTGTTTGAGACGATGTACTATAAATCTTCAGAGTAAAAGGATTCCAGGAAACATATCCATTCAAATACAACAGTATAACTGAGAATAACAATTTCCAAACTTGAAATACATATGTTTTAAATGCAGGTTGTGTCCATGAACCCATTAACACCACCCTGACCATTTCAATTAGCTAATATAATACTTATCAGCAGTTTTTCTAAACATGTATTTTTT
This sequence comes from Perccottus glenii, assembly GCA_024416835.2. Classification (NCBI taxonomy): domain Eukaryota; kingdom Metazoa; phylum Chordata; class Actinopteri; order Gobiiformes; family Odontobutidae; genus Perccottus; species Perccottus glenii. The sequence goes on from CM044548.2 coordinate 10,249,323, forward strand.
TAATTCTTACTCAGTTCAAACATTCAATAGCAAGGCATGTCATGATATAAAATCCATCTATTTCAATCAATTTCCGTTCGTAGAAGTCCTGTCGAATTAATTGTAACAGCTTATCTAAAATGGGACGGGCTTTATCCATTACTTTGTTTCTCTGATTGGTCTCTTTTCAAATTGTGTCGCTCCAGAGGCAGTTTAATCTGTATATGTTGGTTACTGACCGATGCATTCGGAATAGGTGTATGTGTTATCTTTGTAGAGGTCAGGCTAAAATATTCTACACCAAAACAGACAAGATCCACATGACAAAACCCAGCAAAAACAAATGTACCAGCACAAATGGGATAAAACTAACCAATTGAAATGAACCAGCGCAATCAAGGCACAGGTAGACCTCAAGTATCTGTACAGGACATCAGGGTTGCAGAGGTCAACCGAAGAGAAATACTCTGCTTCTATCGGTAAGAACATTACAATCTGCTGCAAACTTTATATGACATTTCAAGTATGAGGATATTTTAGATAAAAGTAGATGGTATCCTTTCATTTATTATTTTAGATACAGTGAGTTTTGTCAAGAAACATTTCATTTGTGTTGATATAATATGTGGGTTGTCATATAAGCCGTAAATCTGGTGTCCCAATGGAAAGCAGAGTGTTTGGGGTTGTTTGGCGAGTACAGTGACAACATGCCACTCGCCGAATCATCCCCAGTCTCTCTAATGTAAAAATTAACCATCCCTTTTTATGCCGACCAACGCTTCCTTCATAATTCAATAAGGATCAGTTGAGGAACACGACTCGGATTAAAGTGCAAAAGCAGGAGTTTGCCTGATGGAGTTGAGAGCATTTGGTCTGTCGCCTAATGTGTCCGTGTTGGCACTAGCTTGCTCCTCAGAATGACTGCCAGATGTCTTTTTATTTGTATTTTTTTCTATGTTGCCGACCTGAAGTACGGAACCACCGGCAATGTACAGCAAACTGGCACCATTTAATGACTCGCACGATTGCTTCAAAGCGAAATTACATCCATTTAAACCTGTCGTACACATCACCCAAAGAGACCCCGAAAAAAAGTGTCTACCTTCAATTTATAGCTGAATGAAAACCACAAGACAAAAGTGGGACATGTGCAAGTTATTATGGACACGCTCTATTCTCAGTGATGAGAGCAGCATGTACAAAACGGGGAAAAAGAAGGAGGGGTGGCATAATCTTTGCCCGGCATATTTGTATGATACCAGACTTTGAAATGGAAAAATCAAAGGAAAGCTTTTTAGAACAAAATGTGAACTTTCTTGCCGTCTCCTCACGACCAGGCATGGTACAGTATATAATCATCATGTTGGCTGTTGTTTTAAACCATCAAAGGCTCTGCACTCTATTACTATATCGCAGGTGATCACAGGAAAGTCGGGAAACATGCTCAGCGAATAAAAGCAGTCATGGAAAAAGTACAGTGCGAGCTGCTGACAGACTACAAAAAAGGGCAGATTGTTTTGGCATGTTGGGCCCGTGCTCACATTGACTTGAATATAGGGCTATAAAGTCTTAATACAACACTCGGGAATTATGGAAAAAGTGTATGGCCTGTAGTTTGAAGCAGCTGTGTGTGTGGCTCAAACGGTGGCAGTATCACGGCACAGGAATAATCCAAAATGGCTGTCAGAAGGGGAACACAGAAAGACAATGGCAATTACCTTTTATTATCAGGAATGAATATATGGTTTAAGGAAATGTAACATTTTTAAAAGCTTGTTTTATTTAGCAAAACCTCCCATAATTGATTAAATTATTTGTGGACTAATATTTATATTAATATCTATATGTAATTTAATTTAATTATTGACATATGACATGCAAGATGCCAGTGCAAAAAAAAGTAGTTAAATAAGCCAATTACTTTTAGCTATTGAAATAAGATATAAAAATAAATTAAAACATTTACTTAATTGTCATGTTATTAAAATTTATTACAGAAGGGTTTTGTTTAATAGCCTGGCCAGTGATACCCATTTACTTCACAATGGGAAATGGGTCTGGAATCCCTTTCCTTCACAGCATATTTCACTTAAATCCACTCTAAAATGGGGCGGGCTTTTGTTGTATGTCTATCCAATTGTGTTATTGTTTGTGCGTAAAGAAAAAGTGGAACACACTAAACTATACTAAACTACTATTTTATAATCTCAGTTCACAATCTAAATGTTGTTTAACACTCAGAACAATGCCTTAGACTGAAAAATGTATGTTTATATTAATAATCCTTGACTAAAGCAGACAAACAAAATTCTTAATTCTGTGTTAAAAATTTAATTGAAAATTAAATGATAGCTGACAAAGCATCCCATATAAACTGCTAAAAGACAACCATTGTTTTATTATTGAAATTGACTTTTACGCATCCAAAAGACTTAATAAATGTGCTCATATACTTTTAAAGTCCTCTACTTTACATAATGTGCCTCTCTCTGTCACCTTTAGCATCTGGCCCAATCCTTTCACTCACGACTCAAGCAAGGCCTTAATGTTTTCCATCCTTCCTCTGCCACCGCTGTCGTCCTCAAAAGAGCGCGAGGAAGTAACACCTGGTTCCCCGGAGCCTCGTTCAGAACTTATGAAAGCAACGACCAGCGCTGTACCCCTTTGAGTGTCCTGTGCGGGAATCAGCTGCTGAATAATACCTCTACAAGTACATTACCAGAAGAACGTGAGCTGAGGAGAAGAGCCGAGGCACTTAAAACGCCAAGCTGAGGTGAGGTGTTTGGGGAAATTGATGTCTCTGTGCCTGTTTAAGTGAAAGAATGTGTTTTGATTGGGACTTGCGGGGTGAAATTGGGTAACCTGTCACTAATAAATCTCCCGAGCATGTGCTTAACAGACAGCTCGGTTTCAGTCTGGCTGTGGAGAGCTATGGAGCACAAAGAAGAAAGTCCGTACGTTTTCTGTAAGACACATGTTTAGCTCTGTCATGCAGGTTGAACATTATTGTTATGAACATTGTACCTAGACACATTTACACATGGATACACATCGGAGGATCACCGTCACAGACTCAAGTCCCCTTTCCCCCCCAACTGTGTTTCAAAGTGTAAACTGTGATGGTCCGAACATCTGGACATTCTGCGGCTCAAGGATACATTATATGTAGTCCCTTTCCACACAGACTAAATTAAGACTTATTTTTTACTTTATTAATTTGCACTCTCATAACATTTTCCACAAATTTTTGCTACAAAAATGTCAACCATGAAACACCAAGTATCTAAGCAACAAAGCAAATACAGAGAGTGGGAGAGTTCTAAAAATTGAATGATCTCTTTTGTAAATAATTTCTGTGTAGTGACAAAATACGCCACTCACACAGACAATGTTGTTTTAATTAAATCTGTGAATTCTCCTCCATGCAGCAACCTTGGTTGGAAAAACTTGTCGGGATAAGTAGCACTATAAATCTACATCAGATTTCAAGCATTTTCTCCATTTTAACCATTTATAAAACGCAACATAAATCCTCTTGTTTGTCCTTTTTTTCATACAAGTTGTATTTGTGTCGACATAAGATAGGTGCCAGAAAATGAATGGGCAAATAAAAGACAGCAAACATTTTTGGGATGGATAATTAACTCAAACAAGATGAGTTTAGGTATCCGGTTCTTCTGGAACTTTAGGCGTTTTACTGAGCCGTGTACTCTGCACTCCCTTAATCAAGCAAGCATGTGGCATGGTGTGACAACTGCCTGGGTCCGTTAGTACGTGTCCTGTGGTTTAAGACAGATGGTATGTGGCACTAGTGACAGCCTATCTCAACTTGTTTCTGGTATGTTTGTTTTGACAGTGAGCGCAGACCCCTCCGCCCCATCTAAAAACACAATGCATTTGGTTTCCAGAGACAAAACCCACATTACTCTTCAAATATGGAAAGCTGTAGCCCAGAGAAACATAAAAACTCACTTAATTTTTTTCCTTCCCTGTGCCTTCTGGCTTTGTTGAATAGAACAGAGATACGCAGTCAGCTGAGCCCGGCGAACCATATGTATGAGTATTAATCAAATGTTCCTGCGGGCCTTGCCTTTAGTACTCAATTCACCATATAACAAATTTCCCTTCGAGAAGCACATCTGCAGAGGATGTCACCAAAGAGAATATACTCCATTGCCAACACTCACTAGACAAGAAAAAAGGGCTTTTAAAACAGCTCCCATTGGAGATACTCGCTGAAAGGGCGACCAGCAGGGTATTGAAAAAAAATGTGGGTTTTGCCAACTTTCTTTAAATGTAAATCCACTTTCCCCACGGGTCTGTTTCTCAGCGAGGTATCTATATATGGAGCCACTTTATTACGGACAAATCCTCTTTAATGTTCTTGTCGGTGGAAGAACAGCTGGAGCGGAGATAACAATGAGGAAGCAATCTGCACCAGCTGTTGAAGTATTAATACAAAAATTAACTACTGTGTGTTGGTTAATTGCTTTCTGCTTAATGTGCTTTCAAAAGCCTTGATTCCTTTTTTCTGTTACACAATTGTGACTGCGGCGGGATATCAAGAGGCCTGTGAAATTAAAGATTCCATTTAAAGGAGCAGCCCTCCTTCCCCCATTCTTCTCACGGCTCAGCGGTCATAATGGACTCATGTGTTGAATAACCAAAATGGTCACATTAGACACCTGCTACTGTGACTGTGGGTATAGACACACACAGAGAACTCTTTTTAAAGTGCTGCAAACACAAGCGCCGCTCATCCGTCAGGAGCTCATGCAAACATTACCAGAAGTGAGACTGTAAGTTTATCACGCTGCGCTCCGGCCCATTCGAGTGATCACACGCCTACACAAGGCTGGCTAAGTGATGACGAGCCATTTCAAACAGTGCGACTGCTATATTCCATTTCACTGCCATGTGTTTTATTTGCATTATTATCTGTTGCCACCTCACTCTTTAGCTGCACACTGACTGAGGGCACATGGAAGCAGTTAAGAACGACGTATTCAGCACAGAAATCAAACAAAAAAATAACTTATTTTCTTGTTTTGCTTTTAAAACGACACAGCTCTCCTACTCTGGGCCCCAAACACATCCAGCACATTAATTTAAACGCTGTAAAATCTTAATCGAAAACATAGAGAGTTTATTCATATGAGTGATTTAAGGTTGGTGCTGGTTTGGAAATTGTACCCCAGTTCTATGTGCTGATCTTTTAAAACTAGAAGAAAAAGATTCTATTGTTGTCCATTAGATGGCTTACTTGTACTACACTCATACACATTTGAGGCTCATAGTTCATAAAAAGGACAGACACTGCTGGAAAAGAGAAGTGTGTTACATATACGAGGTCAGAGAAAAGACTGTCATCACCGAGCTAGAACAAAAATGACACATTGATTATAATAATAGCGAATGTTGCACTCATACGTTTTGTGCAACGTGCAATAGTCCAAACAAAGGGTAGATAATAACTAACAGGCAAAGAAAATGAATTTTTAAGATAAGATCATCAATATTATTAAACAGCACACATTTTCTACAGAGTGCTCCCCTCCACCAATGCTGTGTTGAGAACACGGAGGCTGTATTCCTGTTCCGGTGGCGTCACCTCAAACTGTCATTAAAGCACATGTCCTCAGGTGGAAAATGACTTCTGTGGGAGAGCTTCTCCAATGATAACATGGAATTGCTCTAAAATAACGCTGCTTTTCTCGGTGCGTCATGAATAAGTAAACGTTGATGAAAACCCTTTGCATTTTCACTATCTTTCCTAATGCTTTTGCTTTTAAGATGCATATTGAGGCATGCATAAAACATCCTTTTACCCCACCCCATTTTTTATGTCTCTGCAGCTGCAATGAATGATGGAAGAAACTAGTAAAAAATCTCTTTGCAGCACAAGAAAACAGGTGAACAGACAAAACAGCTAAGTTGAAATGTGTCTCAGGCACGGCACTGAGGCCTAAAATGACACATTTTCCATTTAACTAAGCAATTCTGTTTGAATAGCAGCAGAAATTTACTTCCGTTGAATGAACTTCACGTGACCTACTAATTTACCCAATTGTCACTGTTGCCTTGGAAAACAGGGCTGTAATTCTGGCCTCAGTATTGATAAGGTTTTCTCTTAGCTTTGAGAGGATTAAATCAATTATGTTGATTCTGTATTTACTGCTTGCATGCCCACAGTCGTTTGTAATTAACCTGATTGCTTTTGATCTGATGTAATGTGATAAAATGCCTAGAAGCAGCTCTGGGAGCCCACTTGGCTGGAACCGTCGGGGTGGGCGCCACTTCCAGGACTCTGCTGAAGCCCACCCGATTGTCCAAGAAGGGGATGAAGGGGCCTGGGGCGACTTGCGTGAGCAGGCACGGACACAGGAGCAAGGGGTGTGTAAGGACCACCCTCTAAGATGGCTGCGTCCTGCAAACCTCATTACCCTCAGAGGCCCTTATCCTTCACATGCATGTGTAATTACACTCCAGCTCCGCCTCCCTTGAAAGCTCTCACTACACCTGATACCTGCAGGTAGAGCGCAGAGGTAGAGGTAGGGGGGGCCAGCTGGGATAGGCCCCAAAGCCCAAGGGTCTGCTTTGAGTAACCAGCTTTCAGGTCTGGCCACCCACATCAATCAAAGTGCCTTTAACACAGAGACCAATCATCTGCTATTGAGGGAGAGAGCGGTTTGTTCACCAGAGCTAATTGTTTCACCCAGCCACTGTTCTGTGTCCAAGACTGTACTACAAAGCACACAACAGCTAGACATGGAGTCCAAAAAGTCCAATATATCTGAATATGCTTGAAGGATTGGATCTTGCCTGACAGTTTAAGTACTGGGAATCCTTTTCAGCTCTGTCAACCTTCTGGTGAACAGACGGATGAAGTCTTTGGCTTTGCTTCTACAAGAATGAGCTGGACCCCAGTTAAATGCAGAGTTTTAAAAGGACCCCATTTTTTCTCAAAAGGAAACGGCTTCAACATGACTTCCATTGAATGTACCCCATCGTAAAAGAACCCGCGGTACCACCCTCTCTTTTTCCTGTCCTAATCGGGTGAAACGGGCCCGTGGTACACAGCAGACTGTTCTGTTTATGAAAGAGGTCAGGGTGCCACATATGGTCAGCACGTTAAAATACACACAGCTTCTGGCGCGGCTGCTAAAATTGTATTGCGGCTGTCTGTACACGCAGGAATAAAATAAACTTTGAATATTTCGGCAAGCAGTGCTGAGAATTTAATGATTGACTATTTGAAACTCTGGTCTCATTTGTACATGAAGAAGCCGAAACAGCAAACCTCGGAGCAGTCTGAAGATATTGGGTTGGACATCAGTAATATACAGAGGGTTGTTTGACTTGGCAGCAGGGGATGGCACAGATTTGCCGGGGATAAGTGTGTGTCACACGCCATCTGAGAAGAAAGCAGGGCCACAGTAAGCCATAGGAAACTAGCGGTGAAACTCAACACATGCAATGACAGCCACAGGCAGTCAATGTGGGCCAAAGAGTCTTAGCTCCCAAAAGACTGGCCTGCGGGTAAAAGGAACAGGGCTACTGATAAGTGCAGAAAAAATGAATGCCTTCCCTTCAAAGCGAACCATTATGTGCCACTAAATTCACATTATTTTCACTGTGATTATTTTGCTTATTTCTTTTGGCTGCACAGATGCCTTTTCTCGCGCCGTAACAGATTTGCGGCGCAGTGTTTCACCTTACCGGCAAAAATACTGTGCTTAATAAACCAGAAACTGAAGATTACACTGTAGATAGTGTGAGCATTTGAAGCAGTGCTTTTTGTGGCTTTTATGATCATCACAGCATCAATGAAACCTCAACAGACACCAAAGACAAACTTCATAACCGTGTGCGCTACTGCAGGCGCCAGTGAGTGTAAAGGGAAGGTCAAGATGGGATTTTGGTTTTTGTGTGTATTTCTTTTCTTTTTTTTCGTAGCAGCTGAGTTTGTTTTGATTGTGAAAATTCAGAAGTGAATAAAAATGAAAGAAAAACCTCACCTTGTCTTTACAGAAGTTCATTCCCAATTTGTTTACACTTAGATCAGAAATAAAGTTAAAAGCAGTAAAAAGTATGTATCAGAAAGTCTAAACAGAAAGTAAAGTTTAGTTGTTTGAGGACAGCATTGTCATTCCATAAAAATGAAAACCTTTAAATCCTGCAGAGTAGGTTTTTTTGTTTTGTTGTTGTGTAAACTGTCAATACATTGTCCTCAGTGAAAACATCTCAGCCCAATCCAAGAAAGCTATTGGCTGCTTGTTGCAAACAAAAATGGCTAATGTGTTTTTGTGCTTCAAAAATGTGCCCTAATGATATTTTATTTAAAATCACAGTATGGATTCTTCAGCGTTTATCAGAACTATTCTATAAATGACAAGTTTACCCGACCTCCGTCATTACTTCTTTGTGTGTGGAATGATTGTATGTTAGCAGGGGTGGGGTTCACAGTGTTTTTTCTTGCCTCGCAGCGTTCTCAACAGCTGAGCGCATCTCTGTGAACACAGAGCATTTTGATTACACTACTGTCCAGCTTTTTTGTTTTGGCATTGAGAGTTTAGATTGACTCTGGTAACCACCAACCTGCTCCCTGTGGCTACCACCTCCACTGTGGTAAAGAGCCAGTTTAATGTGGGTGCGCTATATTTTATGAAATTATTAAATTAGCAAGCATCCCTAGACAATGGCGCCAGTTAGTGTGAATCCAAGTTCAAGAAGGCATGGCGGGTGCGTAGCTGGGTGTTGTTTTCCGACACCCTGTCTTTATAAGATCAGGCTCGGTTTGTGTAATCTGCTGTGACCTGTGGCGGGAAGACTGTGTCCACCTTTCAGCTTTGTGATCTTTCTTACACCTAACACTGCGGGTAATAACCAACCATAATTCCATCTCCTGCTGGGCAATGAAAAACCTCCCCCGCTGCCCGCTCCAGTTGTAGGGTCATGCGCTACTTAGCAAAGCATTGTGGGAAGAGAAGGGTGACCGAATTTGAGGAAAAGTTTAAGGGTGTGGGTTGAGGGGTTGCTCGTAAAAAGAAATAAAAACATGTGTAATGAGAAAACATGTGGTGTGTAACTATTGGAAGTTATCAACATCAGAAAATAATAATTAAAGCGCAGGGTAACTAGAAAAAAGTGTAGCTGTCTTTTCGTGGCTGAGAGACCACTGTCATCATGTCTCAGGAATTAGGCAAACATATGCTGGTCTGCTGCTGTTGAAACCGAGGCGCCTCTCTCAGGCTGCGGTTTGGGAACATGAAAGGCTCTGTGGGATGAGCAGGAGGACTGGCCCTAATTCAGGGCCTCATTGCCAGGGAAGCTGGCAGCAAACTCTGATTGTGGGACAAGGAAAAGAATTCAGTTACATATTCCAGCGAGGACCGCAGCTCCAAACAAACCAAAGCAACAGGCTGCTGAGCAAACCATTCTGTCCACAATGAAACCCCCTCTTACTAAGTGCTGCTGTAGAGACATGTAGCTCACTCCCACCTGACCGAACCCCACGGGAGGCTGCGGAGGAGACCAGGAATGTACAGGGTCAGGCCCAAACGTCTTCAACCCTTTATCCCCCCGCTGAGCTACAGTCCCATTCGTGGCTACAAACGCCGACTACAGACTCCCTTATTTGGAACGAGCTCTTGGAAAACAAAGTGGGCTTTGTGTAGTTTTATTGCAGCCAATTAAGGCAGAATTTGATACGTGTCTTTTCGAGAGGATGCACAGAGGTCAATGTGCGATGTGCAAGGGAAACAGAGAAGGGGCAACAGTTAACAGATATCAATAATCCCCAGGCTGCACATTTCACTCACTTAAACACACCATGGCTCCGGTGTAACCCGATCAACTTAGTAAATTGGATAAATCTCTTTTACTCTATCTGTTCACAGCAATTACGACGTTTATTCACAAGACGAAGCATGACTTTCCAGAAGACAGACATTTTCTGGGGTTTTCAGACAGGCAGGGATTAGATTAATCATGTCTCCGCTCAGGGTACATATGATTATGGTTGACTGTTTACAAGTTTCTCAGATGTGCTCACCATGCCAGGACACGGTGGTAGAGCGCTCAAAGCCTGACACTCACTCATGCATGTGGTGGTCTAGTTTTAGCTCCGGCTGCAACCGAAAATCATTCATTTTGTGACATAAGGGAAACACAGGCATGAGGTAACATTGGATTTGCACCTCCTTGTTAAGGTTTATTTAACTTCTAGGTTGAGACTTGCCATGTGAAATGTAATAAAGAGGTGTTTTAAAGCCCTGACATATGAATTATGTTGTTAAATGCAAAAGGTCCACCTTACATTTAAGTTTATATGTCTCTTTACAAATATAGCTGATGTGTCAGTGAGTCACTATGATCCCCTACCAGTGGGAGGCAGCATAGACTGGAGGATAATAGGGCTGCAGGGTGCACACTTGCAGTAAATGTGTGCACAGGGTGAGTCACTTGAGCGGCTGAAGGTGACCATATTACACATCTGGGGCACAGATCTAAATGGCCGTTGGCAGAGGAGAGGACGAGGACCGCTGGCCTGAGCAGCAGTGACATGTGGCACGCAGAGTGGGCCGAGCAGACCGCATTGAATTTCAGTCTGTAATCCTTTGCCTTAGAGAAATGTTTGGTTATGGTTAAAATCTCAGTTGTCCCACATTTTCATCCACTTCTAATTACAACATTGCTGAGGCTCAGTGGCAGCCAGCAGAACTGTTGTTGTTGTTGTTTGTTTGTCATTACATACTTGTCCCCCCCACAACACACAATGCACACGTTCAGACGCATACTGGTCGTTTACACCCCCAGTACTACTACGCCTTTTGCATGTGTGCACGCTCTCACACATCAGACCAGCGGGGTTGAAAGTGCTCACACACGTATAGAATCACACATCCGTCCACAAAGTCATGGAGTGGTAACCATTAGCCAGCACACAAATCTGTTTGGTGCCACTGGAAGATTTGTACCACTGCTATAAAAACACTATTTTGGTGGAGCGTACGTTACAATTAGTACATAGGGAATGTGAGGAAATTCACAGTTTTAAAGGAGTGTAAGAATACACCACATACTAGCAACAGAAATGGATTACCGCTAACTAATGTCACCCAGATGCATCTAATTTAAAGAGTTCAGCAGTTTAGAACATAATCAGATTACTTAATGAAATACAGAATTTTGGTACCTACAAACAAACATGTTGCTAATGCCACAAACACCAGTTTTGGTTCCAATGACGTTGACACAAGAGCCAAAGCTACAGCTGCGTGTCTACCCAGGTATAATGGATAGTACTCGCCACACTTTCCCAGCCTGTAATTTCATGTTTGCAATTAAAAACTCTTGCACTGTCTCTGGGAGAAGCGTAATTTACTGAATCAACGCCTTTAAATCAAGCGCTTCCTTTTGTGACAGACTTGTGTCTCCCCGAGGAATTTGCTCATCCAAACCACAGTCTGCAATCCCCACGTTGTTTTCAGTCCCAATCACATGCTTTATCTCCAGTTGCTGACTAATTACCAAGAGCATGTAGGGTTGTGGGAGAGGCCCCCCAAAAAATGGCTGTCTGATGTTTTTGTGGTTCAACATTTGGATTGATGGTTCTTTGGTTTTAATTGTTTGTTAATTTATAGTGTGAAAGTGGGTTCAGATGTAACAAGGGGTCAAAATACGGTTAAATACTTGTTGCATTGTTTTTTTAGAGACAGTGACAAAAGTTAGATATTTGCATAAAAAAAAGATTTTATTCATTGTAGAACAAATTAAGAAATATTTAATTTAATAACTTGATTATCCCATTTCATTTTATTACTCTTTTATTCATAGTATTTTAGCAAACAAAGTAAAAATGGCAGCCAATTTTCTTGACAAACAATAACAAAATGACACTTTAGATAAAAGAGAGAAAAAAAAAGACCAGACAGAAAAACACATACACAAACAAAACAATTATACAGAAAATGAAAAGTATAATGTTATATCACAATGTTCCAGTCAGATAAATGGAATGGTTAAAGTACTAGTTTTTGCAGGTTAAAAATGTAACAAACTCTTTATTGGGTACTCTAAAAGCCAGCACAGTAATTATCAGTGCCTTATTGTTGTTTTGGGGAAGCCGTGTGGTGCACTATAGAATGAGCGACTGGCATCCTCCTCCACGCAGATGCTGTGGATGAAGCGATCTGAAGAGCTGCCAAGCCTCAGTGATGTGTGTGTGAAACACCTGAGGTGACTGACTCATAGGGAGCCACTGTGCGCTGTGACATGTACCATTCTCCAGAAGAAGAAAAAACGAGGCTTGCTCTAATGCCTCTGTTCATGATGAAGCAGCGAATTATGAAGACAGGGTGTGTCATCTCATTCTCGAGTCCTTTCATCATAATCTCCCCCACTATGTTCTGAGGAGAGCTCAGCGGAGGCCATCAACCCCGACTGCAGGACAGTTTCCATTCAGGGCTCTACCTATGGTCTACTTCTACTGATCACCGTACAGACAGCTTAGGGATTAGATTAACACCATAAAGCTGGATGGGAGTAAAAGACAAAGCCAAATGTTAAAGAAGTGCTTTTGAGTCTGTGTTTGGCCACTCCTGCACGGTTACGTATATTTATAAGCTCTTTGACCACTCGTGAGCGGCATACTCTAGTTCCTTTATAACACTCTTTATTTTTTTATCTACACAAATGTTTGAGGAGACAAAAATTACTAGGGGCATTTTGATATATTGGCTGAGCAATTAAGTTTTTCTGTTTAGGATATTGGAAAAATGTAATGAGCTACTGGTTGTTCCCAAATATATATTATATATGTCAAAAAAGATACTTTGAGGAACTTTAATGTCATTAGTGTTGGTTGTATTTATTGTGGCTTTGCATTTTCTATAGTGGTTTTAATGTATTGCTTATAGCACTGCCTATAGCTGATAGCCTCGATTTCAGTTTATACCAAACTTACATTTTTATATGGCCAACAGTAAAGTTCACTTTTTCTTTTTTGTTCCATGTGGCAGTGTGCTTATCAAAGGCTTTGGCTTGAAACTTGGCCACCCTTTACTACAACAAAATTGTTGCCTGTTTTTAACATAATTATATTTCTGTTGCTTTGATTCCAGTCTGAAGTAATAAAACACTTCTAACCAAAACCCCAAAATATATCCACAACTACAATTAAAGTTAAAAGTGCAGTTGTTTTATGATAAGAGCTGCAGGCTTTAGAGCCACCAAGCCTTACCACCTGCTTCTGATTGGCTAGTGGCATGTTATTTTCCCCTCACACATACCCCAGCATGCACTGGGGTTTATTTATTAGGAATAAAAAAGAAGTCACTAATCTGTGCTCGGTTCAGACAGCGGGCTCCCCCTACACACTCGCACACACACACATCTGTGTCCCAGCTGAGCAGGGAGCCGTCCCACTGTTAGGCTTTCACATATCAAAGAGCCTGGGGGCTTTGGCACTGCTGGGCTAGTTGTCCTTTTTACAAAAGACAAACAAGCAACGAGCTTGGGATGTGGTCCAGAGCAGCCTTTGACACTATGTTGAAAAGGGGACTTGGCTGCGTCACACGTATGATCTACATGTGTAAAAGAACTGCGGTCGTTTTCTTTTTTCCTACATTGTCAGAAGCTTGTCCTGGGTCCAGCACAACAATCCACGTTCTTTATTATTCGCCTAAACTATACACCACAAAACAACATAATTTGCAAAATTGTTCAATAGCTTCAGATTATAGCTGCAGGCTGCTTTTGTGTTGGTGCTGCATGGAAAGTATTAGCTCGAGGTGTGTGGTAGCTCTGTGATGAATGTTATACACATCCTTCGAGGTCAGGATGTTAGTGTGACACTGCAACATCACCAAAACATCAGTAATGACACAAACACTCTGTAGAGAGTCTCCAAAGTGATCAATGAAAAGACACTAATAAATTATGCTACCATTGTCATTGCCCCCTAACAATGTTTTTCCAAACAGCTAATCATTTTTTAATTATATTCTAGCAGTCGTTATTGATGATTTTAATGAGGGCCTAGAGGATGACAACCATTTTGTGTTCAAAAAGGGCTGGCCAGACATCATATTTAACACATAGAAACAAATCACAGGGGTCCGATCCATAGACCGCAACATAAATACAGAACACTATTTTCAGCAAATGAAAACAAGGCCCATTTGGGATCAAAGCATCTAATGGGTCCTGGATAACCAGAAGCTTCTGTCAGTTTGCAGCCAAACCAAACAGACATGCAAACATATGAGGCACTGTGTCCAAAAGCATTTCAATACAACTTTCAGAACTATAGCACCATTACAGCTAATCTAATTCTTCCCCCTTGACTAACCTATGGAGGCGGCACAGACATCTCGGGCTGGACAGTTGATGGGATGGAATCATCCTGGAAAGTCTTCAAACAGGACTTTGCCAAGTTTAACAGGGGATATGTGGTTAAAGAAAGTTTAATAGTAAAAAACAGTTCATCTCTATAAAAGTCAAAGGCAGTCCGTTTTTCAGGACTGGTCTGTTTCACTCTTTTGCACCTCATTCTGTCCCGTGGAAAAGAAAAACACTTTTAAAGTCAAGAAATGGAAGAAGGAAACCAAAGCAGACAGAATTTATGTTACGCTCATTCAACAAAATCTCAGTTTAACCTTTGAATCGAGGTGCTATAAAGTGCCTAAGTTCTAATATAAACCAACCTGCCATTCAGTTACAAGCTGAGTAATTAGACATGAAGGCGGGCTCGATGTAAATATAAGAACCTCTGTATGAGGGGTGTGGGGTGTGATTTATACCTTCAACTTGTGTTAAATAGATCTGTCATAAGAAGCACGCTCTGTACTGTCAGCTAATTTTGAAACGAGGGGAAAATGTGCCTAAATAAATATACACTTCTGCTATGTTTTGGTGAATGGTTTGTGGCTGTCTGATAAAAGTGGACGTTTTTACTGTAGGTTTTTATAATTTTACAGTAACAAATGGGGTAGTTAATAATTACAGAAAAGCGACTGAAATTGTGTATGGGGAGATATAAAATGGAAGGAAATTGCTTTGAAGAATTTGCTTGAAAAAGATTTCTTAGTTCAATGTCCCTCATTGGTGTAACTATTGCCTTATGTGCATTCTGGATGGAGCAACTGGTCACACAAAACCTGGTAACACTGACTCAAGGGAAAAACATGCACATTAAAGAGCAGAAAAGCCCTATAAAATAAGACTAATATAAAACAGTCCCCATCAAAGTGCTCCCACCAAATAATTGTTGAACTCTTACATATCATATTAATGCCATTTCATCCATTGTTCTCCACAGGCTGCGTTTGATCTGTGCTGCTGCTATAACTCTAGGCTAATGGGAACGCTAATGAGACGAGTTGGCACTTTATAAACACTGTCAAAGCGAAGCAGGTGGAGGCCAGGGTCACATTGGGCCATTGTGTCCACCTCAGCCGGCCCCTTCCTTTAGATCATGGACTATTTTGACAAATCAGCATCTTTCAGCCAGCCGTCTTTGTTGAAAGTTAAGTCTGGCCTGAATGATTGAATCACACTGAACAAATGTGCAATTAATCTGCGGCACGGTGGTGAGCGATACGACACAGGTTTTTACAGAAAACGGGTCACTTCTGCCTCCACATAAGACTTTTCCCTCGTCGAGAGGGGACACACACATGGATGTATGCTTCTGTCTAGAGTTTTATAATGTCTTTCAGGCTGACATTGTGCGTGAGATTTAAACAGGGGCTCTTTTGTATGTCAAAGCCTTATTTTTAATGGGTTTCCTATAAAAGTGCTCAGTGATCATGGTATTCAAATCACAGCAAAAGCAAAGCACTTCCTTCTTCCAGAGTCTGGAAGTTATCCCAGGCGTGGAGGTGTACCACATCTTATGCAAAGGCAGCACGCTCTCTCTGTTTGCCCACCAAAGTGCTTTTTTTCTGTGGTCATCATTTATTGCTGCTTAATAAACTTGTATCTAGTAATGTATGTACTATTCAAATACATTTTAAAGAGTCCTCTGTAAAATTTAAGCTTTTGCCATGGCACTGCACGATCAACAATACACTAAAGGCTATAAAATGTAAAAAGGCTTTGTACTGGGAAGTTTTCAGTGTGGGTTTAAAAAACACAATTTCATTCAAGGATATAAAAGTTTGTTATCTAGAAGGCAGGTGCTCAATTTTTTACACCTTTGTCGAAAATGAGATGTGAGCTAAATCCAGCAGGCCAATCACGTTGGCTAAATCACACTATTGACTTTGCTATGATTCCTCACTGCATAGGGAGAATTCCTAACTAACCTTAATCCCTTCACATAAAAGTTAGCTTTACAAAGTAACCACGTTTATATTTATGTTAATGGGGGCTCAAAATGTCATCTACCACTGAGCAAATTGCTTTTGAATCTTTTCTATCACTCTTGCAGTAGGAGTTTTTAATACTTTGACTAGTAGGCCACCGGGTGTGAGACAAGCAGGTATCCTGGTGCTACAAAAATGACTATGGACTGATGCGGGGTACTTCAAAGAAACATACGGTAGGTCGGGCAGTGGAGCATATGGAATGGAAACTCTCAAGCAAATAAAAAAGCCTCTTCAACACAAAGGCATAATCTTTTGGAGGAGTACAGCACATAGCCATAATAATACATCTCAGCTTTTGATATAACTATTACTGCCTGTGAAGCACTCTTTGATGTTAATTGGAACCATTGGGCAGCAATCTGCTTTATAGCACTGACAAATAACAGTTTCCTTAGGCTAAGCATTAAGGGTTAGCGAGCGGAGAGGGTACATACTTGTCCCATCTGCTCATGTAATATAAATAAAATCTGAGAGTTTGTCTGCTTGGAGGCAATATTATTGTCCCTGGACAACATTGTGGCAAGTCAGATGCTGTTAATGATTATTTAGGCCTTACCTTCTCCAGTCATGTGTGGAGTGGGACAAAGCTTTACTGTATTGTAGTTTTCACAGTAGTTTGCTTTGTTTCCTCCACACACCACAGCTTTACCTGATAACACAATAATTAAATCTTTCCAAATTGCAAGATACCATTATCCAAAAAAGATGCTTGTCTCCTTTTTTTTCCACAGAGTAAATTATTGCAAGGCTGTTGGCTCTGGTTTTAATACAGACACAATAAAACTGGTCTCTGTCCTCTTTTATTCTAGTGCATTCTATTTTGGCTTTGTGTTCTCTTTCACATTTTATTCCTCTCTAGCTTTTCCAGTGCTTGTCTTGAAGGTCATCCTGGGTTGATTCAATGCACAATAAGAGAAAACACACCACCACAAAGTTAAGCACAAACATATTTGCCAGAGCAGTAGAATGGGCTATGACAGAAGAAGTTCAAAGTGATTTTTTTCTTCTGATAGCAGATCAGTGTACAGCGGTGACCTTGCCTCGTGCTGAACCCGGCGGGTCGAGGATGAGAGGAGAGGTGCCTGCTTCAGAGTCCGATTAACTGTAGGACAAATGACAGGCATTGCTGAAAGAGGTAATTGGCTTCTCTCCATGTAAAGAGCCTGTACATTCTGATTGTTCACAGATCCTCAGATGTGACTATCAAGCCTCAAACATACAATGAACTTTTTTTCCCCCTCTTCAACATGGTTCCCTTCTCAGTGATTGACAGTGAGAACATGTGAATTATGCTAACCTAAGAGCTGGTTTTGGATTGAGAGTTGAATGTCTCTGAAGAAAATGCTATTGCACCACTATTTCAAAAGAAAACTATTAAAAATGTTACTACACATTTTAAAACAATCAAATCTTTCAATTATTAGAAATACACGACAGAGGCCCGTGATTTAAAACCGCTTTTTAAACTTTATATGAATAACTGAATAGGACCCACAGCGCACATAGTTCAGACATTCGGATTGTTAGAACTTTGACACAAATCCAACAATGGGCCACCAGCAATGTATTTAAACAACCATGTTTCTGCAGGAATTGTTAAACAAGTTAAGTGGTCTGGCTGCCATAAAAAGACCTAATACATTATGTTCACTCAGAGAGCACCAGATCTGAAAAACCCGACAAGTGAAAACACTTTGTTCCTTGAAATGTTCTCCATAAAAATGATTGACAACAGAAAAATGTGGACGATAGTTTGACGCATATGTGTGAGGAACACAGAGTAATGATGGACTGACGTGATGGGGGCTGCATAAAGGCACATTTTGACATTACACGATAAAACAAAGATATAATTTACAATGCCATAAGACTTTTCCCTTTGCTTGTAGCTTTAAAAGGTGCTATAGGCTCCCATATGTCTATAAGAAAATTGTTTGCACATGGATTTAGTTTTCAGAAAATGATCCTGAGGATATTTTTCAAGCCTGTCTTCACCTTGAAAGGACAGGGTAAAGGAAATGTATGTTATAAAGAGAGAAATTTTAAAGAACCACCTCTGATTTTCAGTAAAAGATACCAGAAACATGAACATATTTGAAAGACAAGACAGGTGAAAGAAAAAAGTAGTAAATCACAGTAGGCTACCCACTTGGGTCAACTCTTCCATAAAAGAAATACGATTACAAAGAAAACTAATGAAGACACTGATCAAAGTCTGTCGTGGTAATATGTAACAGGTTTCTCAGAGGCCAGCAATCTGCTTTTACACTATAGCCTACCCTCTTTCTGTGACCGCTCCATCCGTAAAAAATGTTCCTGTATTTCCCATGTGCTCTAATGGGAACAATGGAAAGTGTGTAATTCAGCACAATTCAAAACATGTTAGCAATCTGTGTACCTACATTACAGTGTTCTTTCATGATCAGGAATGAACTCATGGGGCTGACACAAGAGAAGCCCACACAGACAGAATAACACCTGGATTTGAGATGCATGCAAGAGTTGAAAGAGGGTTGGCAGGACTTAAACTGGAGCGTGTTTAAAGTATTATTGGTATTTTTACACATCTAAGATGAAAGTGGCACTGCTTTTGATTTAAAAAAGAGGGAAAACACAAGGAGTATCAATGTTCAACACATGTTTTTGAGAAGTAACCTGTAGCTTTTAAAAAAGAGCACTCTGCTGCTGCCCCACTGAAGGTTATCTATGCCATAAGATGAAATATTCTTATTCTGTTATCATGTAGCTATTGTAAAGAATAGTGACTTAATTTAAACAATGTATAGCCTACTATTAATGTAAACCGTAGAGCTATGTGTCTGTAGTCTGTACGCTGCATCTGGCAGTGCACCGTCTGGTCTGGTATGCCGATAGTGCTTCCGCTTTTAGCAGAGGATGTCAGTGGGATTTGTAGTCCCAGTAGCACCAACCTTGTCATTTCCGTCAATA
This sequence comes from Perccottus glenii, assembly GCA_024416835.2. Classification (NCBI taxonomy): domain Eukaryota; kingdom Metazoa; phylum Chordata; class Actinopteri; order Gobiiformes; family Odontobutidae; genus Perccottus; species Perccottus glenii. The sequence goes on from CM044548.2 coordinate 10,268,624, forward strand.
ATTTCACCACTAAATTGTATTTTTTCACAACCATATAGACAGCTGACGTTGTTGTTGACAAACAGGGGAGTCTACAGATGCGTTTTTAGTACACGTTGGCTAATATATAGTGATTCCGACTTTTAAAACACTACAACAACCAGCGTCACCCTCAATAAAAGCAAGGCAGTGTAAACACAACTCCAGGAACATGAAAAGATCGGGTGACAGTGAGGGGGAGAAGAGAAGAAAGGTATTGATAGCGTTTTTCTCCGTTAGCTCTGGTTTATTTCTAAGCCCTTGTCGCTCGATGAATATCTAATGTTCCGTATGTAATGCTGCTGGCTGCGTTTTGAAGGCTACACATGCGCGAATCTCAGCGCATACTTCACCATGTCTCTTTCCTTTATTGTGTTTTCCATTTTCCCCTCACTCTACCACAATGAAAAATTACATTTGCCTTCATCTAACGGGGTTTTACCACCTTATTAAAGTACTGATAAGAAGCGGTTACTTATATTTACGTGCTGTGATCTCTCAGATTGCAACTGGACGGCAGTTTTCTATGTAAACATAACACTACAAATATGTAAATGAACTTTATCTAGGATAAAAAAGCAGAAAGTAATTGCAGTGTAAAAGTTTTTTTTTTTACATGTACACTGTTATTGGATATTAATAATAACACTTAATGACAGTAACCTACTGTATAATGGAACATAAAAATAAAGACGCATCTTAGATTTGGGAAGGTGCCAAGGTCTCTGTAGAAAGCAGAGGCGCGCCTTGCTAATGACAGTAGCCACTGGGTTAAATAACTCAGGTCCAAGGCCCATTTCCAAAGAAAGGGGCTGTTTTCTAAAAAGCAACACAAGGTAATAGCTTTTACTTTTTACTGACATGTAGAAAGGAAAACTGCAAAAAAAAAAAAAAAAAACTCAACAAAAGAGACAAAGGAATAAAATAATCAAAAGAATGTGGTCATTCAATGTTAAAAAAATAAATAAATACTTATTTTGACCCTTTCCATTTCAGCAGAATAAACACAAGATGATAGAACAGTTTAAATTAATGAAGTCATTAAAGTCACTTCACCTATAAGTGCATGAACAAGGGTTCTGACTTCACAAAAGATGCATCTTTACTTTTCAAACGAGTAAATATCATAAATACAAAGATAAGGTATTTCTTGTGTACATTAAGCAAAAATTGATTGACCAAGAAATACATAGACCATTCACCTTTTTTCCCCTCTAAACCAATGTGTTGTGGCTCAAATGCAGGAAAATGAATCCACTTTACTATAATGTGGATGACTCAAGGGCAGAGGCCTCTGTTGTATACCAGTTATTGAATGTGTAAGACTGTCTGAATTGGAAAATATTTCTGGACGTTTATAAATAACATATGATACTGATGTGAAACAAAGAGGATGCATTTTACATGACTTAAACGCAGATGTGTGCTTTCATAGCCTGCAAAGGACTGACTGTCTTTTCCGTGCTGACCTAGGCTTAACATGGCTTTCATATGCTAAACAGCAGTGACTTTTCACTTTATGGACACTAAGGAAAAGGAAAAGAAGGATTGCACTGAGCCCAAGGCGACCTGAACTGTCTTTCCTTCTAGTCATCCATTTGTCTATCTGTCTGCCTCTCTGTTCCTCCTCTTATCTCCCGACTTGGATACTGTCTGCTGTGGCACATGTGTTTGGATCATGTTAGACAGCAGTGAAACTATGTAGGACGTGGTTCCTCCTGTTTATGAAAGCAGTCATGGCGGCCAGATGAGCGGCTCAGAGAAAGAACTCATTCCAGCTGGCCCTCAGGCTCTCAGGCAGCACTGCACAGACCTAATGGTTTAGCTTCCTTTCTCTTTAGTTAAATAAAAGAATGAGCAACAGAAATTGTAAAACAGCTACTATTCAAAAAAGAGCACTGCTTTTGGCCAGTTTTTGTAATAATAGTGGTTGTATAATGAAGAAGTTGAACATAATGGTTCTTGTTTCAGAAGCTAGTCTGCTTTCAATGCTGTGCAAAGTGAAAAATGTGACGTGATGAGCCTATTGTCGTGAAATGCAAGCACTAACAAACAAAGCCTGCTATGAAAATGCATTTAGATGTGAGTAAATGGTACTAGCAGGTGGATGAGTAGAATTAAACAGGACACATATTCATGAAAACATTCATTAAACTGAATACATTTCCACTTAAGCTTTGTCAAGTGTGGAAACACAACTGACCATGTCCCTTAATCCCAGGTTTAGTGCTGTCTTTGATGCTGTTTTGCCATTTGGGCAGTGATGACAAGTATGCAGTGCTGTGTTCAAACAGGAAGTGTGCAAGTGTGTGTGAGTGGCAGGGTAAGTAATGATCACACAGGGTCACCAGATGCTGTGAGGTCTCAAGCTCAGCCCAGCCCATTGGTTAGATCAGCCTCATTGGTTTGCTCTGGTTGTGGCACATTGTGCAAGCTGTTTAGGGTATTTAATTTCTGAGCACTCATTAAAATGGTTTGTGTTTCCCCTGGCAGTTCTGTTAAATTAACAACTAGCGAAGTAAAAGCTGACTATGTGGCTGCACATCCAGTCATGGTTAATCAATTCTCCCCCACAAAATGTTAGCTGGTGAATTAGTGTAAAGGAAACGATTTATGGCAACTAATGCCGACGTCCTGTCATGTCAGGCCTGATGTTTTTGTGAGAGGGGGGTCTCGCATTTAGCACAGTCAGCAAGTTTGCACTTTACTGGCCATCATTTTCTCCCTTTAACCAAAGCTACATGCTGCTTGCTCTATTAATGGGCCAATAATGAAGAAATAGTGTTGGGTGCTGACATAAAACATTGCTATAGATACCTAAGGCAGGGTAGCACATAAGCTCCAACAGTGCTAGAATTACACCTCGGCCCTGTGTAGAATGGCAAAAAAGGGAACACTCGGCATGGGGGCTCTCACAGCTTCATCAGACCCCCGCTGGTTGAGCCGTGGAAAAGCATGAGCTCAGAAAAATACGGCTGTGGCAGATAATGATACCATTACACTAATGGAGCTGGCAAATGAAGGAGAACCCAGATGCCCTGCTTTATTACCGGAGGGGGTCATTTCCTCACTGCATTCCTAATGGCCTGAGCACACAGTATTGATCAGGCTATCATGCTGCTAATCCTCTACAGAATTACTTATCGCTGGGTAGGTGTCAATCCACCACATGCTCTGTTCTGGTCTTGCCGCTGGGCGGCTGCAGGGTGTCCAGCAGGGACCTGCCGGGCCGTTTATCCACTCATGATTTAGGGCCAAACTGGGATTGCGTCTGGGAGGTCTTCAGCGGTGGGTTGGCCACTTCAATGTGTTAAATAAGGAAGCAAATGAAGCTAACAGCTTTCATTTAATTAAGGAGCAGGCAATGATGTGGTTCCTCCCTCTTTATGGCCCTATTGGTTGTTGTGGAGAAGGGAAAGCTGTGAGGTGGAGTGTTGTTCTCAGTAATTGTGTTTTGCTGTAAATAAAATAAGACAACCTTTTGAACCATCAACAGCTGTAGCCAGATGCACAATTCCTGACCTCTGGGCCAGTGACTTTAATTACAAATCCAGTTAAGACTTTCACTCACATTTGCTCACTTAGGCCTTGTCAAAGAGAATATTGTAGTTTAATATTAGATATTGTGTTAAAATATTGTCATTTTCTGTTTGTATGGATAATGTTCTGCAGTATTTGAACATGGTTCGAAGCGTGTACTCGGAATGTAATCAACAGACGTGCAGGGTAACAGAGCGCTTGGACTTGTGACCTGTCAGATCGTTGGCTGTGCATTTGCATCCCCTGGCCATTGTAAATGTGACACTGAGACATGAGCAGACCCCTTCACTCACCTCTGGCCTTGGCTAATCAAAGAGTTTACCTTAAGGGGGGCATTTAACATTGTTCGTTAGCTATAAAGATGTATTTATATATTTCCATCTGGACGTAGCTTGGGAAACTAGCTATTGATCCAGATATTTAGTCATTTCTTTCGGCACGCGGCATCAATATTGTGCAAACATCATTCCACACGAGGGTTGACCCTAGCCCCTCTGCTATTTTTCACTCCCATTGGAGTTCAGTGATATACTATTCTGAAAAGTAAAATCAATGAATGAATATGAAGTTTTGGTGTGTAATATAGTGCAGGCCCAAGGCCCCGGGACTTTCATTGATTTGCTTTGAAAGCATCAGTGGGGGGCTGATTAGTTGGCTTGAGCTTTTCCTCTACATGTCTTTACCTTGTCCGGCTTATTTGATGGTGTATATATTTAGGCTGAGATGTTGTTAGTAAGGTCATTCAACTAGTTCAACACATTTAAACATACTTATTGTGTCCTCGCTCTGTACGCTTGTGCAGTGTGTGACAAGTCAAGCCATGCAAAGCATCTGCTTTGCATTTAATGTTCTTTAATGGAGTTAATAATACATTTACTAATAACTAATTCTGTGTCCTGCGCCTTTTACCTAAATCAAACCAAGTTCCTGTTTAAGTTGTTTATTGGTAAATAAATGTGTTGCTAGCACATAGTTGCACAGATGTGGCTTACAGCCAGATCAGCAAATATTCTAAGCACAGTGACAGCTTTATTATGAAATGTTCTGAGAATTAATTACAGCATATATTACATATATAGTCACAATAATAATTATTATTTTTATTTATTATTTATTATTTTCTGTTACAATCATTTAAATTTGGTAACTAACATTTTTTTTCTGCTACCAGAGTAACATCTCATCTCTCAAAAAATAATCACTTTTTTTCCCTACATAATTTTTTTCCTACAACCGTAGTCACTGGAGTTGTCTAAATAGCTCTTGACAGCAAACGTGTCCGACAGCCTTGTGAGTACCCCATATTAGTGTTGAGGCGTTATTTGAAGATGTCACTATTTTTGCAAACAAGGCCGCATGCAAACTGGCTGACCAGATCAGCCGTCAGTTTCAATGAGATTACATTGAATGTGACCTGTCCAAGTGTGGTTCATCTGTCATGCATGTGTCCTGTCACAGCAGAGACATAGAATAATCAGTTGGATCAATAGATGGTGGTGGCTCATTGGACTCATGCTGAATAAACATGGGAATGACCCTCTCACCTTATTCGCAAAGGCCCCGGCCTCCAGGGGATTCATTAAGCACTGTCATCTGTCGTCCGCAGTAAACCATAGACAACATGTGTTAAACTTATTTTAGACAATTTCTCACAATGGATGACTTCTTCTGGGGTTGTTGCTAGTTTTAGCTAACACGTATAAAAAGATTTCACTATGCAAAGCCACCTGCGAAAGACAGAGCAGCCTTCATGCTGTTTATTTGTGAATTTATTTTCGCTTGTAATGACTCACCTTCCCAATAAAATGAAAGTACCTACTGCCGCAGTGTTGCCCAACATCTGCTTTTCATGAAAAGTCCAAAACCCTTCATTCAGAAAACTGCATGGGATCAGGTTCACAAGCTTCTGTAAATGGTAACTGTTAATTTGTACATCCGAAGTTCTTTTCCATAAACATAAACCATCCAAGTGTGTTAAAATACCTGGCAGATCTTTTGTAGAAGCTGAAGGTCTTCTGTCAACCCATGCCAGTCATTAACATCAATTTCATATTAGCTTTTTCTTTTTTTTGCTTCCAACCATTCAGAAAATATTTTGTATAATACACACATAATGTTTTGTATTTTGTATTCTTTAGTGTTTGGGGGAGAGGTACGGCTATTAATTATCCCCTGTATAATTAGATGCTTGTTTTTCAAATTATTATTTCAATTTATAATTTAAATATTTTTTCCCCTAGCTATCAAACCTAAAAAGACAATTCTAATTCAAACTTTAATTTTTTTCTTCCGCAGTAGTTCCCTTCAAGGAGATAATAAAGCAGTTTAGGTTGGATGACGTTATTTTTTAGTCTTCTGTCTCCATATACAAGTTCTAGTATAATTTACACACCACATAGATTTTTATTAAAATATGCAAAAAGTGTTCTGTTAAATCAAATGGCTAATTTTCCAAAATCAAGTGCTTGTCACACAGATGCGGCGCTATTTATGTTTACGTATGTCAATTTTCTGACACTTTGCTAATAAAGGCTACTGGTTACTCGGATCATTAGTTAGCCATTCGTTAGCTGGTCTGGCTGTTAGAAGCAGATTATATCAAGCTGTAGTAGCATTTACTCCACATCAATGTCAGCTCACTCCTGTTCATGTTTTAGTGATTCTTCTGCCGTATCGTTGTGTGTTTTTTTCCTCCTTCATCAGCCTAAGTTTTCCTTGCATATTCGAAGAGGCCACCGACAGCTTGACTGGCATGCTGTCAGATCGCCGATGCCTCTCCAGCGGTGGAGCATCGTCCCTTTCTATGAGCTTGTCTGTGTCTTGCAGTGTGTATATGGAACAAAAGTGAGGGTATTTTCAGGACGTGACCGGCACACTTTGCATGTTCTTTTCGAGACAGGTGCTCTTGGGCAAGCACTGGTGCATGACAGTTGCCTTTCATTGCTGTCTTCTCTATACTTAACCCCTGACCAACACCTCCCTCCTTCATCTTCCTCCACGTCTGACCTCTTCTCACGGCACTTGCCTTGGCCGTCCTGAGTGATGGGCTGCAAAGGCTGCTAGGCGAGTTGTATTTGTGGTGGTGTGGTGCGGCAGGCATGTCACAATCCAACACTGTCAGGCCAGGGAAACCAAGCTGTCCAGACTGAACGGCACACACACAAGCCCATGCCCACTCCACAACTTTTTGTTCAACAGTCCGTAATTCCATCCACTGGCGCTGTCAAGCACTTGATCAAACGTGCATAAAAAAGGAGCCCCTTGGCTGAATCCCAACGTCTCCTCTCCTATCATAATGTAGGCAGATTTACCCTCCCCTGTCTGTTTTTTCGGCTCTGTTTATTCAGATGAACCTGACTGGGGGGCACTGGGTCACATCCACTTGCTTGGCTAAAAAGGTCCTGAATTGAGGTTTGTCTCTTGTGAAGTGAGGAGGAGAAAAAATACACTCACAAAGAAGGGTTAGAGAGGTTTGCTGAGCGGTCATGTCAGGGATGTTAGTGGAGCACTGTGTGTATATGTGCGGGCGTGCCATGGCAGGGCTAGGGGTTAGGGACTTGGAGGGTTCAGTTGTCAACCCATGTGTCATGCTTGCCCTGGCCCTGTTATGTAGAAGGCATCCACTGTCATTTGTCGCAGAACTGTTGAAGTGAAGTAAGTCACAAACGCATAAGAGGCAGTCAGCACATTGTTAGTGCTCAGGTGCCTTATGGGGCCACAGATTTAAGTACAAACTCTGCAAGGAATAGTTCCTCATTAAGTTCACTTTGTAAAATTTGCGTCTTAGTTTGTAGACTTTTTTCTTTTTCAAGGTTTATTCAAGGTATAGTCCACGCGGGTTGCACTTAGTGTGATAGTTGTTTTTCCTTTGTTCTTATATTGTTACAAGATGTAGGTGGAGTAAGTTATGCCTAAAACTGAATTTGGGAAAGGCATTTCTTATATGAAAGCTTCCATGTTTTGTTTCTAGTTTGTTTATTTCAAGTTAAACCCAGAAAGTGTATGCGTTTATCTGCATTTCTCAGGGTAGTTGTGAATTCCATCTGACATAGATTTGCTACTAAGAAGAATACAGCAGTAGTTAAGACTCCTTAAATTTGTTGTTGAGGTGTCATTGGAGACATGAGACACGGCGCACTCCATGAGCTTAATCCAACAACAGCCCGTCTGCCATCCTGCATGTGTCCTATCTGCAGACAAGTGGACCTCTTCTCTGCATGCATTGTCATATATATAGGGTATTGTCACATATGAGATGGACTCATGTAAATGCGTTGACAAGCTAGTGTCTCCACTGAGTGACAGCACAGAGGGATTGGGCTAATCTGAGCGACTGATTTGAGGCACGCGGCAGCTCGCCTGTCCCCATAACTCTAGAGAAATAGACAGCTTCAGCAGAGTTATCTGTGTTTGTAAGTCCTTCTGCTGTGCTGGGATGACAATAGGGATTAGTGCCAAGGTTCTTTAAACTGTTTTTTTTTTTTTTTTTGGGGGAAGGGGGCTCTTATCGCCGTCTTGGCAGGATGCTGCTGCAGCCAGTTTTTCTTGACTGTCAATTAAAGAGGGGATCATTAACTTCAAGGGTATAAATGTTCTAACACTAGTATTACGTTGGGAAGCTAAGTCGCTGACAGATGTTCCAACTTTAATTCTGTTCTTGTTTTTTTTTTTGTCTTTTAATTAATTTATGTATCACAGTTTGGGTTTTGAAAATTCTCACCGCCTGCTCTTTGTTAGCATTTAATTTCAGTTACTGTGGTACTTGAAAAGAAGATTGGGCCTTGTCACTCGGCTGTGTTTCTTGTGAGGTTCATTTAGCTAATATATTTAAAGGTAAACACTAACAGCATGTAATGGCATATGTATGGGCTAAGTGAACACTATGGCTCCCTCTGGTTCTTATAGAGAACATGGCTACTCAGAGGAATGCTTGCTAAAAAGAAAATGAGTGTTTGTGAATGTGTTTTTATAAAGCTAAATAGAGTTAGCATTTTTGGAGGGGGTTTTCTTTGGAAGCTTTGTATGACAGATACGGTTAAGGTTGAGACTTTCTCATTGTGGAGTTACAAAGATAGTGCTTGCTTCACAAGAAGTTGTTTGAACGGAATAAAAAACGGGACCGGGAGAGAATAGACTAGCAGAAAGCTAGCCGACAGAGACTGCTAATGGGCAAACTCTCTTCATCCAGCACCACTGCCATCACCACCACCTCCCTGTATTCTCATGACAGCTCTTTTCTTTTGTTCTCTCCCTCGGCCCACTCTCTGCCGGGAATTCGTGACAAGTTTTTGCGGGCTGATCAAACGCGGCAGTGACACCTGATTAGGATATAGTGCGTGTTTACAGTCGCACATGGCGAGGACCCCCCTTCGCAGACAACAAGGGGGACTTCACCTTGACTAATTAAATTTGCACCTGCAATGCCAGCTGTGACAGCCACTGGAGGGCTGCATTTATTTATGTCACTCCATTCATATTTCCTGTGACGTTCAGAGAGGCTGAGTTTGCAGTGGCTCCTGTTTGTGGGTTTTCTTCAATGGCCACAGTTATTTTGTGTGTCCACCATGATGTAGATTAGAGAGGCCGATGATGGGGAATGCAGTTTTTTGATGGTGCTGTATGGAACAACCTTGAGAAACAATTGATACCAATACAAGAGTTATATCATTGCAACTGTCAGGTTTGTTACAAAATAAAACAGTAGGGATTAGATCAGGACATTAAAAAGTTCAGCAACAGACATTTACTGTATATTGTTGATCTTGTTGCAGTTTTCAGGAAGCAGTGGATCAGGGGGTAGGGCGGGCAGTTGTTCTATACCCGGAAGGTTGGTTGTTCAATTCCCGCTCTCCCCAGTTCATACTGTTTTTGTGTCCTTGGGCAAGTCACTTCACCTACCTTGCCTGAATGTGTAAAAAAATGTTTGGAGTACCATATACAATCCAATATAAAAAATAAAATAAATATCAAAATAAAAAAATAATAAATATGTCACACAACAAATACATACAGTAATAGAACATTTGCAGCTTTTATCAAAGCCACTCAAATAATATTTTTGCCCAAATATTGGGTCTATGACAAAAATACTTTTTCTTAAAACTAATTAAATTAATAAAATATTTAGCTATACTCTACCCAACCCTTCAACTATAATATAAAATGTATTCGGAATTAAAGCTACACTATGTAACTGCGTAAATAATTAATTAATAATTTGTTTTTATTTGTAATAGAAGTAGCTTTAATACACACGTGGACAAAATTGTTGGTACCCTTCGGTCAATGAATGAAAAACTCACAATGGTCACAAAAAACTTTATTCTGACAAAAGTAATAATAAATAAAAATTCTATAAATGTTAACCAATGAGAGTCAGACATTGCTTTTCAACCATGCTTCAACGGAATTATTTTAAAAAATAAACTCATGGAACAGGCCTAGACAAAATTGTTGGTACCCCTAACTTAATATTTTGTTGCACAACCTTTTGAGACTATCACTGCAATCAGACGATTCCTGTAACTGTCAATGAGACTTCTGCACCTCTCAGCAGGTATTTTGGCCCACTCCTCATGAGCAAACTGCTCCAGTTGTTTCCGGTTTGAAGGGTGTCTTTTCCAGACGCCATGTTTCAGCTCCTTCCAAAGATGCTCAATAGGATTGAGGTCAGGGCTCATAAAAGGCCACTTTAGAATAGTCCAATGTTTTCCTCTTAGCCATTCTTGGGTGTTTTTAGCTGTGTTTTGGGTCATTGTCCTGTTGCAAGACCCATGACCTGCGACTGAGACCAAGCTGTCTGACACTGGCCAGCACATTTTTCTCTAGAATCCCTTGATAGTCTTCAGATTTCATTGTACCCTGCACAGATTCAAGACACCCTGTGCCAGATGCAGCAAAGCAGCCCCAGAACATAACAGAGCCTCCTCCATGTTTGACAGTAGGGACAGTGTTCTTTTCTTGATATGCTTCATTTTTCCGTCTGTGAACATAGAGCTGATGTGCCTTGGCAAAAAGTTCCATTTTTGTCTCATCTGTCGATAGGACATTCTCCCAGAAGCTTTGTGGCTTGTCAACATGTAGTTTGGCATATTCCAGTCTAGCTTTTTTATGATTTGTTTTCAACAATGGTGTCCTCCTTGGTCGTCTCCCATGTAGTCCACTTTGGCTCAAACAACGACGGATGGTGCGATCTGACACTGATGTTCCTTGAGCATGGAGTTCACCTTGGATCTCTTTAGAAGTCTTTCTGGGCTCTTTTGTTACCATTCTGGATTATCCGTCTCTTTGATTTGTCATCAATTTTCCTCCTGCGGCCACGTCCAGGGAGGTTGGCTACAGTTCCATGGATCTTAAATTTCTGAATAATATGTGCAACTGTAGTCACAGGAACATCTAGCTGCTTGGAGATGGTCTTATAGCCTTTACCTTTATCATGCTTGTCTATAATTTTCTTTGTATTCTCCTGCGACAACTCTTTCCTTCGCTTCCTCTGGTCCATGTTGAGTGTGGTACACACCATGTCACCAGACAACACAGTGACTACCTGAAGCCCTATAAATAGGCCCACTGACTGATTACAAGATTGTACACACCTGTGATGCTAATTAGTGCACACACCTTGAATTAATATGTCCATTTGGTCACATCATTTACAGTCTTTTCTAGGGATACCATCAATTTTGTCTAGGCCTGTTCCATGAGTTTATTTTTAAAATAATTCTGTTGAAGCATGGTTGAAAAGCAATGTCTGACTTTCATTGGTTAACATTTATAGAATTTTTATTTATTATTACTTTTGTCAGAATAAAGTTTTTTCTGCGACCATTGTGAGTTTTTCTTTCATTGACCGAATGGTACCAACAATTTTGTCCACGTGTGTAACTGTTGTTGTAACTGATTATCACAATTGGTACTTGTGAGGAGACTTATAAATCAGTGTTTCCCAAACTTTATTTCTGCAGACCCATATTTTAAAAACACCAAATCAAATTTCTGTGTTGTAAATTGTATGGTTACACAAATGCACTTTGTTCAGTGTTGTTTTGGTTATTTTTACCATAATCCTGGCACTTGTTTATCATGTTTTGTTTCTTGTTATTTTATATTTTTGTTGAGGTTGCTTCTGACAATTTTAACACATTTCCAAAGCAGCTATATTGAATTCTTTCACATGGCTTTCTCAAACATGCTTCAGGGTTTTTTTTAGTTTTAGAGTTTTTTCAATATTCTAATTTTGTGGTGACCCAAATAACATCTACAGCGACCCATTGTTGGGTCCCGACCCTCTGTTTGGGAAACACTGTTATAAATGATGTGATTTGCTGGTGTCTCACCCACTGTGTGTAATCATACATTAATGAGTGTATATACATGTGTGCCTAGACATGATGTGCCTCTTAGAGCATGTGTATGTATCTATCTAAATCAGTGTTACGAGTGTAAAAGGCCACAGCCGAAGTGAGCACAACATCTGTCACCCAGTAGCAGAAGACAGGACCTGGTAATTTGTGGCCCTCCTTTCCATTCTAGACCCCCACCTCCTTCTTTTACTCTCTCTATCTTTGCCTCCCCAGCTTCAAATTGACCAGGCTCGACTGCTGGTCATGCTGTATTACATGGGTTAGATGAAGTAATTATTTCTAGGCCAGTGACTACAAGAAAGATTAATAGTTTTTGAAACGACCATAATGGAGGGCTGACCTGCCGTGACATAAGCATTATTTCAAGCTCACCTCCACTCTCATCCTTCTCACCTCTGGGCACTGGCAGAGTGTGATTTATACTTGGGCTAATGAGGGGAGGGGACCTAGGAGCCCGGGGCCACAAGCCACAGTGTTACAGGCCAGCTCCGACAACTCGACAAACTCACTTAAGGAGATGAGTTGAGAGTTTATGCTTAATTACAATTTGCAAAGAAGCTGCTATAGAAGAAAAAAATGTGAACTGACAAACTCGAGTCAGAATGAAGTATCACTTGTTCTGACCACCTCGACCTCTGATGCTTAAAAGATGAAATGTCCAGAGGGGCTATATATCTGTCACTAGGTGGCACTTGGACATCATGTTATCAGATGCTTGCTTCTCTTCACCTCACCATTTTCTTCTTCCCTCTACACCCTAGATGTCCCAGTGTTTTATTTTATTGGATGAGGGCAGTGTGTAATGCATTCACCTCCGTTCCTGCCAGCTGTTAAATGCCCCAGAACATGGTCTAGCCAGGCTCCGCCCTGTTAACCCCTCTGATTAGCTGTAATAATTAGCAGGATTGAACTGTAACTTCTATGGTGCCGCTAGGAAGGCTTTGGGGCAGCTTTACAACTCTCTTATAGATACGGGATAGAGTGGTTTGTCTTGTGTCATGGGTCGGACACTCTACATCCCTACTGACTTAACTGCATCTAGGGTTTATTATTAACTATCATCCCTAACACATGCCTGCTGTGCCACCGGCAATTACATTTTCAAATGGCTAGGTTTGTAAACCTCCAGCGTGTTAATCTGTCACCATTCGAGCTACTGGGAAAAGTAAAAAGAGGATTAAGCTACTCATTTCCTGGTAGAATATTTTCCTTTGTTCAGAATGAGTGAAGGAAAAAGTAAATAAAGAAATAAGGTGGGCTTTCAAGCAAGGAAAGTGCCTTTTGCTACACCTCTGGATTTCACTAATGCCATTATAAATAATACTTATCGGCTTTTCAGAAGAGACAGATGGATGGGCGTGTAAAAAGTCACAAATGATATTTGGTCCTTAATTGAATATTAATCTGATGTCACATCATAATGCAGTTTATCTGGGTCAAAGACTTCTTGAGATAGAATTAGACCTGTCCTAGATGTTTGGCCACATCTGCTTAGCACCATATGTTTTTGTAGTGGCTTAGGTTAAACCTAAAGTACTGCTCCAGCCTGTTAATCATACCATATTTAAATATTTGTTATTAACAAATAATCCATCTTTAAGCCATGCCATAGACCTAGTTGTCCACAGATTGACCTGATAGTTAATCAAAAATTTAAACCTGTGATATTTTGATGGACAGGCAAGATAACATGCAGTTAATTTTATGTTTCATGAAATGATGGGCCTTCGTCAATGTGTTCTCTGAATGTATCTAAGTTGCAGCTTTTGACAAAATTGCCTGGAAGGGTTTTGCTAACTACTATAATGGATCAAATGTAATGTTAAGCATACAGTTGTGATAATTTTCAGCTTTCAGCTGTCAGCTAATTCAGCGGACTACCCCAGTCTCAACCTATCGTTTTTCCTTGACTCCCAACCTCTCGGCTTGGATTGCACATTATCTTTATCCCCTATGAAGTACCAGACTCGCTGGTGTCAGAAGATGATCTAATATGGAGTGGAAAGGACAGGAACTGGGAAATCATCATCATTTGGAGAAGTTGCCTGTCACTTGATGGGTTTGATCAGACCAGGCTGAGATACACAGAGCTGGGTCTTTGCACTGTCGTACAGTGGTACCGGATTAGAGACACAAGCCATTTCGGCTGTGTTCAGTCACTCACACAAGGAGACACTTGTCGGGACTCAAATCCTCCTTGCATACTTCATCCATATCTTAAACAGGCTTACACTTCAAGCCTACTGTATGGAAATGAGAAGCACTACTGTTGACAAAGACACTGCAGTATCTCACTCTTTACTGTAAACATGCTCAGTGTAGGTCTGTAGTGGACTGACCAAGCTAAATGCTACTCATCTGTGTCATGTTGAGACAATTTAAAAGTGTGAGCGGTCTGGCTGGACAGCCCTTATACATCCTGTATGGCAAAGTGCCATTGAATGGTTTATTGTAACAAATCACAAACCTTTCAATGACTAGATGAGACCACTGAAAAGCCACTCACCCATCCATCCAGCTGCTCTGACTGAGCGATGTGTTGTTCCACTGTGCTCTGAGGAGCGTAAGACCAGCCTCTGGAGCTGAGGATTTTAAATGCTCCACCTGCTTATCGATCTTTTCTGCCCCGCTGAGCCAGCCAAACCCAGTCAGCGGCAGCAGAGAGAAAGAGAAGGTGATGCAGGAGGAAGGGCAATCCGGAGCCCTTAGTCCTCTGGTCTCAGGTCTGTCCTTGACACTGCCTATGGGACAGGCCTGTAGGACACTTCATGTCCTCCTTGTAAGCCCCGCATCTTGCCCCTTACAGTTAGCTAGCCCTCCCCATGGGCCAAGCTGCACTTTACACAGCTATATTGATTTTTTGGAGGGGCAGGAAAGTGTGGCTGGGTGGTGAGAGCGTACGAGCAAGGGAGGGGGAATAGAGAAATCAAGAGAGCTTTCTAAAGCACTGACTTCTCCTTGACTGCACCTCGAGACGCGACAACCCTGTTAGAACAACTCAGTGGCCCTGGCGCCCCCGCTGAAAACTGCTAATCACAGTCTTTCAATCAACACTCTCTCTTACCCCTCTCCTCTAACACCCTTCCTCATTTTCTCACTCTTTTTCCCCTTGCTGAACTGGACCTTGCCTGAATACCAAGGGACTATGTGGGCATTAAAACCGGCCATTCCACATGGAAAACAGCTGACCTCATAAAAGCATGTTGTAATTTGAAGGTGAAAACTAAAAAGCCTTTCTCGATCGACATAATCCTAATGGAAACATTATGGCCAGGCCACAAAATAACAATTAAGGAGAAATGGTCCTTGCACAACCCTGGTTGTTCAGTCAAATATTATTGTCTCTTTAGATGCATGTGTCGAATCCTACAACTTGAATCTTCTTTTTCTAAGATTTTTTTTAAACCAGACAGAGTTTTGCGGTTATAGCAATCAGCCTCAATGTGTGAAATTGTGCGACAATGTGAGTATAATGTGAGCATTTTTCTGATAAAGACCATTCTAAGCCTTTCCTTCCTGGATAAAGAAAAAGGTTGTGGTTTACCGTCCTCAGATCTTTCAAATCGACTGTTCTCCTTCTCATGCCTTTTGTTCTTTGGCAGAGGTTTTGACACTCGTTAAAGGTCACTGAAACATCTTTCTTTCCCTTTTGAGGTGTAGATAAGTGTGAAATAGATGTTGACACCACAGGCACATTGAAAAGCACTCAAAACAGAGTGGCTATGTTTCAGCCTGTCTGTCGATGTCTGTCTTTATGCAATGTAAATACTTCTATATGATTGATCTGGAATCCTGGGTCTCTCAAAGTGCATTGAGCAAATTTAAGAAGAGGATACCTGAGTGAATGGCTGAGGGGAGTAGTTTGAAAACAGGTTGGTGAGCCATTTTAAAAAGGAGGGAATTTATCTAGGAACTTTTACATACAGGTGTGAACCTTATTAGGCAAATATTATCATTTGGTCATGATTTATGTGTGTGAGTATGTGTTATTGTAATTAATAACTAGTTTTGGTCTGCCACAACTCAGTAATGTGAACTGATCACTGTTATAAACATGGTGTGAAGGGTCTGCCCAGCATTAGTAATTTAAATGAGTGACTGCTTGTTCACTTAGATGGATGAAAATGTTCTAATATTAATAATCACGTTCACTGCCGACGGCCTGTTGCAAGGTAAAATGAACAATGCAGCCTTCAACCTTTAACAACAATTAACAGGCCAGCAGCATGTCTGCCATTTGTCATTATTCTGCTCACCTGCGGCCTTCCACCATGCAATGTTCAGTTTATTGATTTTAAAAATAAATGAGTTATGCAAACCAAATCTGTGCGATCGCTATCTTTATACGTTAAAAATGCAATACCATTAGTAAAACTAGAAACAACTGTGGTTACGAAAGGGAAGTTCTCTTTAAGCCCTGTGCAATTTTGGTGGTCACTAGTTGTGGCAAAATTGGTATTTGTAGGACACACAGTGTAAAAGGATCTAATGACTATTTGACCAAAGATTGAATAGGACATTTGTAGTGTTTGGAGTGAATCCTACAAATGTAGTATAGTATGGTGGTTAGCTAGATGGCTATGTAAACAAGCCCCTCGAGCAACACCAAAACCCAGTCAATGTCTTTTTCTTCAATACACAGTGTGACAGGCCATTATCCAAAAGGACCACTTTATGGACTTTTATCTGTCCAAAACACTTACACATTTGATAATATGAGGCAATACTTTCCAAGAAGATTTCTTGAGTAGCCTCACTCTTGCTCATATTCATGGGCAGCCCAAGGGAAGAACACAACGGTTATATTTTACCAGCATCCCTGCTTTCTGGTTAACTTCTACACATTCTGGTAAAGCATTTACCAGTCTGCCTAGTAAGCTATCACACTTAGTCACAAAAAATCTCAGCTTGTATCAATAAAAAAAGAAGACCACAAGTGGCTGCAAATGAAGAGACAGAAGTTAGAAATGGTTAATCTTTTGCCCAGAATGTTAGTTTTAGTGCAGCATGTTTGAAATGAAAGTGCATAACCTCTGAGACAATTAAAGAAGAAACATTCCCATAATAACTTTTAATGAAGAGAACTGTCTTTATGTTTAAGTTAAACTAGAAGCAAGAAAAAGTTAATTATTTAATTTATTCTGTGGTTGTTTGGAGTCTATACATTTGTGGGGTTTTAATGTAATATGTTTATTTAAATGTTTTTTTTATATTTTAAACATTAAACCATGATCTGACTGACTTTGTGGAAAATCCGTGCTCTTCTCACATTGTGTTGCTTCTCATAGTCTTCTCAAATTTTGCAACCCAGTGCCAAATACACCGGAGACGGAAGCAACTTTGATGTGTATGTCCACTCAGTCTTTTTGAGTCCGACATTTCACAGCCAACTTGTCAGAATTGTTGACTCACCATCACTTATACTGAGGGTGGAGCAGTTCTGAACCAGGTGTCATACAAGTACCAATGGTTTGCTGTTTAAATGCAAAACTGTATTACACCGCTTTCTCTCATCACGTCCTCTAAGGCCGCTCATGGCCTGTCCGGGATCTAAACATTTTGCTTAAAATGGCATCCAAAAAGTAGAAACATTTTAAATATTTTAAGTTTATATATATTTGTTATTATTCTGGATAAAATAAACCTATTATGTGACTTGCCAGTTTTACTTATGAGGCCATTTTCAATGTTTACTCTACAATGTCGCTTTTTATTGCTGTCTGTGATGCATTAGCCAAATGCAAATGAGAACCTGCTCAGCTGGATCAATGTGTCCTCCTACTGCTTTACCTAAAACAGCACATTCCAACATACTCTCTAGGGCAGACGCAACTTAAGTGTTTTCTTTTTTTATCCCTGCAGCAGTCAAGTTATCTGGCTATTTTGAGCTATTGATGCTAAGCGCTGGACATTAATCTACTCCTCGAAAGAGCGCTTTGAAGAATGTGCCCACTGAAGTGTCACAGATGGAGAAATAAATGAAATTAATAAATATAACCTACACAGTTTGATTTTGCTTATAGGCCGAGATCAAAGCAAAGCAATTGGTTTCTATTCTACCAAATATGTTTTCCTGTGATAAACAGTCTGACTGATGGAATAATCCCATCAAGGAAAAGACAGAGAGAGAAAAAGCATCAGATATATCACTCAGCGCAGATGGTTGCTGCGGCTACCACAAAGCATCTGCATTATTATGGGATAGGTAATCTCGTTTCTTGGGTCTGAGTGGAAACCTGTTTAGCGCCGCGTGGTTTTTCTCCAATCAGGTGCAGACAGAGAGACAGGAATAAAGACACATAGTGCTTCTCTGATACAGTAAGAGTCCATCTTCTTCAGAGGGCTCCGGTAACTCCTTGTATTTATTTATTTTTCTTTCTGTGGAATTTCAGAGTAGCTTGATGCATTTGACATGTGTGTGACAGAAGTGGTTGTGTGTGCGATATGGGGTTGAACCATCATCGAAGGCTTGCTACCCCGGCTGTGGGTTTTTAGCAGGATGGGCACTTGTATGCACAGTTGTGGTTTTGGCATGGTGAATAAAGCAGAACCTAATGAACGTGTATTTATGTAGGTGTATGCGAACATACTCACAGCCATGTGCAGATACAAACACACAAACCGAGATGAAAACACATGCATTCTTAGACACCACTAGCCCAGAGCCTCACCTTGATATCTTGAGCTTCTGTCATAAGTCGAAATTCGACACCAGTGAATGTGTCAGCTTGTCAATTTCCTTCCAACTGCCTTTGAGTGCAGTCTGGCCATGAATAGTGTATGTTGTTTTGTTTTTCAGATTCCAACTGTCTGCAAGTCTGTTTTTGTTTGTTCCAGAATAACTTGGAAGGCCTGTACACTCATGTGCATCCTTTAAGAAAACTTTCAGCAGCTGTTGTGTTGTTTAGCCTAAGGTAAAGATTTATCCCTCAAGGTAAATTCGCCAAACTGCCTCACATCAGATACCGTCCTATTTCTTTTTCTTCACAGTGTGTTATCCTCCCTTCTGTCTGTAACGCACATGCTTTTGCTGCTTGCCCTCTTTTTGATCCATATCCACTTTTAAGTCAGGGCACTTGTCTTTTTATACCTGCGCTTTAATGTTATTAACAGGACGTTTTATTTCACTGTAAAAGTCCTGACATATTTTGGCAGCCTATATTCCTTGTAGCATGCGGCATGAGGTCTTTGGCAATATTGGGCCAGAAGAAATATGAGATGTGGGTTGTAAATGTCTGGGAAAACTACACAAGGCCTTCCCCCCTAAACCATCACAACAGCTTTAGTGTTGACGCAAACTTTAAAATGTAAAAAGGCATCAGCATGTCATTGACTTTTTTTTCCCTCTCACCAATCAGAAGTTGTGCGTGTGCTGTTGAAAGTAGATTACGCACATATCCGTGTGACATGTAGCACAACAGGGAAGGGAGTGTGGAAACAGGCAGGGGAAACAGTTGTGAAATTTATTTGGGCATATAGTTTTATGCCAGTTGCCATTGGATTTACAGGTCAGAATGGAATGCAACCTAATGAAAGCTACTTTGATCCCTCCACCAAGTTGACACTTTTATTGGAAGAGCTCTGTATGGCACAGGTCATCTTTTATAAGGTTGTGAGGAACCCCTCGGCAGCCTTCACGAAATCATAAAAATGAGAAGTCAGCGTCTATTAATATGGTTCTATGTGGTTGATTAGATTTTTTGGGATACTCTGCATGATACTCTAGCAGTGTTTTATAGATTGACTCTGTGCTATGACAATTAAGTCAATATTTAGATGCTTTCTTTGCATAAAGCAGGTAAACAAACCCTTCTTTTAAAAATCAGTTCCAAGTTGCATATACAGTGTGTTATTTATTAGGAGGAAACAGTTTACGGTTTATTTAGTGGCTATATCCTGAGAAGTTAATTAGTGTTGCTTTAACAGATTGGAAAGGTTGTGAGCAGAGATTCTTACAATTCCTCCTTGAAATGTTTCAAAGCTCTTTTAATATCTCCACGTGTATAAAAGAGAAACTGGTTATGCTTGTACTTATTTACCTTGTGGTCTATTTTCCAGAGGCGGAGGCTACTGCAGGAGTTGGGAGACCATAAGATTCCCTTTCTGGGACCTACAGACCGAGGTTTTCAGCAACTGGTGAGTCGATCAAACATCTAAATTGTTGATCTGAGAGGTACTGAAGTTATAATATTTTGTGTTCTCGCAGTGGGATACCAGCTACTCTGGACTTGTGTTGAGGAGATCCTGTTCTCTGCCTGTTGAGCTTCACAGTCGGGTGCAAGCGGCTTTCCTGACACTGCGGAAGAAAGGCTGTCTCCTAAGAGATTTGGTCCGTGTCCGAGAAAGGGATGTTTTCACCGCTGTGTCCCGGGCTCTGCTGGGCGAGCCGGGTCACACGTACCGCTACCTGGACACGCGGCTCTTTGCCATCCCCTGGCACAGTGAGGACAGTGAACTCAAAGGACAAAACTGTTGTGAGCCAGACTTGAGGGCTGCATGCAAGGCATTGTGGGAGCTGAATACCTTTTTCTGCTCCGATGTGTCTCAGATAAAAGAAGGAGATAAACTTACACAATGTGCAAAAGTCGGGGACACAGAAGCCAAACCGGGGGAGGAGGGGGACAGTGAGGACTCCAAGAACAGTGAAGGAGGGGACTCTGAGTCCAGGCACAGTGAGGAGGGGGACACAGAGTCCAAGCACAGCGAGGAGTGGGACATTGAGTCAAAACATAGTGAAGAAGGCTGCTCTGGGTCCAAACAAGAAGTGGAGTGGGAGACTGAGTCTAAAAATAGCAGTGAGGAGGGCGAATCTTCACAAATTAAAAAAAGTGAAGCAAGTATTAGTTCAAGACTGGAACACAGTGAAGGAAAATGTCCCCCCTGGGCAACTAAGACCGTTTGTGGCTCAGCGACCGAGCCGGTGGGACTAGGGGACCACGAGAAACCTGTGGCCCAGCTCAAGCACAGCCTGTCAGATTATCACATTGAGGATAAAGAGAAACGGGCAAGCGAAGGGGGTTGTTCTCAGCCCAGTTCTCCAAATCTTTGCACTGGGCCAGTAAAGTTCAGTGTCACCTTACTAAACTATATGGACCCAGCTGCTATGAGCCATCTTAAGGAAGAACCTTACTACGGCATGGGAAAGATGGCAGTCGGGTGGCACCATGATGAGAACCTTGTCAGTCATTCCCCAGTTGCTGTTTATAGCTATAGCTGTCATGATGAGAAAGGTAAGTATTTAATTGGGAAATAGCTGGAACTATAGAAACAATTGCTAATATCTGCGTATAAGCCTATTCAAATATATTTTACCATTTAATTAAAAGATCAGTAGTGTTAGCGTAATCATTTTGAAATGAATATTTTGTTTCGCATCAATATCCCATCAAGTTATCTCATTTGTTTTATGGAGGATCGGATGTGTTTAACCTTGTGTGTCTGGGCCCTGCAGCAGCAGTGTGGCATCTGTAGACATGGCCCCTGGTGAGGCGTCATCAGATCCATCTATGTGATAGTGTCAGGGTATTATCAAATGTCATCACCAGCTTGCTGCTGACAGCCTTATCATCAACGTTGCTATGGGAGATCACAGACATTTGGATGTGAGCTCTTAACACATGCTCAATAGCACAGTCTAACAAACAGACCTTATCACACATGCCACATCTCATCTAAATCTTTTCCCCAAGAAATGATCGATGTGCAATTATCTGATATGATTTAATGAGCCACACTTTGATAAGTGTTCTTAGACTGTACTGGTATGGATAATACGATGCCTGCTAATTATGGAATGTGCTCGCTTTCAAGATCCTGATAGTATTTGCTGATGGACCTGATAAAGCATCTGAGTAAGAGCAACATTTCTCTAAGAACTCTCTAAATCAAATATAACAACACCATCTAAACTCTGTAAAAGGTTTAAAAGAGGCCTGTTACAGAGAACAACTTTTAGTAAAGCGTAGTAATTATTATCAAAGTAGCAGCCATTCTATAATGTTGTCTTTGGACTTGCAAATGCTTATTAAATCTAATTTGGTCTCCTTAGCAGGTGGTCTCTTTAGTGACCACCTGGTACATTATTTTTACACTTTTTAAAGACCAAGATTTCCTGTATGTATGGAGGAATTGGGCAGTTCACAGCATACTAAAAGGTGCAAGTCATATAACCATAAAGTCTGTATCTCGCAGGTGCAATGTCAACTGCTTTGACATCCCACTCCTTCTCAACACTTTGCAGCTGGACTTTCTTCATTGAGTTCTTCTAACCAGAAACACCTGCCTCATAGGTCTGTTTCAGTGATTTGTTCTAGGCTGTTTCAACTCTGACCCTGTGAACACAAGCTTCAAACACTTTGCCAAAGCATCGTGCCATGCTGAGCAGCTGTGTCTTTTTTAGTTTTGGGTGACCCCACTTCTTCGGACTTTAAAGAGTAAAGTCCGACCAGACGTGTACGGGCTGCTATTCCACTGGATGGCTTTGAGCTCTCCCAGAACAAACCTGAAATGGTTACCTTCAGGAATGTTGCACCTTTACAGCATGTTTCCCACATTGTCTTTGAGGGCAAATTTTGAAGTTACACAATCTTAAGTCAGAAAACAAGATGCTTTATTGCACATCTGCTTTTTCTGTACCTTTCTTTTAGCCTCACATTGTTTCTGAGCCAGTAAACTGTTGTGAACTGTGCTTTTCCCAGCTACACTCGTCCAAAGGAATCTGCCCTGAATGAGTGTTTTCCGGCACAGAGGATGATCCTCCACCATTCCTGAGGCCTTAGGGAGTGTTGTCATTAGCTGGCTCTCAGCGCACAATGGCTGGAAATTAAGTTACTATTTATCCGTGCTGAGCAAAGGAAAAGGCAGCTGTGGGGCAGAGAGGCCCAGAAAGACTTTAGTATTGATTTTTCTGAAGGGTGTTGGCCAGCCAAGCTAAATCTTGTTTTCTGTGCCTTGTAAGAATGGAAGGAGAGAGAAGAGCATAGATGGTTACAGTGGATGGGTCCAGAAACAGGAATATCATGGGATAACTACTGACCAATAATACTCTCTAAACAATATCAAGGGCTTTTATCCAACTCTTTCCACTTGCACAGCATAATGATGGCATAAAGATGCTGTACTAACAGCCAATATGATCACAAGAACACATATCACATTTGCTCTGTTAAGTGATTTTACTCTGACCATGGCAGACATCTTCTATCCATTGTAAAAATGGTGTGGATTAAATCATAACACCCTTTACTTTAAAGTGCTACATATTTGATTTACCACAGTTATACTGCATTAGTTTGTAGTGGTGTTGCACTTGTTTAGAGCTCTTAATCCATTTGCATCAAAAATACAGAGTAATAAAGGCATTGGACATGTACAGGTATGTGTCTTGGACATGTATGTGTCCTGCAAATGTTGCAAAAAAGTTGAAGTATTGCACACTTTTACACTCACTCTAAGTCACGCTGCATGAAACTGTCATCTCTGTGGCTGAAATATGAATATAAATGTAAATTGCAAATGTTCCAGTGAGTTGTGAGCTCTGTTTGACTGACAGGTGAAAGCAGTGAGGGCGGCAGTGGAGAGAAGTCCTACTGGAGGATTGGGCTCAAAGTTGCCTGGGACATCCACACCCCTGGCCTGATGCTTCCGCTCGAGTCTGGAGACTGCTATTACATGAGAGGTACTGGACGTTTTCTGTTAAACACCACACAAACCAACAGCAAAAGCAGATGTAAACACTTTTCAAAAATCTTAATTAAAACTTCTTCTTTTCTGTATTTTGTCTTGAATGACACCAGATGCCCTTTTGTCTTTTTTGGTTTAGTCCCTAATTTCATTGCTGGAAAAATAGTGATGACATGCATGAGTAAGCTGTGTATGTGAGGGACTTTTTAGTCTGGACATGGAACTTTAAGGTTCCATGAAATTATGTGTATTAGAGAGGTTAGGAAAACCAAATGTTATTTTTTTGAAGTTTTGACCCAGTGCTGACTAAGAGGACAGACAACCAGTCACAAGTGTGTAAATCATAGCTTAATGCTTTTGGCTGCAGTGGCAGACACCTCCACCCCTCTCTCTCCAGCCGTGCAGCAGTCTTCCATGCTTTCTCATTATTTTGTGTAAGTGCAGGGACATTTATTCACATCACAGCACATGGTAGTGTTCAGATGGACAAGAAGTTAGGATCCTTAGTTGGATGGATGTTGAATGTATTCTCTTTATGGGTAGCCTTTACAGTTTCCACATAAGGAGGTATGTTTAGTCATGAGTCAGTGTGTTTTTCAATTTTATATACAGAATATCAATCTTCATTTAAATAAATGACATTTACTTTTATTGCTCAATGAATCCTTCATTCATATAACCTTTATTGTAGACATATTTTTCATCAAATAAATAATAATGCATTTTACGTTGGATCTTGACCTACTGTATGTATAGCTTACCAATTTCTAATGAGGTGGATGAGTGTTTTCCTAAAGACACATAATCCTTACACATATGTCTCTCCATAACACTTCTCATTGATTAACAGCAGCTTTATCTTTCGTTCAACTGTTTATTTTCATATCTTAAATCATCTCCAGACCTGCATTTTTACTTAAAATAGGACAATCCTGCCCTAGAAAAACAATGAATGATTAAAGTCCTCAATAGTATTTCTTAGAAAAGCACTAACCTCTTATTTCTGTGGATAAGAAAATGATTGTAACTTACTTATTTAGCCAATGAGACATGTTGTTTTGTTCGTGGATTTTAAGATTACTTCCAAGATCCCAGATTTCTATTACAAATGTCTAACAGATCATTGCAGTGTTGTTCTTTATATGTCAAGGATCAACAAAAGTCTTTCCTAAAGTGGACTTTCAAGCAGCTGTTTTTATAACTGCCAATGTCTTGACCTAATATCAAGGCTGACTGGACTTGAAGCTGACCTCCTTTAACAGGATAAGATTTACAATAGTAAAGAACAGTTGGTTTCAGGCCAGCCATCAAAATAGAGATGAGCTTTTGTGCAGACCATTACAATTGGGCTTGACCGTTGCAGATCAGTAGGGATTTATGCTCTTCTGCTCCACTCTTGCGTTTAACTTTTAACTTTTAACACAACTGGCTTTCACAAACATTCATGCTTTTAAACTGCAATACGTGGAATAACTCATGTCCTGGGTTAAAACACACACTTGCACCCACCACTAAACAATGTGTTGAAATATATTGCATCTATGTTTCAGTGACATACACCATATGATAAGTAGTTTTGTGGTATTAAAAGGAATATAACCACAGACACCGTAATGTCTTTTCAGCACCATTTGTCGCCGACTGCCCCCTTTGAACTGCTAATGTCTAAGCTGCTGGAGGCAAATTGAATCACCATCATTTCCACCCAAATGGAATTTCAGTGGTTAAAAAAGAACAATGCAAGTCTTGACACCGGGCCTGTTCAATAATCTGATTTCCAGCTCCCAATGCACAAGGGGATTGAAGAAAAGAGTTGACCCAATATATTTAAAAGCCTGCTTCCTGGAAAAGGAGGACAAGTGGCAGCAGGCGCAAGGGTTGAAAGAAAGATAAATATTTATTACAGTTATCGAGTTTGCCTCTACTCCCTCCTGATCTCTCTGACGCATCAGACGCGCCAAGAAAAGAGCAGATTGATGGAGATAATTTGTTATTGGATATAAACAGTTTTAAAGACGCAGAGTAATTCTGCCTAGAGACGTAATCCTTCACAATCTCATCAGGGTGAAGAAAACACCGGCAAGTTGTTTTGTTTGTCACCATCTTTTTTCCCTTCCACCAAACAATAATATCTTCCTCCCAAAGCATTTGGCTGTTTGACTTTCAAATCACAGGCATTAGCCAGTGTACTTTTGCTCAAGGCGGGTGTAAATATGCACATGTGCTGTGAATGACAGCCCTGTCATGGCTAAATTAATTATTGGTGTGAGGCAAATAATGGCAGAGCTACGAAACATCTATACACACAAAGAAACACATGGAGGGATACACCGGAAACAGCAGTAAGGCCTCTTTGTAAAGCTCCTGTGATATTGGACAAATGTTTGCTGGTATGGGTCTTCCATCTTGACAGATTGAGCACTATCTGGTTTTGTTTGGTAATTAAAATTATGGTACAATGCAGCTCATACTATTAGATTCAAAGCTGGACCAAGTGCAATCTGTCTGAGAGTACAACATGATTTAGTTGTCATGTTCATTCACACCACACTTTTCATCTGTCTTTGCAATGTAATCACTTTTCTGTGTTATGATCATTTCTTATGATATATAGTTGTTTTTTCATCCTGGATATACTTTTTGACTGTTGGTGTTTCTTCTTCACCAGATGACCTGAACACTACTCATCAGCACTGTGTCCTTGCTGGAGAAACGGCACGCTTCAGTTCCACACACAGAGTGGCGGAGGTGAGAAGTTCACATGCCCCAAAAGTAGCAGGCATACAAACAGGTCATGTGACTTTAATGGGGTAACTGTCCAACAAAAATCCAAGTGTTGCAAAAACATATTTTACATACACATACCATTTTACTTGAAAGAGTTTGAAGGTGTTTGTAAATTTGACCCATGCATGACACTGAGTTTGTTCTATTACCATCAGTGTTCAAGAGGGACCCTGACCTACATCCAGTCACGGTGTCAAGAGGCCCTGTCCAACCTGCGCACAGACCCCGAGACAGGCTCCCACAGCCTGCTGGCCCTTCTGCCGACAACTCTACAGCACTGTGAGGAGATTCACAATGAGGTGTGTATACACAAATACACAAGTGTGTTAACATGTGTGAATGTCTAGAAATTTGTTCTTGTGATCTCTGCTTGTGCAGTACACATATTTAAATCATGTTTAATATTTAACATGAGTTTGTGTTTATTAAAGAAATCAACAACAAACAACAGAAAAGTAAGCTTTATTGTTACAATAAATGGCCTACAGTATAATAATGAGTTTATCTTATTATGGTAATAGTTGTATTTTATTTATATTTGTTGAGATCATCATAGAGTTTAATAATAATACTTCTTTTTGGACTGTATAATCCATAATTCTATATTTTGTAATAAATGGGCAACTCTAGCCAAAGTATAACTCTGGACATGTAAAGTAATCTTAATGAACATTATACTGGCAAAATTGGTCATCAAGCTTGTAATGCAACAGTCATTAAAATAGATTTTCCCTGCTTCATTTGAGGTACTAGTCATGCTGGGAGAAAATTCAAGCTTTGTGAATAGAAGTGGGATAGAAGTATGGAACCGTTCTAGTTTCTCGCCTTTTACCTACATGATTGTTTTTTTACTCAGGTTATGCCTTCAATATGAAGTCCAGGTTGCTCTAATTTGTCCTGGCCTGTGATGGATTGTAAAGCAATAGCCTCTCCATATGTTATCTAAAGATGGAGTCATGCCCTGCTCCATTCACTAACCTCTTTTCACACACAACAATGAGTGATGCTGGCTTGGGATACTGAGGGATAGAGTGAGGTTAAAACAGAGCAACATGAAGGCCCGTCTGCACCATAACCAGCCCCCTGTGTTGGCTTGCCACAGGCCAACAGTTAATATAGCACTTCACCTCTCCCCCTTTACACCCCTGTGCTCATAGCACACTTCCTAGATGATGCTAGCACCCCGGTCCTCAGCAGGGCGCCATGACAGATGAGCCTGACGTAAGGTTGTTTAAAGGTTGTAGACCATATTAATTATTCAACACCACCAAATAATAATGTGAGTAGTGTCAAGAGGAGCACAGTGCTAGCTGAGCTAGCATGCTACACAGTGCCGCAGCCAAGGCTGCTTTATTTATTTGCTATTTATAAAATAGCAGGTGTGCGTATGTATGCGCAAGTGTTTAAGTAGGAGGGGGCTCTCTGGGGCTCTAGCTTACCCTACCTGGCACATGCAATGATCGATGTGGCCATTTGTTTTGAGTTGCCCAAGAGAGCAGAACACCCACTTAAATGATGTATTGTTGGTGGAGTTATTTATGATGGCGGCCCACTTTGGTGCTTGGCGGGTGCATATTGCGCAGGTCGTGTTTGACATGGACAACCAAGAAGTGAACAAGCCTGAGATGCACGGGCAGGTTGACCTGAACAGCACCTTATGGGCCATTCCTTAAGAAGTGCTAAACAGCCAGATTGCACCTGCTGACGTGCCATGGATGCAGTGCAACATGGTGCAATGGTAGGGGGAGGTTGGCGCTTGTCACAGGATGTGGGCTGCTCTGACAATGATGAAGCTGAGCGTTTGCCTCCTGAGGATGGCTGTTTGGGGATGTGGCAGAATGTCGAGTTAAACTTGGAGTGGATGGGAGACATTCAGAAAATAAAGAAAACTCATGGTCCCACCTGTTTGTTAAGCACAGTCCCTCTCAGCCTACCTTTTTAATCTCACCCCCGTCCTAGGTGGCGAGGATGGGGGTTGTAGTATAGTGTTGCCACACAGCCCCATGTACATGTTTGGCTTTGAAATGCTAATCCCAGACGCAAATGTCTTGTCTCATTTAAAGCCACTGTGTCACTTCCCAGGTGGGTGTGTGACAGAGTGCCCTAAGGGACCCCCTCTAATGATGCTAGTCCCCCACAGTAAATATTGAAGGGAGGGACAAGGATTTCCCACATGTTCTGACTGAAAGTAAACTGCGGGGAAACAGTAGTGTCTGACCTTGTAATGTCCTGTTTTCTAGGCCAAAGTATCTCCCCAGGCTCTCGGGTCTTCGGAGCACTTTGTGTGTGGTTTTAGTCTCAGATGTCATAGTAATCCTGTCAGTGAATCTCTGAACACATTTGTGCTTTGTCTTTCAGATTATTTTACAGTTCTTGTTATTTGGAAAATGTAGTCAATATAAATTTAGATTTGCAAATACATTTATATATTAATTAATCAATTAATAATAATAATAATAATAATAATAATAATAATAATAATAATAATAATAATAATAATAATAATAAATAAAGACGTGTCTAATTGTGTTTGCTTATGTCTTCTGCAGTGGCAATTTCATGAGTATTATTTTATTTTTACAGTGAGTTGGGGGGATCACTTTTCCAGACTAAAGTGAGAAAAAGTAAACAGAGGAGGGCAGAGTGGGATCGATTCTATTCTCATCAGTTCCTACCTCAGGGCCCCGGTCCGGAAATTGATTTGACCCGCTCTGGGAATACTGTGAAGGTTTGGAAAAAAAATGTGCCTCATTAAAAGGAGAAAAGGAGGCTGCTTGCTTTAACTCCAGAGTTGCCGTAGCGGGTGGCCGGCCGACTAATGTGGGGCTAATATGTAGTTAGTATGTCCATCACCTGTAGAGATGACAGCAACTGCCGCAGGGGAGCCACTAGCGTCACTCTCACTCAGCCATGCCGTCTGAGAGAAAAACGAGCCCTAACAACCACACTTTCTTTCACACACATTTTCGATCTGTCTGCATGGATAGATGGCATTTAGTTTGGGTTCCTCTCTTGGTAACTCACAGCTGGGTGGATTGACTCCAAAATGCCACAGACCTGCGCTTCTCAGTGGCTTTAGATGCCTCACTTTTGGTCTGCAATATCTCTGCGCAGTATGGGGCAGGCAGCCATGTCAACTTAAAGTGGAGACACAGGTCAGCTTCTTCTGACTGAAGGACAGGCAGACAATCAGAGAGATAGAAGAAGGGACAGAGAAAGGGGAAGGGATGTCCGATATCGGCGCTCAGGGCTTTGTTGTGTGTTTGAGCTGTAGTGATCGAAGGGGAGTGGATTTGGAGAGTGTTGAAGGGACCATAAAGGATGACATTTCTTTGAAGGGTGGCTTGTATGGAGTGACTGAGAGGCTGCTGAGCAGTGCCACTGGCTGTGTATTCTTCCTGACATGCCCCAGTCCTTGCATGTCATTCCCGCTGTGATCAGAGCATTTGAAAGCAAATGGCAGAATGATACTGTGTACTGCTTCCACCCATGGCTGCCATTATTGACATTGTTCTTCAGGTTGTGTAAATATTTCCCAGTCTCTTTTGCTTACTATGTATCAGTCAAGTTTATTGCAGATGACATACACAATGTTGGTGGCTTAAAAAAAAAACTTTACAATTACAGCTTAGCTTTTTAGATAAAATTTACTATAGTGATAATACATTTGTGTCACTCTAATAAAGGCCAAAATGCCCAAAATATATCTTTAACAATGTTATTTCACTTCCAAAATATCAAGAAATTAAGTCAAGTCATTAAATGCCCTTGTTATTAGCAAATGAAAGGCGTGTAGGTCAGTAATGGACATTACATGGCAAAAAGTTGCATTTTATTTTCTCACATTATAAAATAAAAATACAGTTTTTGAGGACTTTATTGAATTTAATTGAATTCAATTCTATACTTTACTGCCATTGTTATCACGTAAGGTAACAAAAGAGTATCAAATACAGATTGGCTTTGAAAATCATAGAACTATAAGAATTATGCCATTTCAATGCATAAATCAGAAAGTGAGATGAAAATTATTTATAAAAGAACCAATAACAAAACAAAAAAATAAATAAAATGAAGAACAGTAATTATACTGAATAGTAATGGCATTTTCTTTGTGTAGTACACATACTTGAACCTTGTTGTGACATTTTTGCAGCTCTTTGTTTTTTGCAGTAAACAAAATAGTTTTCAGAAAATAACAATAGCTTTCTTTGTCCTTTTTGATATGGACCCCTTTGTGCAACTGGATTCTGTGTTGTACAGTTGTCTGTGTCAAACCGAAATGGAGTGCGCATTGTTTTGGGAAGATGATGCTTTGTAGGGCGTTTTGGGGGTGGGCAACTAAAGGGTTTACTTTCCTGGTGGCGGCAATTGGGGCAATCTTTGACACGCACATTGACAGTGGCAGGAGTACGCAGAGACGCTAACAAAGGGGATCACACACCTGTGCAGACAGATATACTCTTAGACGCATGCAAGTGCAATCGCATAAACATAAACATGCAGACGAAAATACGCACTTAGAAAATAGATAGGCCACACCTGGCTACATGAAGGATCCTTGCGAGGATTAAATCAGCACTTCAAAAGCACAGGAAACAAAAACACTCCCAGCGGAGGAGCAGCTCGGCAGCCGAGATTGTCATTTCCAGACGGAGCAGGAAAACGGGAGAGAAGGGGAGGGAAGGAGGAGAGGAAGAGGAGGGCGGAGTTTTCAGGTGTGCTGACTGCAAGGTCTGTGTGGGAGACAGGCACATCTGTGTAAGAAAGTGCAGCCAGTCTGTTTGTTAAGAGAGAATACAGTCAGTGAATGACCAACCTTATTAAAGTTTGTTTTAAGGTTAAATTACATTTCATATTTTATTTAATTTCTGTGAAAAAAAAGTTTTTATTGAATTCTATCTAAGTTAAAACAGCTATTTTAAATTTATGATTTTTTGTATAGCCTACAGTAAATCTAAAAATGTAAAGCGGTTAATATTAATCTATATTATTATTATTTTTTATGTCAGAAGTCATTGGAGACCATATTGTTTTATAAAATATAAAACTAAAAATGTGTACATTGTGAATAAAATAAAAATGTTAAATATGGAAATCATAAGGACACAATAAAAGAATATAAACACAATATAAAGCCTGTATTGCAGATGTGCATTGCAGATCACGCTGTAAAATACATTTTCTTTACTTTTCTTTTGCTGTTTTTTCTCACTCAACTCAGCATAACCATAGAATCCAGTATTATTTGGATTTAATTTCTATTTCTTAAAAGAACGCTGTTTGTACAATATTTCTGGGATATTTAGGGATACTGTATGATCTTATTGTTTATGCTCGTGTGTCAATGTCTACATACAGGTGGAGTTTGAGTGGCTGCGGCAGTATTGGTTCCAAGGAAAGCGCTACGCTCGCTTCTGCAGCTGGTGGACCAGACCCATGGAGCAGCTGGAGAAGGACTGGAAGCTTATGGAAACCATGGTAGGCCGCCTCAGACATATTACGGCTACCTACAATTTGTACTGCAACTCTATAATTTTACTCATTGTTAGTCAGTAATATCAATCATTTTTCTAACTTTAAGAAAGACTAAGACACTTATGCTTCTTACACAAACTTATCCATGATGTGCCATTAAAAAAAAAATCCTTGAAGTGAGGTCTGTATTTAAAATGACATGATAGATTGTCTAACTTCTAGCCACAGTGCTTTATCAAGAGTGTGTCATGCGTTTAATTGTAGCCTCACAGAACATTTATTACAGAGGAGCGTGGGCATGCAGCTATTAGTTCGACACCACTATAAAGAAATCACTCAGAGTAAGACAGATTATTAAGATACCTTAGTCACAGTTCTGGGTGACACACTCTACATTTGCGTCCCCACAGATTGTACGCAGCTGTGGGTTTCAAAGAGTGTTCTTGTGTGTGTGTGTGTGTGCCTGTTTGTTTGTTTAAGACCCAGGCATGCAGAAGCAGCAGGGGGCACTCTTGCATCACTGTAGCCACGACCGAAAGAGCTGCCTGGTCTCTCGCTCTCCTTTCTCCCGGCTTTCCTGTGCGTCGGCCCGCTCCTGCTGTCTCTGGGAGCTCTCTGTCTCTGTCAGTGTCGAGCGCTGAGCAGTAATCACATCTAATGCTCAGGCGGGGATAAAGACAGGGGCTGGAGGAGAACAGTACTGCTCGGCTCGCTCTCTTTCGCACAGGAGAACAGCCTGGCGGAGTGTGCGCGGAGAGGGGGGTTAAAACTCATCCCGAGCTCCACCTCTGGGCCTTGATGAAGTGTGTGATTCGGACCTGTATTTAGAAAAGGGCAGCAGTGAAATGTGAGGTCCCTTTTTATCCAATCTCATTCTAATAGGCAAACCTTTATGTATACCCGTGTGACTATGACCATATGTGCGTCAGGATTTAAATCATAGTACACTGCATTTTAATACACATATAAAACACACATAAATGCTGGCAATTTTACATAAAATATAGGCAAACGTAACTAAATACTTTCTGTTATTAAAGTTAATTCAGACATCTTTTATTGATTTATAACTCAATTATTCAAATAGCATCAAAAGCAACTGTTTCCTCTGCACAAATGCATATCGAACCCGCACAAAAATAATAACACTGGCGGATGCATAAATGTAATGATTCACTATTGTGATGAAAGGCAGCATTATTGCTCTCACAAGCAATATTTACATACATGCATCGACCTGTGATACGCTGATGAAAAGCACTTCATAGATGTGACTTATAGATTTTTCTCTCAGTGCTGCGGAAAGCTTGGGCTGCTAGGCCGCTGTTAGATTAAAACGCAATTCCCGTGATTACTTTTAGGCATTCAAATTTTATAGGTTAGTCCTATATTTCCTCATATTTTACATTTATGAGCCTGGTGACTGACAATATAATTCGGGGAAATATCAGTGACCCGCTAAAAGCATATGCATATTTTTTTTCCATTCTTTTTTTTTTTTTCTTCCGGTTCTTGCCTGCAGAGTTTATTTTAATACAGCGCTGTTTTTGTCAAATTTGATTTCACCATGGGTATTTTAAAGTAACAAAAAAATATGTGTATTCAATAGAGTTTATAAAATTACACAATGTTTTACTATGCACTGAGCTGTAGCAATAAAAAGCACATTGTTTTATCCTGCCAAAATAGTAATACTAACAGCACTAGCACTTCTTTCTTTATTGTCATATTTAGCACACAGCCTTATGGGATGTGCTCGGCTACATATGCATTTGTTAGCGTTAGTTTGTTGAAGAAAATTGTGATATGGGGGGGGGGTAGCTTGTGTTTATGGATACTGTCTCTCCCTGGGGCTCCCTCTCTTCAGCTCAAGCCTGTTGTCATGCAAATGCTCACCCTTCCATTTGAATGACATTCTGATAAAATGCATCAAATAAATAAATGAATAACCCATACAAAATAAGTCCACCCGCTTGCTCTCTTAGTTTTTTTTTCTCCTCATCACCAAACTGGTATGATAGCTGATTTAAACAAAGCAACTGAATAATCTATAAGTGAGTTGTGTCTATGTAGAGTAAAGGCTTTTTCCAAGGTGTTACCTTAAAGGTTCTGGTCTACCTTGTGAATCTGGGTGCTGAAGTCCGTTTTAAAATCTCCTGCCTTCTGTCTTGTGTTCCCTCAGGACACTGCTATCACCATGATCATACACTAGTGACATTTCTTTAAACTAGCAACAATGAATAGCTTCCGTCTGAGTGACAATAGACAGAAAGCTTTGGTCTTATGCAGAATATTTTAAATACTGGTGTGGTATTTTTTATCTTTTCACTGCGGTGGGGAGAAGCGACAGCGGTGGGCCTAAGAGCCTTTTTTCCTGTCCTGTGTGTTGTGTGTGAGTGTCTATGCGCGTGCCATTGATGTTAATGTATGCACTCGGCATGACTTTAATTGATTTAGCAGCGCCGCTTGAACAGTACAGCTTTTTCCCTAATTTGTCACTTTTCTGACTTCTGTAGCCGCTCATCTCACAACTTCAAAAGCCGCCGTGGATGCAGAGAGATTTCAATGCACTGCGTCTCTCTCTCTCTCTCGCTCCCTCCTTTTCTCTTTATGTTCCTTATTTCTCTTGTTCTCTCTCACCAATTCTTCCTCATTTGACAGGAGAATGTGCCTTCTAGATGGAAATCTTTTCAACGCATATCAAGGAAATTAATCTACTTTCATAATAAACGGGATCTGCACACTTGAATACATTTGTATACTTCAAGATGTACAAAACAGGAAGTGGTATCGGGGCCATGTCTTCCTCTCCTCTGTTCACCCAGCCTGTCACTTTGTGTTTTCCAATGGTTTGGTCATATACATACACGTTTACGCGCTAACTTTTTTTTTCTCATTGTGTGACAAAATGTAGCTTTTCTGTTTTATAATGGAGGCGGGCTCTTGCGGGGATGTGCTTAGTGACCATTTCATCTTCTTCCCTCACTTTAATAACAGTCTCCGGAAACAATCTGGGCTGCTGTGGAGGGCTGCACTGCAATCATACACTGGCGGGCCCGGGTGCCATCGATAGCTGATTAGGTTATTGACCTGGCGTGTGAAGAGTGGCTTCCGAGGAGTGAAGGAGGGTAGGGACAGACTGTAGACACACATGAGAAGGCGGAGAGGTGGGAGGGTGAAAAGGCTATGTGTTGTGTGTTGGGTGGAGAAGGGCTGGGGGGTCAATGTAAATGTTATTGCCTTGTGAGCTCATTTGATCAAAGTCCTGGAAAGGTTAAGCGAATCCAATCTGGTTTTGTATGGCAGAGTGGAGACACAGGCGCTAGGGAAGAAACCCCCAGGACGGAGAATGGATTATCATATTGGCGTTGGAGTAGCAGGGGCCTCCGACGGACAGTTTACCCTGCCCGTAATGCGTTTAGACAGCAATTGGCCTTAATAACCTTTATTGACTTCAGCGGGTCAGTGCCAAGAATCTAATTATCAAAGTGTATCAATTTCATT
Organism: Perccottus glenii; assembly: GCA_024416835.2. Classification (NCBI taxonomy): domain Eukaryota; kingdom Metazoa; phylum Chordata; class Actinopteri; order Gobiiformes; family Odontobutidae; genus Perccottus; species Perccottus glenii. Next base: position 10,303,996 of record CM044548.2, read on the forward strand.
GGAGTTTAGAGTTGCACCGCTCAAAATAATTATTTTAAGGTCGGGCTGGGGCAATTAATCCCTTCTCCACTTATTTGATGGCTTTGTAAAACATTATAAATGTTATGGTTTCTAGTGTGTGCTTCACTGTAAATAAATTCAGGGAGCAATTTTTTGTGATGTATTATTTGGAGAGCTTGCCATATTGATTGGATTAGAGGAAAAAAGGGCATTTTGCAGGCAAAAGGCCATAGCTGAATCATGTTGAATAACTTTTCCAGGATATTTTCTCTCTTTGACTTGCTGTTTTATTCACATACTTAGGCAATTTTATACCCACTTTATATGCACACATGGAAGCCAGATTAATTATAACTGTGAACTAAGCAGTAAACTCTTTAAAGACCCCCTTTTTATTGCTCATTATGAAACCATTTATTATGCGCTATATATTCAATCACAGAATGTTTATGCATCATTGTTTTGCATTTTAAGTCTATACCATGCAAATAGGCTTATAGATTTATTTTATTCTCTGTGGATTCATTTGAAATACACAACCACCATGTTGGCGTGCATTTGGGAGTTTGCCGTTTGTCCACTGCATGAATGGGAAATTTAAATGTGAAGCTGCACAGTAGCTGATCCTTCATTGACAGTCAATACTCGCTGTAACCTGGATAGTAGCAGCTGTTTTTCTTATCACACAACATAGACTAGAGGCCTAATCCACACGTTCATTATTAAACGACCTTGTTTACCTGCGGCTCTATATTAGCTTGCTTGCTTTGCCCTATTTAGTAAAAGCCGCCTGAAAACGAAATTACTCAAAGATTATTGTTATTATTCATTTAAAAAGGAAATATACGGCTGATAATACATTTTATATTATGCTGCCGCTTGTGTTTTGAAATATAAAATGAAAAGAACCATGAGGCGACAGAGTGAGAGTGAGAGAAAGAGAGAGGAGAAAATGTAGCAGTGCAAAGGTATTTGCAATTCTCTTTGAAGTCCCTATTCAACAGGGTAAGCTGAATTTTTCGGCAGTGCCTGATAGTGTTCTGCGTAAATGCTTAAACCCCTTTAGAGAATTTTCATGGGCAGATACGCAGTGGCTTGAAGGGAGCGTTTATGTTACCTGGAGCCAGTGCAGCCTGCAGCTTTGTACCTAAAGATGTACACTGCTAGTGAATGGAATCCCACAGAGGTTTGTCTATGACAGAATCTCTCCACAACATCGCAGTAAGCCGTAGCGGGACAAAGAGCTACGAACAGGTTTAACCCTGTCACTCCTCAGCTTGAGTCCCACACAGACATTAATATACATAAACAGACTTGGGAGGACAAAAAGCACATCTCACTGCAATAATAAATACATATGTGTTTTTTAATCATGGCTACAAGATATGTTACAGGAATACTGGAGGATCTCAAAGTGTAAAGAATGTAGTTTTTATATATTTTTGCCTTTAGCTTCCATAGTTCACTAAGGTTTATACTGACAACAACAATACAACAATAATACTGTTCCATACATAGTGTCTTGGTCTCTCAAAGTGGGCAAGTCTGTACACAAGACAATTGAGAATGCACCCAGTCAGACACCTACAGCGCATGCACCCACAATCATTGCTGTAATTGCTCTTGTTGTCAGAGTTGATAGTGTTTTACTATACATTACTGTCTGTTAGAGAACAATGCCCTGCACCGGCTCATCTTTTCTTCTTTAACGCAATTCCTTGTGGATCACTTTCTCATTCAAAATGATTAAAACGATTCATCATATAGTGTATGTGTGTAATTATTTCTCAATCACAGGATGTAAGTCATTGTCCTGAAAGCTGAGGTGTGGAGAGGTACAGCGTGTTCATTGTTACAATAGACCTGAGCTGACTTGTTTAGGCCAGCGTATGATTGAATTTAGAACATATTAGAGGAACTTAGCCATCATTGACTTTCTGTCCGCCCTATGGGTACAGTGTGTAAACCACCAATAAAACAATGTTGCTGGTTGACGTCACTGTCATTACCAGGAATGAAATCAGCTCATCTCCAAAACACCCACTATTCAGTCTTTGTACACAAGTGTCAGCTATAGTATGGAGTACACCTTCACAAAAGAAGTGGGTGGGAGGCTTTTATTGACAGCGGTTTGGATAATTTATTTTGTTAGTCTGTGAATTGTGATGTTGACAGTGTTTTTACTGTATCAGCAGGCTTTGAAGGCGGCTTGTCTCGTCTTCTTAGAAAACAAATGAGCACTTTACAGAGACTGATCTGCCTTATCCGCTTAGCAGCTCCCTCAATCCCCGCATTTATTTATTTACTTACTTATTTACTTATTCATTTACTTACCTCGGTATGGATTTGGTTTGATCCCCCATCTTCACCACTCAGAGCTACCCCTTCCTCTTTCCCTCACTTTTTCTTCATCGTTGGCCCCGATCAGCAAGATAAGCCTTCAGAGGAGGGGAGATAACATCCATTAAAGTAGTAAAGAGGAATTATGGGGCAACCCAGATTAATCACTGCTCAGCTTAATCGCATTCAGCGCGGACGGCGGGGGTTAGCTGCAGGCCTAGCTTCTTCCTGTGTCATACCAACACTCACAGAGATGCAAAGAAGTAGCGTGCGCTGAAAAGTGCCTTGATGGTGGGGAAAAGTATAAAAAGATGAAAGAGAGATTTCAGAGCATCTCACAGCAAAGTCCGCCCCTCCTGCGGCTGACTAGAGACATTACTGCTAACCAGCTCTTGACATATAATTATTCCAGCACTTTGATCCAGGTGTAATTGTTTACTCTCGCAGGCAATCGTGTCAGATAGAGAGGAAATTATGACAATGATCAGTCTCTAAACAACCTGAACCTGTTTAATGTATATGTTTTGGTACAAGATGATCATACTGAATATTAAATGAATGTACAATCACAAGCTTCTTTCATCAGGAAATATCATAGGTGGAAATAGCTATCAAAGATACAATAAATTGGAATTTACATTGGCTAGTTGTAAGACATTTATTAAAAAAAAAATATCAATCTAGGATATCAACCCAAATGTAATTTTAACAGTTTGGCATGCTCAGGTTGGGATTATGGACTTAAAACTGTGACAAGATATAAAGATGTCAAGAATTCATTACATCTTCCATGATTGAACTACTTAATACCCCAACACTTCACTGATTCTTCACTTGAGTGACTATCATGTTAGAGTTTTAAAAGGATAAAGCCTTCTATGTCAACAATAGGTTAATTGTGAAGGTAAGACACTGTAAAATGGTTTGATGCTTGAGTCCACAATAAAGGAGGTAAAAAATATTAGAAATGAGTAGGTTTATAAAAAGGTGGAACAGGAAAGAGAAATGAGGAAGGGATGAGCATTAGTTGTGGAGTTTAGATGTGGAGAGAAATCAACAAAACATTAAATTTTTTGGGCCTGGTTTATATCCTGTATTATATATAATATAAATTTAAGTAACGGAACACTTAACCCTATTGTAAATTCCATTTCTTGTGAAATCAACACAGATGTCAACACATCTGAAATATTACATACCACTAAGGCCTAACTGTCCTCTGTGAGTTTGGAGCAGTTCAGTTGTAGTCATTTAGCAATGCAAATCCTGACATGTTACATTCTATTGTTTTAATAGAATTTTATCCCAAGACTATTTTTTGATACAGTGATGTCTATCTGTGATACACCACAAATTTCAACTCAAATTTCTCTACTTTAAATAAAATTTTAGGGAAATATTATAAATTCCTGACCAGACATTTAAAAAACAGTGCATCGGCTCAGTAACTAAATGTACCCATCCGTTCTTAGTATGTTTAAAGCATGCTTTAGCATATTATAGAGCACTCACCCCTCATTTAAAACTTGGTTTCCAAAGATGGTTGGGAACAGTACTGATTGCCAAGTGTCAATGCAGCCTAACTGATAGGATTAGAGTATTAGCAGAAGTCACTTAACCAAATATAAAGCACATTTATCATTGTGGTGAAGTTTATTGTATGCATCACTCCCCATAGAGCAATACTTTCACTCCTCTCCTTTTCTTGAGACAGAGCAATCTGATGGGTGGTGTTAAATGGGTGAGATGTAGGACAGTGTAATTAACGCCAGTCCTTTAGCAGGCCCCGCCTTGTTCCTCTGGGAGTGCTAGATATAGTGCTCATTAATTCCTATTTGTGTGTAATGAGAGGGTCATGTTGGATGTAATAAATGGCTCTGTTATTTGGGCGAGAGCTGCAGGGCGGCATCCTCTCCTGGCTAACAGTCTCATAAACACCTCTTAGCTGCTCTCATCAGACTCCCTGGGTGGGGAGCAATCACACAGGAGGAAACAGTACACTTTGTTAATGTAGTGGAAATCGGGTGTGCTCAGAGACGCAGCCGTTATTTATTTATTTCTAACCTGCAGATGACAACAGTAATAACACAATTTAATCACTGTTCTTGAAGTTTCTAAATAACTTTGTAACTTTAAAGAACTGTGTTTGTATTCTAAAAGTATATCTGGTATTACCTGTCAGCACATATAGAATATATGTATATAGAATATAGACGGATTAAACTGATGGCAACACATCAAGGCTAGTCCTATATTTACATTTTATTCCCGACTTTCTATCTTTCCACTATTTCACAGTGGAATTCTAATGTGGTCATACATATTACATCAAATCTGCTTCTGCAAGTCTTACTTTGCCAAATTAAAGTACACATCATTTTTACAGTATGCAAGTCCATAATCGTGTTTTCTGCGTTATAGTGAGTGCCTTTTTCTCTTAATGCATAATCGACAATTGAAATTGAAAAATGAGATCATCTAGTAAAATACGATTATCTGGGAATAACAAAATAGGTAGGTAATTTTGTTCTTATATACACATAGTAAATAGTTTGTCTTAAATCTTAAAAGTCAACACATGCACATTACATATTCAGACATTTAATATCCTGGGTATGTATTGCAGATCACTGCACGTCTCAGCACATGGCGGCATTCTTCTACATTCTTCCTCTAAAACAAATTTCCCTGATTTGCGTATGTCTAGATTGAAACTGTTTTTATTGGTTTCACATTTTTGAAGAATTGAAGAGTGGCGCAGTGTGGAAAACGCTGTAACTCATGGTTTTAGAAAAGCTGGCATTGGCCCCAGTCAGCAAAAAGCTTTTTACTGGCAAGAGAGTGAGATGCCGATCACAATCTGCTATCTAGCAAGAATCTAGACTCTGTTTTCATATACTTAAAGAGAGAAAGGGGGCTTTAGCAGACTAAAAGGTGCTTGAGTGTCACGCTCATCGAAAACATCTCTGTCCAGCTACGTCTTCATTGTCCAGCGCAACTCTCAAAGCTTTCCTGTGATGGATGATGCATGCATCCCAGACCAGTGAAAGGTTTGCTCAAATATATATACATATATACTATACAGTATATATATCCCATGACCCAGTCTACTGCAGGTCTGTGGTTTTATGCTTTAGAGCTAACTAAATCTGCCCTCTTCATGGCAAGACAGGGTCAAAAGCTTTGCAGGGAAGAGGCCAGTGAATACTTATGTGATATTTGTGGGCCCATTGGTCTACCATACAACAACAGATTTGCCTTTTCTTCTCACCACCAAAGGGAATCACCACAAAAGCCTTTGAGTTCTGCTTCATTTGGCCCTGTGGAAAGCATATGTCCTTCTATCTGGCTTGTATTCTACCCAGAAGATGGAGTGCCGTCGGGGCCATAGAAAGCATCCCTGCCCACTTGAGTTGTTACAATGCCTTCAAACAAAATCACTTGTCAAGAGTCTTCCCTTTTTGGGAGTGTCTTGGCCCCTCCACTCCTTTGTCACTTCAAACTTGTTACTCTAATGTTTCAGACACATTTTTCTAATGTTTTACACTCCATATAATCTGCTTTGCGTGCTGAAGGCCATTTAACTTGGTGACATAATTGATGGGGCTCGTGACCTTGCGGGGGTCAAGCTGGCAGAAAGGCCTACGTTTGTATCACCACGGAGACGACGAGAACACATTAACCCAAGCACATGCACATACAGAGGGTAATCTGTACGTCTTTGTAAGAAACTTGAAGTAATTTGTTTATTTTCTGCACCTTATTGATCTCCAGATAGCCATGTAGAGATTTTACAGATTTTATAGCTTAGTTATAGCGGCCATAACTAATAGGTTGCACCACTAATTAATACTGTAAAAAATCAGCATAAAATATCTTTATTGACTTTTTATTGCACTTATGGTAAAAGACAGGCTGTAAAAACATTTGTAATGGACCCTTAAATTGGAGCTTACTAAGGGTTAGCCAAATGAATGTGCATGGGACGTAATGTGTTCAAGATACAGTGTAATGTGTTGTTTTTAGTATGTCTTATACCCAACACTCACATGACATTCTGTTATATTTTATCAATTAATGTACATATTGGAACCAAAAACTACATTTAAGATTGTAAAGACACACATAACATTTTATGACTTCTGGTGTGATGTCAGAAAAGTGAAAGCTGTCTGGGCTTATTTCTTCATGGGTTAATATAATTTTTCCACTGGAGTCCCCCCTCAGAAGAAACTTGGTGGCATGCACCAAATACACACTGATACCTTGTTCCAGACTGAAAGTAGCCCTGACAGAATCATAACTCCCACGTTGTTTATATCAGCGAGCAGATACTTTCCATTACCCTCCAGCAAAGTGTGTTTTTTTTCCAAAACTGGTCAAACTCATATTGGTAGTGGAAGTGAGAGCCAAGGTGAGGCAGCCATGCATTTGGCAAACTTCAACTCCTAGACCAATGAAATCAAAAACTGTGGCAAAAACTGTGCTAGAACAATATAAAAATATAAAAGCACATTCAGTAATAGGCTTTCCATTTAGAGACGGTCAGGAAGGCAGTGGGTTATACAACTCTACAAGTGTCTAGGATCAATGTTTTGATTCTTTCTAATATGCTTCTTTTGTGGTTTGTAGATAAAAAATGTATTTAATAAAACATAAATTAATCTTGACTTTTGACTTGACTTGTTATATAGTCTTTTTCTGTTAGATGTAAGGGTTTGCAGCACACATACACTTAGACAGGCCACTCTGCTGAATACAAACAAATACAGCTAATCCGGTAAAAAGCAGCAATGCCATTATGGTGCTTGCTAAATTAACAACAGCCACCCTTTAAAACGGTTGGTGCCAGTGGTATTGTTGACCATACCCGTTTCTTACTTACCATTCATCATTTACAGGGTCTGTTTTGTACTGAAAATAACCCTTGCCTGGTAAAATGCTTTATAAGGTGAGGAAAATTTGGCATTCATACGTGATTGTGGCCTCCAGTCATGAGGGGTTTCCTATATAAGTGAGTGCCAGTGAGCTTAAGAGTGCTCTGGGCCCACCAAAGTCCCGCTCTTAAGTCAGCGAAGGCATTTCATGGGGTGTTAACTGTTTCTGAGACACTCTGGTGGTCAGCTAGTAGCTCTGTTTTATGGAGTGTAAAACTTTGGCTCTGCATCCTTTTTTAACCTTCTTGCCTTTGAGCACTTGCTTCTCTGCTATTATGTGACCTGTGACAGCTATTCTGTAAGGTTTCATGTGATGTGCAGTGAATTGCAAAGAGTGTGCAGCACCAGCCTACCAGTGCTGAATGAGTGACATGTTGTTGTGTGATTGAATGGACAGATGCTTGTTGGTGTTAAGATACAGTGCTGGCTCGAGGTGTTAGTGAGACGCCCCAGGCTGCCTTCGAGCCAGTCTTGGCTTGGAAGGCAGTCATCAGTCCAAGTCTCCACCAAGCAAAATACCCCTCAGCCTGGATGTTTTTTTTGTTTACCTGCACAGCACAAGAGTTGTTAACATCTACCTGTATGTTTGAGAACGTGGGCTAAGACACAGAGTAGGGCTCCATGAAATGTATATTGCAGTAAAGATATGACTTGGAATATTTGAATGCTGCCTTTGGCATTGTTTAGTATAGTTTCTATAAAGAAACTGGACCAGAGGTTGCGCTAGACGTTCTCAGTCTCTGTCATTTTGACGGACAGTCATAAGATTTCCATTATAATTTATTGTTCTTAATTTTTTAGCTTTTTGTTTTACTCACATTTTAAGAAATTACAAGATGAGCAAAGATGACATGTTCAGCACAAAGCCCTGCACTGACAGTGGTAGGATACTTTATGCTTGAACAGGCAGGTATAGAATGCAGTATATTACATAATGCAATCCGTCAAAATGAATGTTAATGCGCCCCCTGCTCTGGACTAAGGGGCTCACAGCCTTTCTGTCTCTAAGTGTTAGTCGTGTGACTATCTGGTCATTGTTCAGGCCCAAAGCAGCTTGGATAGGCTCCAGCCACCTGCGACTCCTAACAGGAATAAGCGGTAGAAAATGAATGAATAATTCGGACTAGATTCCCCTGGTAACATTGTACTGTTAACCTTTTTATTTCTTTGGCTGCCCTACAATGTTGTCCAGTGACATGGGAAGTACAGATGTCTGCTGTTATATAAAATAACATTACATTATTACATATATTTTAATACAAGCAGTTCCATGCAACATAAATTGGGATTGTTCAAATTGTTCTAATAACTGCAATACTGTGGAGCGTCCTTGTCCTCTTGTTTACCTCAGGAGGCAGCTAAGGTCAGAGGGACATCTGTGGTTAGCATCGTGATGAGAGAGGTGTAGGCTGTGGACAGCCATTGTCATCAAGATGTAAATAGATGGCAAAAGAAGGCTGATTAGCGTTAACACTGGCCGAGAGATAAAGGGCTCTGGTGTGGACGGGGCCTGGCTTGACCAGTAAACAACCAGTGGTGTGTCTAAGGCTATGTCCACACGAAGCCAGTGCATCCCCTATCCGATCTTGAGACGGCGTCGTCTCAAGAAAATATCTGCGTACACACGGCCGGCTGAAAACGATGTAGTATATATGCCCGACCAGTATGGGGCGCTGTAATTCTGCCACAGATATACACTATACACGAAGAAGAAGACTTTGAGCATGCGCATAACCTTGCGCTGCAGAAGAAGCGAAGACCTAAATATTTATTTTCTAATAAAAACAAGTTCTCAAATTGTTGCAGTCATATATTTAGAGTGTAGTAATTGGTGCCCTCATGTTTGTTGTTTGCTCTTCAATATACGGACTGAGTTCTGAGTGCTTTGGACATGCGGAAATTCTCTCTCCATTCATTTTCTCCTGGTTGCTCTCCTGGTTCTCTTCATGGTGGATCTAAGAGCATGTGGCGTATAGTGTTGTCCATTATCGCTTGTTGCTCACCACAACTGCATAGAAGCAATATATTTTGCTGTAATAAAGCTATTAGGCTTAGTAGCTTCTGCAGCACGAACTCAATCATGTAGTCCGCCATTATTGTTGTTGCTGTTACGTGTGACGAGGCCGACACGTGATGCGATGACATCATCGTTTTCACAAAATATACGGATTGGCTGTACACACGACACCGCAAGGGTGTCACCAAGGTGTTGTCGAAAGATTTATCCACTTTAGAACCCTGTTTCAAAAAATAGCGGATACAGTCTCCCAAAACACCGGATCCGTGTGGACGAAAGGCCAATACGATACAAAATGTATATGGATACAGTGATTTGTGTCTCCGTGTAGACAGCCCCTAAAAGGCCTAGGGATCGGCCTGGGGATAAACCTCAAGGATTCTCTCAGCACTAGGTCTTTTAAACAAAAGTTCATGCACACACCGATACACACATTAAGGTTGTAGGCTTGGTACTATGAATTTACTCTTGAATATCTGTCTTTACCAAACTAACACTTTAAATACATTTAGTCTTCACATACATTCCATACTTTTCCATTATGTAATCTTGCCATTGGTTTTTCTGCTCCATTTTATGTTGATGGATAAATATTATATAAAAAAATTAACATTTTGGGTGTTACAGATTATTAAAAAAAATATTACAATCAAACAAGTCATGTTTAGGCAAGATCCACATCTGGGTGTTGCGGTTTATTTTGCGTTTTTTAAGATACTCAAAGAAGCTTTACATATCAATTATTCATTCACTCCACAGTCACACACTGGTAGTGGTAAACTACATCTGCAACCACAGCTGCCTTTTTGCGCTTACGGACTCTCCGACCAGCACCAAACATTCTTACACCAGTGCCACAGACTCTGGAGGCAAGGTGGGTTAAGTGTCTTGCCCAAGGACACTACGACAGTATGATCCGCTCTACCGCTTAGCAACTGCACCCCTTAAAACTTTATATCAGAAAGCGGGTGTCTTATTTGGACTAGAACTATTAACCTTTCCCTAAATTACACTTTATCTTTTTGAACACCCAAGATAAACAACCTCACAAGTCAGATGGGGATACGGTGTGGTCTACGCCCCACCCAATCTGCATATTGAGAAAAAAGCTTATAAATCAGCATTCACCCTGACCAAACACTCCCACTAGTGTAGCTAGTTGGTTAATACTGGGGTCAATGGCAATTTAGTGCATCAACTAAATATGGGTTATTGACCAAAGTGCTGTGGAAAAAGGTGGGAAGTAGATAAATCATACCCACTCTAAACCGTCCACACTAACACTCTGCTACACTGCTTGCAACTCTGTCTCCAGACTCAGCCGGTGATAGACTCTGAGCACACTTTCTGCCAGTTTCTAAGCCTGTCACTCATCCAACATGGACAGGGTTTGATCTAAAGCGAAAGGTACAGTTTCCATAAGGAGTGTAGCCAACCCTGCTTACTCTTGGTCACTGTAATCTTTGGTGTCTTCTTAGAGTCAGGTGTAATCAGTCACACACTGCCACACGTTTTGACATTTTCTGTGTGGTGTGGAAGAAGTAAGCATATTACTCTGTCTGCAAACCAGACTGTTCCTCTTTGGAAACACACACATAGACTATCAGACTTATCTTCACATAAATTAAGACAGACAGGTGAATTGTCAGTAAAGGATTAAAAAGAGAGTAGAAGAAACGGAAGTTGCCTTACATTGTGTATTTTCTCTTCTTTTTTTTTGTAAGCCTGTGTATGATGGGGGAGGGGGGTTGAGGGCTGACTGTTAATGGCAAGAAATGAACGCGTTTGACTGGTGGATGTGACAGGAAGAGACTGTTCTTAACAAGGCGTCAGAGTCCGTCATAGCTACAGATCCATCACTTCTCAGATCCCGTTAGAAGGAAGGAGGGGGTGTGCATTTAAGGATATTCAGAGGGAAAGAGTCTGTGTGAAGGGTAGAGAAGAAGTCGAAGACTGAGACGGTGAAGAAAAAGAGGGATTTGAGTGTGGCTGACAGCATTGCATTTAATTTGGACTGCCAGATCCTTTTTCATTTGACTCCCTCTCAACCAGCTTAGAGGCTGCCTAGAACTTGAGGGGAAGGTTTTCCAGGATGTCTCAGATTAGTGCTGATGTGCCACGTCACACTTTAAGCTGGCCTGTAATTCATGTTCAACAGGGGGATACTCACACATTACACTGTGCTGTGCAGGACGTGATTAATTGACTCACTCTTTAATATTTGGTAATTTGCCCATCCTCTGATGTGAAACTGACTTTATACTAGACTTACTGTATGTCACCGTCCCAGGGATGTTATAATAGTCTCAGAACCATGTCAGTTTCAGAATGAGGATATACCTCATTCAGGCTTGCAAATGAAAGCCTGTGCTATTTGACAAACTTAAAACAATTTATACTTCTGCATGTCTATTTCAGACAAATCTTTTTCTGGCCATGGTTGAGGAGGACGAGCGAGCCGAGGAGAGCAGGCGGGAGATGGCAGAAACCTTACTGTCTGCCTTGACAGACAGACACCAGCAAAGACAGACATGGAGAGACAGGTAACACATTTCACCACCAAGTTTCTTCCTACCACTGTACATTCTGAACTTAAATGTATGACAAACATAAGACAAGAGTCACTCCACCAAGAATCAGAACAAGCTCATGTTTTAAATGTACATTCAAGTATAGTACAATGTAATGTTTCACTTTAAGATGCTTATCAAAGTTAGTTTAAAATGTTTGTTGTCACATGCTCATTGCTCTATTAGCTGTCATCCTAGTATTTTGTGGACCTATAGAAATGGATAAGTTTGTAGTTGACCAATGAAGTCGTATAATACAACAAACTGTGTTTATTTCTCTACAATTACCAGAACAGAATATATCAGAAAAAATCATCACCCAATGTTTAAATGCATTGGCCTTAACTTGAATGACTTATAGGTTGTATTACTTTGGTCCATTATTTTCATCAGTGTATGTTTTTTTTAATAAGCATCTTACATGCTAACGCTTTACTGTTATTGTATCATGTAACAACTTGTCACATAAAAAGTCAATTTTTGAATGATTGAACTAATATGAGATGACTCGGTCTGCCATGGTGTGCTTAATGTTTGTTTGTGGTCCTTGAGCCTGGCAGCAATCACAGCTATCACAATGACACGTGTGTCTTGGATAAGCTCAGTCACTTCCTTCCTTTCAGATAAGGTTTGAGAGAGCAAGGAGGAGGACATTAGCCATTCAGGCAGATAAAGAAAGAAGGGCCTCACACAAACCCAGCATTCTGTTATTTTAGCTGTTCTTTCTCTCAGCCACTCTCCTTCCAGCTCAAGGAAGAATACACACGAACTGGAATATATGTAGACACTAGATCCATTTGTGTCTTTTTACCTCTGTGTCACATATACACACATTGTACAAGAAAGGAACCAGAAAGTGATGAGGTTAGAATGCAAAAGCCAACAGCTTTTCTTTGGTAAATATATTCTTCAATCTTTCCATGATGCCCCATTGTAAGTTGTCACCCTCAGTTGACCCTAGTACAACCCATCCAGATGAGTCTTGTAAACATAGTTTTTCCACATACCTTTCTTTGCTCTGTGGATGTCCACCGCCACCAGAGCTCTGATGTAGGCCCTGCTGTGATAGTGCATTCCAGCTCCAGGTGCTGAAAGCTAGAAACCATTGCACCACACCCACCCCCAGTCTCAGCCATCATCCACCACCCACAATGCAATGTTACTACCTGCTATCCATGTTTAACCAGAGATCGGGCTCGACCCTCCCTTAGATGCTCACCAAACCCAGACCGGCGGAGGAAATGCTCAGTTTGTCAACGGGGCAGACAGACGTTTACTACTTATCAGCAGTGAAAGACTGATTAGATTAGTTTGGGAGGAGGGCAAACGTCTCACACAATATGTTTGAACTCCAGCTGCTCCCAATATCTCCCTCTCCTTTAAACACATGAAATGTCTCGCCGAGCCCCCAGCTTCCCCACTTACAAAAAAGCCAGGGGTCATCCTGTCAAGTGGCTGTCAACAGATAGCGTTAAACAAAACTAAACACATGGCTATGTGCAATGTTAAGTGGGACATACTGGTTGTGATTAAAGATATACAACAGATGATGTGGATCAGTTTAGCTCTTTGCTCTACTATGATATTGATAGTTATTTTTTTATCTGTATAAAAAACAAGGTGTTGTTTTGGATTAAAACATATATATATCTGCTATACATAGCAGAATAAAGTCATAGTGGGGTTTTATTTCTCTTCAGTGAGATGCATTTAATAAATTCATTTTCATAAAAGCGTTAAAAAAAAGACTTTAAATTTATTTGATTCATATTCTCCTTTTTTTTTAACCGGCATCCTAATTGGGTTTCCTCACAGTATGCAACAAGGAGGCTCATAATACTGTCTTTTTTTCCATGGTCTTCATTCAGCACACAATACTTGCAAAAGCGTTGAAAATAAAAAAATAAAGAAAGCATGATTGATGACTCTAGCTCGAGGCACATAAACATAAACAACCAGCACTGATTGATTACAATTCTCGCTGACTTTTGTTTCTTAAACACCGGTTAAAGCTGTGCACTGGAACGTGGCTGTGCCCGCTGCTACTTCTACCTCTGGGGCATTTTTAACACTAGCAAGAGTAAAAAAGAGAAATTGGACCTGGTGACCAGTGTTTTTTTCCCTGTGACTTATAGGCACTCAGAGTGAGTAATGCTTCGACTCCCCTGCTTGCTGAAGCAGACCATTCATTCAATCCAACAAAGTTATGAGAGCTTTTTTATTCTTATGAGCTTTTCTGATAACTGGGTTTTCCTGATGCACATGGTGAAGTCTTTGATAGATGCTGCCCTCTGTGTCCCTTCGGTAAATGCCTAGTGAGTACCATGGAAATAGATGAATTATTATGTGAGAGATGATTGTTCTATAGCAGAGCAGTTGAGCCACACAGGAAGTGTAGATTAAAGAGAAAAGCATAACCTCCAGGGAACAGACCTATTATGATAGAATATGCTTTATGTGCCAACGGAAATATAAAACCACACTTTGTACTAGACATTATGTACTGGATGAGCACAAATTTAGTTTTGCATATAAGTAAATAAAATGTAGAGACAAAGTGGCAGGTGTGACAACAACCTCAGTCATATTCGCTCTTTAGATCCCTTCTCTTTCCACTGCATGAATTAGGGCTGCAAGACGTGTTTAATAAACTAAATGATTAACAGGTTTGAGCCGGTTTAGATGCAACACAATTCTCTGTGCAGCAGTTTACTTACTACCAAAACTTCTTGTATTCTGACATCACTCACTGAAGCGATCACTGAACTGACCATCGAAAACCTCCAAAAAAGCTTTGTCACAGGCACTGAGCAAACACTGAAGGGAACAGCTGTGAGTTTTGTACTGACCATGCAAACTGCTGTAGGCTTTGTAAGGTCATTATATGATAATGAAAATCATTACAGAATTACATGGGGGTTTAGGACATGAGAGCAGTGGGAAAGGGAGGGGAGGGCCACATTGGGTTTGATAAATGGACTGTGAAGGTGCCCATCTGGCCCTCTATGGCTTTTTCTTCCTGCTCTTTTATCCACGCCTGTCCTTTACTACCCTTCTTTCATTCCCCTCCTCTGTTCTCCAGTGGATCGGTTTTGAAAAGCGGGCAGACCTGTAGTGAAAGATTAACAGAGTGCAAACCCAGCTCACCTCTGTGGAGGAGAAAATAAGTGGGGGACAGACTGAGATGTTTATGACCCAAAGAAGGCTTTTGTGCCTGGCTTGGCAAAGTCTCTCCTCCCTTCTCTCAGTGCGGGCCGGTAGGAGAGTAGGCAGCTATTGACCTTTGGCTTTAAAAAAAACAGTTGGACACCTCGGGATGTCTGAATCAAGATTTAAGTGTAATTTGGAGAAGCACAGATTTTCATTGTTTCAGAAGGTTAATAGAGTAGAACAGTCCCCAAATAATCAAACTTTTAAAAAAAAATATTGATTTGTAGTAAACAGAGTTGTTATTTATTTATTTTTAAATACATAAATAAAGCTTCTTTAGATGGCCTACACTTAGTCAAGACTTTGACTAGACATATTGTTTTTTAAAGGCCTGTCCCGTCTTGCTTATTGTCCTGCTCCATTGTTGGAGTGTCCCCTTAAAAGCTGTAAACTGGGACTATGTGTCATACTACATCTGTTGTCTGTGTTTATAACTTTTTCCAACTTGCTTTGACTTAGTGAAGTCTTTATCCCAGGACAAAAGCAGCATCAGCTGACATGGCAGACTGAGCCAGAGGACAGAGATGGAGGCCCATGTGTCCAGAGTTGCACTCATCACTCAACTGTCCAGCCTGACCTCTGACCTGATAGGGCTCTCTTCCAGCCTGCGTGGCCTTTATGTTTCCTGCCATTGTCATCCTTCCTTGTCCTCACCTGGACTGGGCAGTACTGCACAAAAGACCCAGTCTGTCATCAAAACCAAGGGTCAATGAAGGCCAGCAGAGCCCAACGTGTTCAGGCTGAAGCTGTGCACAACCAGGGATGACCCCAGCAATGTTGTCAACTACCAGTTCCAACCCCCGTGGAGATGCATAGAGACACGCAAAAAAAGAGAGGGACCTTTCCCGACTGGCATGTCATTCTGGGGGTGGTGACAATTCTTTTGTGTTATCTCTGACAGACCCCACCCCCTTTCCAACACTGGGGTTGACCAAGAAGTTAGTAGACAAAGGAGGTTAGCTGTCCCAGATGGGATGGAAAAGATTGTCAGCGTCATGTTGTCAGCACAATGTCCAAAGATGGACAAAGCACAGCCTTGTTTAATGTGACCTCCTTAAAGTCAAGACACCACTATTATCACAGACAAGCATCTTTTTACATTCAAGCTATGGGCACAGTCCCATAAATTCTTTTCCCAACTGTTGAGTTGTTATTGTAGCAGAGAATGAGAGAGGGCATTGACATAGACAGTATGTATAACTTTAACTTTTATGTGATATAAGAAAGGTAGCCTCATTTACTATGTATTTAAATCAATCAGTAATTGCTGGTAGCGCTGGGCCTGACATCATAAACCCATGTGATGGTGGGCAGGAAGTCTGTCTGGGCATGTTGTCAACCAGGTCTGTGTGATGTAAGTTGTAACCTAAGGTGACAAGTTAATAAGATCTCCCAGACAGTGGCCCTACATTTGCCTCTACATCACCCCGACAACAGCCGCCATATTTTGTAAACGTGTTTGCCTTGGCTTGCGTTGTCAGCCAAAAGTTGTGCTTGCTGCGCCTTTGTTTCTCTTTTCCTCAGGGCTTGTTCACAGATGTGGTAGGTAGAAACACCTTTAGTTTCAAAATTATGTTTCTGTTTTTGTTGTTTTCTTTTTTTTTCACCACCTTCTTTAGCAGCCATCAACGTTACTATGTTTACCCAGTTCAGGGCACAAGAAGAGAAAACAAATAAGGACCTGTCATCTGTCTCTTTCATTGGCGGCCAGCTTGTAATTAGCACAAGCTCAGTGGTTAGCCTAAGACAGTGTCGTCTAATTTGTCTGTCTTTATCTAAAACATGTCTGTGTGGTCCTTCGATGTGTTTCATGCGTGCAGCTAGATAGCCTGTGGCCTGGGTGTTTGTGAGGTGTGTGTTTGTGTCTGCTTGATTATAAATTATGAATTCCTCTCTCATGCACCCGCCCCTGTTTTGCAATCAGTCAGTTATGCATACCATTCCCTGACCTCTGCTGTACCTCACAGCTGCCGGGATTGCTGTTGTCCTCCTAGTTTGCTTCCAGGCTGGAATGCACATTAGATTAGACAATGTCTTATTTCTGCAGCTATGCATTTTGAACGAGACAAATGATTACACTTTTACTATAACTTACACTTAAGAAGTTGCACCAATGTAAATATGCGCCTCTGTCTTGTCTAGTTCTCAACACATCAGTAATTAAACACGAAGGTACAAGCTTTTTCTAGTTTTGTGGTCAGGCGTGGGAAGGAAAGACTTGCAACTGGCACAAATCAGTATCACACTCACTCTTAAACTTTCCCATATTTTCTTAAGTGAGTCACAACAGCATTCAGTTGGTTACAGGTTTTAATAGATACATTTTATTATTTCACAGTAAGCCCTAGTCAGAGCCATATGGCACTGAAGAGGAGAAAAGACTGTCATTAAATGTCCCACAGACATTTAAACACACTTGTTGCATTGACAGATGCCCATTAAAGACTGGCTTTCTTAATATGGAAACAAGGATTGTGTTTGGAAAAAAACATTGCGGCTTTACGTTTGGGCCTGTTTTACTGGTAGTCAGGAAACCCAGGACATTCTTTTTGGTCAGACCCACCATCAGGGAGAGCTGATAGAGCATGATTGAGTGAGGATGTGTGGCAGCTATGTGAGACAAACTATAAATCTGTACAAAATAGAAATGCACAGTTAGTGAGGTTAATTGTTATCCTAATGAATTTTCTCTAGTCAGTGCATTGTGTGCATAATCTAGTCATCACATGTTTATAAAAATTATTCAATCATATTAACAGTGTGGCACTGGAGAAAATAGTTTTCACTAGGGTAAGGCTCAGTGTAACTGTAACATTGTTTAAATTGTACTGGATTATGATAAGTGGAATAAACCAGAATAATAAGCCTTTAAAATACATTTAATGAGAATTTACATTAACAAGCAGCATGTTAATGAGCTGCTTGGTAAGACACAGGCAAATGTGGTAAAAATAAAATGTAACTGGGACAATTTATCTTTCCCAATCCTTACAAACAGTTGCCTTACCATCTGTGCTTTAATGGTTGGGCCTCTTTATAAAAGCTTTGTGATTGGCAAATGATTAGGCTTCTCTCTAAGTTTAATCCTATACTAACACATTTAAATCAAAAGAAATTAAATTTCATTAAGAGCTAAAAAATAAATACACCTTTACTTGCTATACAGTATGACATATAATTCAATAAGAGGCAAGGAAAATTGAGACAAGTAGCTGTACAAGAAAGAACATTACCAAGCATAAATAATGGTTACAGTAAAAAGTGCACATATTTTACAAATTGTGTCATGGGGCACTATTTGTTCTTGATGTATTTGCTGTGGGTCATTAGCATCATTTGGATACATACACTTAAACACAGTATGCAGACACTCATTTATTCCCCTACTTACTATTTGCTTCATACCACAAGTGCTCCACCTGGTCCCCTGTTGACACTCTCCTAACCTCCACCCACCCATCCCACTCCACTTCTTACTCACATCTTCCTCTGCTTTTGTGTTAATTATAACCTACACCACTGGAACACTTCATTTCATACTGAGCATATTGTCTTTTCAAGGCTGGCAGGCAGGTCATAAATTATCCTGAAGGTGAGGGTGGAAGTTGGAGGAGATAGTTATGAAAATTTCATCTGTCTGCCGTAGCGGCCACAGCTGCTCCTGTCACCAGCCTTGCGCAGGAGGAATTACACAGGGTCAATGTGTGTGTGTGCTCTGTTTTATGCATATGGGTAGGTACAGGAACATGTGTGAACACTCACAGTGTCCAGTGTATACACAACAGCTCATTTTTATGTATGGTGACATTCATTTTGTGTTAGTGCACTCCTGTGAGTCACTGGGCCCCTGTGTACTGCGGCTTGACCAGGTAAGACCCACCTGTCAGTGTGTGGAACATCTCTGGCGTCCCTGTCACCCTCGGGCCCCCAGCTCTGCCCTGAAGCAGGAAGACTAGAGGTGGAAATACTTGCAGGGCGGTCCCCAAGCTGTCTCTGTTCATTACAGCTACAGAGAAGGGATGTGGCCGGCAGGTGGCCAGACCTTTAGTCGCTACCTACTGCGTTCATCTGCTACTCCACTCGGCAGCTGTGTGGGTGGGTTAATGTTCAACTGCTTTAGGACTGAAAAAGAGGAAACCCATCACTTACCAATTTAAGTATGTGCATATTTTATATTTGACCCACAAGTTAGAATGAATATGTGTATGTGATACATTATCGCTTTAAAGCAATGTGTCTGTGCTTCTTAATGTGGCTGTGCTTACATATTTACAAATGTAGAAACATTCTACATTTAGAGAAGCTGCAGTGCATCTGTGGCACTTTTCTAACAGAGCATAAAGCAGCTCTGTTCAAAAAGACAGCTTCTCCAAGTGGCAATTAGTAAGAAAGAAAAACACAGTAAACCCTCCACCCCCCTCTTTGTCAATCTCCAGTTTTCTGCAAAAATTCTATTAGGGCCAAAGTCCATAGCTGTTAATTACAAGTCTAACTAGCTTGCCTCCTGACGAATGGATGGCTTCAGCAGTGATGTAGGATAAAAGGGATATCAGCGATTTCACTTCCCTGTACAAAGGCTGTCTCTGAAATGGGTCATCAATCCCATAGTGATAAATGTCTGTTGGAGTAATGACTCTCTTATCGGTGCAGGATTACTGCAGATATTTGTAATTAGTGTAGCCACACAAGTCCCCGACAGATGTTTTTTAGGCGTGCAGCATTGAAGTCCTAGTTTATACTAAATGGGAACTTCCGTGGAATAATAGTGAGAGTTATTGTATTGTGCTAACTGAATGTGAATACAGATATGAGGTGCCATTATGCAACTTTAATGGTGTATTCAATGCCCACAATTGTTTAGATCCACATGTATTTGAAGACCATACATTCAAGCTCAGGTTGAACTGAGTGGTCACATGACTGTGAGAGACATGGGGCTTTTCTTCCCTCGTGATCCTCCTCCTCCTCAAGCCCTAGAGGTAGCCACTGCTAAGCCAGAGGGAGTGAACAATTCACTTTTAACTTACATTTCTTCCATTTTGGGCTAAGAAATACTATCCGCAGTTTTTCTTCCAGCTCTCATGAAATCACAATGTGATGTATTCAGCCTGCGGTGTAGCTCTATTCACAATGCAGTTTGACACTATGAAGCCCTGCTCCCCTCTCTTTTAACAGTGCATCTGTATAGAGACTGCTGACATGAACAAAATAAAGATGTCTTGGGCTGGTCACTGGCCACTTTAAAATCAAACAAGATTTGTTTTGGTCTCTTGCTCATTTTCCCTGTCTCTTAATATATACATTTCAAAAAACCCTTGGTGTGTTGTGGATTGCAGGTTGTAGGGTGAGTCACACACTCACTAACACAACATCGTCCAAGCTAAAGTATACATGTATTCACAATCTGCTCACAACTGACAGACGTGTAAGCAGATGCAGCCAGAACTGGTAATGGCAGGTGATTATAAGTGGCACACATGCCAAACTAATTAAACCCCTGGGTTGACAGCAGCATTTGGTGGCATTGGCATTTTGGCATGCTGGCATTAGAATAATTGTAGCAGCAGCATATTTCACCTGCGAGACTGCAGCTAACAACATCATTTATTTTATAGCAGGCTGCACTGGATGTTGCAACAGAAGCTTGAGTAAGCTTACTTAAGGATGGATGTGTATTGCACATCCCAACTTAGGAAAGCTTTTTTTAATTTACATTTATTTATCTATTATTGCCTTCTCGTATGCCATTGTATATTAGTTTGTAGTCTGTTTTCTTTACAATTAAATATCACACATCATTATTACATTAGGCTGATTTGCAGCAGATTTATTCTTCTTTCCACAATGTAATTTGCATGTATTTAATAAAATCTACAGTTAAATTAATAAATGCAAAGTCAAAAACTTTTCAAGAACAAAGAGATCAAATCTTTACTCTTCTGGTGCTCTCTGCGTATCTCCCTGTCAAAGCTCACTGTTCGAAGGCAGAAAGTAGACAAGGGCAGTGGGACCTGTCTCTGCTTTTAGGTCATCACTTCTCCAGCTGGAGGGCAGTGGGTCTGAGTTCTGCTCTGAGAGGTGAAACCTGTGAATGAGGCCAAAGACTGTAGCAGAAGGCCCACCTGCACACATTCTGTGCATCTCTGTAGAGCTCACACATGCACCTGGGCGCTCCAGAAAGAATTCCAGCATACCTTCTCTTCTGTGGAAACTAGTCTTGCTCTAACTGACTTGACTGATTAATGTGATTACTTTGTGCTGTGCAGTAGGTGTGGCTGATCCAGGTGCATGTTGTGTCACAAGGTGTGTCCCTTCTGGCAAAAGCTACATCTGATGCTGTATGTGATTGTATTTGGTTATATAAGGTATTTCACTGCAGTCTATCTTAAATATATGGTCTAGGTGTAGTTAGATCTCATCTATCTATATTTTTGAAGCATTTTAAGTCTGATTCATGTTGTGACAAATAGGATATAGATCCTTCACATTTTCCCTGTAGCCTTTACTGTCTCCTCCTTATATCCAGTATAATTCCTTCATTGCTTTGTTGGGAGTAAATCACTGAAACATCACTTATACTTTTCAGGTTTTTAATGCAAAATCCCATTTGACTTGGTGTTAATCTAGTCAGAGAGGAAGTGAAAAATCAGCTCCTTGGAGGCACCAGCAAGTGGCCGATGGCAGCTGATAGCTAAGGCTTAGTGGATCCTCATTATGCTCAATTGCTTGCTGATTAAAACAGTAGATTTTTTCCCTTTTTCCATCTTTCACATGTCCGTACCCTGTGTAAGTGCATGCACGTCTGTGCACGCGCATGTGTAAAAGAGTAGGCCTTTAGGCTGCCGCAGTGTGTTATCTGTTTTTTCAACCTTGTCATACTAATTACAGTCCATATTTACTTACATTGGCTCTTTGTTTTCTGCCCTCGATAGGCATCTGTGAGCGCCTCTGCCTGGGCTGTTCTCATTAACAAACTGATGAAATGTGATAGGTCTATCTAATTATGATACTGAGAGCTTTCATAGAAAAAAGAGGTCACGATACAAATGTTGTCAGCTTTTTGCAACCAAAAGAATTATGTTCTTTTTATCAGTGACTTTGTCATTGCTGTTTGCCAGATACTGCTCGTGGGGAGCATACTGCATTTTCAAATACAAATAGAAATACAGTCCAGATTTATACATTTTTAGATTTTTTATGACCCCACCTCTTTCCCAACTTGTTAAAATGATGCTGTGTACGTTCACTGTATATGCGGTTTATTTGATGTTCTCTTGTGTAATACCTGCACATTTGACAAGATACCAACATAAACATCATTATCAAAGATGTTCATGGCATCTCATGACCTCAAACCTTATACAAACAATGTATTATTTTTTCTGGGTGAGTCATCATGTATACACTGTTTCACAAATGATGATCATTTTCATTCAGTTAGGTTCACTGCATTTGTCAGTTGCAACATTGCGAGGAAAAGGAGCTAGACCAAATGACAATGTGGCTTGCTAATGCAATGACAATGCCTGACATTGTTGCTTGTCCTGTGAGAAAAATAAAATGTAAAAAAAAAAAGTTTCTGATTAACTTTAGTCTCCTGGTTAACTACAGTGGTGCCAGCAGAATCCCCCATAGCCATTATGCATGGCCTTGTGTGTGTTAAATAGCGTTAGTGAATGGTTAAACTGAAGAGGAAGCTGTGTAAGGATACATGGAGGGGTGAGCATACTAAATCACAGGCAGCTGAGTTTTCTATGGCTGCGGTGGGTGGTAGGATGCTCAGGGGTGTGAATGCTTTTATATGAGAGTGAGTGACTGATTTCCAGACACCGAGTGCAGTGCACCCTGAATGGGTAAATGGCATTTATTCAGCCGGTTAGTCTGGGAAAACATATGGTGCCATTTGGAGGCCCAGACTGGTGCACGCTGTTCTCCTGTAATTAGAATGGCCCAGCAGAGCAGCTACATAAGTGCTTCATGATAACTGCCCTACTCTAGCCTACAGTGCTGCCACCCAGCCCTGGCGCACCACATTACACATCCTGTTAACACACTGTTCGACACCAGTGAACACCAGTGACACCGCAGCTTTGGCAGCTACACATAAGCCAGCTTTAAGCGTGAACGCACTGACAGTACCACACTGCTCTGATGTCATGTTAGTGATTTTGAGGCATGAACTAAATAACATAGTAGAAAGCACAATTGTAGTGTTTGGAATAAGTTGTTAAATTAACTTTAACCAGAATAGATATTGCTTGATTAAGAACTTTTTCATTTCATAGCTAACACAATAACACATTAATTACGTTCTCACTACAATTTGGACTACAGACCATAGGACCAGTCAATGCAGTCACATGTGTTTGTGTCTTGGTTGTCTTTACTATGCACTGTAGTATAATAATATGTTATCCTTTGCCATCAGAAACATCCCTAAACACACAATTAGTCATACTAGATTGTACTGATATAGTGTGGACTGATATAGAGCTATTTTAAAAGGATATATATGCCATCTAGTCAAACCTTAAATTATTATCACCATGAAATATTCATCATTGTTCTATATTTTTAGATGTACAATGCGTTACTTTTTGTTCACACATGTATACCTCTTGGCTGGCTTTATTAAGACGTGATAATCCTGTTGAGATTACAAATCTTCTGGACTTCTCATAAAAGTAAAGTGCATACAAAAACATTTTCCATAGTTATAATCTGTGCAAATTGTTTACAGTGGACTTGCAGGCACCAGAGTGTGCCCATTCATTCAAAAGCCTTGTTTTGTGAAAGGGTGGAATATGTTGTTCCTTTTTAACTCATTGTCTCTTCTGTTTTCTTTTGTAATCACTCCCCACCTTTCTTTCATTGGGATCAGGGCAGCAGCTTGTGGGTTGAAGGCATGGCTTGTGTTGGCAGGGCTGTGGGAGTGTCAGCTGGGCTGTTGTCCCGTTTGGGGAGGATACAGGCTGGCAGCCCGGCGGGAAGGCCCTGTTAAAGACACTCTGCTGGGAAGCAGACTGAGCCAGCGCCTGGCCCAAATCCCACACACACCCACATACAGTATATGCACACATATCATACACACAAGCTCCAGGAGGGACTGCTAAAGAAAGTGGTGGGGGTCTGTATGGACCGACAATAAAGTCATTTCCTTCCTCATTTATAAAACTTGACACCAGCAGTCTGTCGTTTTCTTCTCCCTCATCAACATCCTTCACAAAAATTACAGACATACATATGCGCATGCCCATTTTGCAAAAAGAATGATTGAATGGTAAAGGCAGTGGGGGTCGTTTTGCTGACCTCTTTTTTTGGATCCTGTAAGAGTTTAGAAGGATGCTTTGCAGGATAGTTCAGCTTTTACTTAACCATTGATACTCAAACCAACATAGTAATGCATTCCATTCTACGAGATATATTTATATATATTTTAGTTTGTTTAAAAAAAAAAAAAAAATATATATATATAGATGTATATATATATATATATACATATATATATATATATATATATATATATATATATATATATATATATATATATATATATATATATATATATATATATATATATATATATATATATATATATATATATATATATATATATATATATATATGTATATAATATTAGTATAAGACACACTCTAAACTTAACAATTAGTAGCTTAATTCCTTAAAGTAACCATTTATAAACAATTGTTAGTCTGTGGACTTTTGGATGACATTATCATTTCATCACCCCGCCTACTGGCCAGTTGCCTATTGATGAAATCACCAGATGAGACAAAAGAGGAATGCATTTCACATTTAGGTGTTTCTTTAAACATGTCACAATGTGTATTTTTATGATCTATTGTGTCAAACATTATACAGACTTAATATTTAAAAGTAAATCTAGAACATTTAAGAAGACATAAAGTAACACATTTCCCACCACAGGCCTACGCACAGCCACTGCCTCCTCTACACAGAAATTACAGGGTTCTGTACTAAATACTGTGTGTGTCCAGACTGGGGCTGTCTTTGTGGCATGCTATTCTCTTGTTGTCTGTTTAGCAAGTACAGCATGTGAGAGCACTGCCAAATTTGCATATGACGCCATGTATATTTCAGCAGCGTTTAAGGCACACATCACCAACAGTGCATTATGCATGGGGCTGCTTGTCTTATGCACTTGTGAAGAAAAATTTAACTGTGCTTTCTCTGCTCGTGACACTCAAGGCCTGAGGCCCATTAAAGTACACAGCAGAGGCAGCCTGTAAATGGACAGGTGGTGTACATCAAATTCCCCACGAACAAAGACGGCATGGCATAGTGAAAGACATCCGGCTAGATAATAGGATTGCCAGCCGCTCCGAAGGAACTAACCAAGGTGCTGTTGAGGTATCCTTTTTGGCCACTCTTTATTTTTTTTGTGAATATGCATATGTGTTTGTTAAATGCGGTGCTATGTCAAAGATGAGTGACTGAATAATTCAGATCTGGCATGTCTCACAAAATGATCCAAACCTTTGCATGAATTGTCACTGAGAGAAATAGAGTATTGGAGTAAACATGGTCTGAAAAGCTCTTATGCATTATAGACAAGGCTTTTCAAACTGTTGTCTCATATGCAACTGGGACACACTGCTGCAAAAGCTTAATATGAATCACCCCTATCTACTGCAAATCTAAATGTAGGCAATGAGGCTGGTTTGTGTATATTGCACCGGTAGGGATGGATGAATGGAGTTACAGCACAAAAAATAATACAATAAATACACACAATAAACACTGTGCTTAGTGCTATGATTTACCATTATTGAGCAATAATTTTACTATATGTGCACCATTTAATATGTCATTTTATCCCCTTCCACTTCTCTATATTTATCTTCGTCAGGTCTAATAGGCTCTCAGGTCAGCACACTGTCTCTACCTGTCGGCTTGACACTGGGCAGTGCATGCCACCAGCTAGTTGCTGCCCGCACTCGTTTCCTCTTTGCCTCTTTCTCTTTGCTTTACCTTGACAGAGATACACTTGTGACAATTTCTATTTGGGCATGCCCTTGTGCCAGCCAACATGCTATTTATAGGGTTCATTTTAGCCACCTCTGATGGTAAATGATGATAAGCCCTGGATGTAATAAACAATCTCGTAAACAGCTCTGCAACTCAGCCCCTAATGGCCTAAGGGGCTTGTAAGATCTTTATAACACATTTATTACCAGTTTAATGGCCTATAAGCTCTGAGCCATAACATAAGCTACCACTAATTTAATTTTCTGACATATATTGCCTTTTGTTATCTTTAGGTTTTTGTTATTTTGCCAGCTTGACTTGTTTCATCACTATTCTTGTTTGAGATTCTTCCTAATGCATTGTGACACCAAACACAACAACGCCCATACACTTGCTTCAATTATTTTGCCACTTGGTATTCAGAGTCTGGTAAGAGAAGAGGAGAAAGCATTACTTTGTTAGCCAAAAGCACACATCGGCTCAGAACAGACGAAAGGGCCAGCATGGGGAATAGAGATATTTGATGTTGAATCTCCCCCTATTTACAGTAGGATGCCTGAATAAACGTGTTCAGAAGCTGGGAAGCAGCATTATGACCCATAACCCCAAGGTATTTGAAATGGAACAGCAGGACTTACTTTGAAAAAGAATAGGAGATGTGCTCTGGGCTCAGTGTTTATACCTTGATGTGATTTGGACTGAAATATAAAAAAAGCCTGCATCTGTTCTTTCCTTTTTGTCCATGGATGAAAATTGTGCGCTTTAGCACAGAGAACCTATTCACATATACCACACTGCTGGCAGTAGTTGAAAAAAGGAAGTTATCTCTTTGTCCTTGTCAAAAGCTGGTTGAAAAAACAAACTATTACTGAACAAGTTTTGTGTCCCTTTATGTAAACTTAATACACAGTTGCTCACTTTCCTTGTCAGTACTCAGGCTAGTTTTGTCTTACACTAGTGCCACATTATCTGGGATTAAATTTGAAGGATCTAATAGGAAAAAAGCAGATTTTTTTTTTTACTAGGTGCAGCTTTTTCATCATAAAAGTGCCCTTTCTGCAACATTTTCCCATTATATTTTATTAAACTAACTCTAGGGCCTGGATATCTATTTCTACTTGCAGTGCCTCTTTCTCCAAATAGCAATTTCATCCTTTCCTCAATTATTCTTTTGTCTGAGAAGAAGCACGGTATCAATCTTTTATGTTTTGGAAAAAATCTGATGAGTGCTATTTGCCGGACCTCCTGCTTGACAGAAATTGTGGACCTGGCGTAGGGAGAAAAACACGAAATTGCAGAGTAAATCAATACGGGGCCAGTAATGTTATGGGGATCCCCTTTCAAAGAGTAGAGCTGAATTTGTACGCCTTCTGTTTTTGATCTCTTACTGTACTCATGTCATTCCAGACACAGTTGTTATCATAGTTGCTGTTGTTTGTATGTTATTTTAGCTTCGTTCCCAAGTAGCTATTTAGCAATTTGGACAAAAATACAATTAAAGGCCCATGTGTTTCCAATGGTCCTAACCTCAGACAGATGGGGTCGGTCTATTGAAGCCATACCAAGGTTCTGGCAGGTTTGGGGCTTCGGTAAATGCACCATCAGACTGATTTGATCATGACAGGCCTTAGATGAGTTAGTAAAAAGATTGTTTTTCCACTAAGTTTGGTTGTTAGACATTTTACCCATGGCTGTGCTCTAGCAAAGTACATGCTGTATATTTTGCCATGCTTAGGTAATACTGTTGTTTAAAAATTGATAATTGTAGATGTGCCCAAACCTTTATGTGCATATTTGTTTCTCTTTTAACAAAACAAAATACCATGTGAGTGTAATAGTTTTGCCTGATTCAGTGAACGGCATCATTTTTAAATTCTTTTAGAGCGATGCAGCAGAACACTGACAGACCACTAAATCAGACCTTGTTAGTTAGCATTTAGTGCGACTCGCAATCCTGAATCTGGTTGAGCTGTGCCTACTTTAAAGAGCGCACTGCAACTTTTGAACAGTTATGATATTTGTCAGATGCCTTCACTTTCAAACTCCTCACATTAAGCTTCAAACCACTGACCCTGTGCTTGCTCAATTATGGACGTCAAAGGAAATCTCACAAAACACATCACACTGATCCCTTATGCACAGTGCATGTGTCTGAACAACTCGGCTGCAGGCTTGTGTGCTGTTACAGAGCAGTCTTCTTGCTTCCTGTCTGATCCTGTGCTTTCCTGGACTGCTACTATTCAGTTAAACAGACAGAGGACTTTCCTGGACACTCTAGAGTTGAAGTCAAGACCAAAACATGACCGGCATGCAGTGAGTCTTATTAGTCCAGTCTC
This sequence comes from Perccottus glenii, assembly GCA_024416835.2. Lineage (NCBI taxonomy): Eukaryota > Metazoa > Chordata > Actinopteri > Gobiiformes > Odontobutidae > Perccottus > Perccottus glenii. Next base: position 10,332,416 of record CM044548.2, read on the forward strand.
AACTATGACAACACTAAGAGGCTCTCATATGCAAGCATATGAAGCCCCAGTGATTGGGGTACTGCCATTGCTTTGTTGTTACACAAGTTAGGATTTGCTGCATATATATATATATATATATATATATATATATATATATATATATATATATATATATATATATATATATGTATAATGTTTTGTTACATCTAAAGACTATAAGTGAATAATTATTGTCTAAGGCCTTCACTGAAGTTTACAGACATGTAGAAAAAAGCCTGAGGGCTTTGACCAGAACACTTCTAATATAGGAAAATTGAGCAGCTTTGAACTGTGGTGTTTTTGATAACTACTTGGTATGCTTCCTGGATGAAAACCTGTGGGCTTGGCTTCCCAAGCTTTAATCCCTTTGATTAAGTGCCAGGGCAAGATAGCCCGGCACTCAATAGGCCCTTTACCTTCCTAATATCCCCACTGTCCGGGTCTTGAAAGTGCCAATGTTTTGAAGTTTCAGTAGTTGAATTTTGAGAACTCCTTTTGACTCCTCTGCACGTAGTTGTTTTATAGTTTGGGCTAATAACCTCCTTCCCGTCTGTGCTCTTCCCTTGTCCCTTATCCTGTTTTAGGTCAAGGTGTCCTCTGTTTTTTTGCTGTGTTTATGCATTATGATTCATATCAGCAAGGGTGTGCATGGTACAATAGAACTTCTCTTCTCCAACTTCACTCTGAGCTGAAGGATGAGGCTCCAGCCTTGGCCTTTTTTCAAGTGGCTCAAACTTGGAAAGCACTCATGGCATGTAGCTTTGTACGGTAATCAGCTCTCCCAGTAGTCCCCCAGTGATTCTTTTGCATGCATGTCTTACAACAAGGACATTTTTTGGCATGTCACACGGTGAACACACCTTTTATTAATTACAGGCAAAATTGTCTATTACTATATTGCTTAAACATTTTCTTTTTCATGAACTTATCTCAGAGATTTTTCATTTTTTTCAAAGCTAAATCCAAGCCCTGCTCTCTCTATAAACCTTTGCTCATCTGTTTGTGTCTCATATTTGAAGTATATCACAGCGTCAGTCCAAAACCCAAATAATGTTATCTGCAAATACTTTTCTTTCTGTTATTGGAAATTGCCATAGACCTTGAATCCTGAGAAGTAAATGAGCTTGTTTGGTAAAAGAAAACCTCTAACTTCAAAATATTGTGCTCTTTTTACTCCATCCAGCTCCTGATGCATGCTATGATTGGCTCAAGGTTTTGTAAAAAGAGCTTTTGTTATGCATTTTATCACAACTAAACACAGACAACCACTGGATTTAGATGCAAATAGAAAAAACTCTAAAATTGGCTGACCCTTCCCAGCACTCTGTACCCTCTGTGCACTCGCTGCAGAGATATGAGGGCACATTGACATACTTCTGAGGCATTGTTGTTGTTTCTCTTGGGTAAATTCTGCCCACTGTTCTTCCATGTGAAGTGAACCCCCTACGCATACTGACACACACTTGCACAAATAGACTCCAAAAACCTCCAAAACCAGCCAGATGTGAGCAATGCAATTTTCCTTCACGCACATCATTTATTGTATTATAAATATTGTTCAAAATTACTGTTGGTTTTGGTTGCAATTTTAATTTAAAGCAGTACCTTGAAAGAAAAGACAATAGGTCCCCTGGTGGCCAGGACTCCCCTGGAAATGAGATTTGTAATCTTATTGGGGCTTTCCTGCTTAGATAAAGTTTGAAATAAAAAAAATAAAAGATGAATTTTGAACACTTTGTTATACATCAGCTTTCATTCTCTTTGTTTAATTGTTTTACTCAGAACACTGAGTAAAACAGTTAAGAGTACCTTTGAAGAAGAGTATGATGCTGCGGGACATGACGTCATGCAACCGCAAATTTAACTTCTGGCAGAAAAGTGCATCATCTGTACATCTCATTTGTATCCATACCATTGAAAATAATCTGTTTAAAAGCATACTGGTCCATTTTCACAGTTTCCTGTACCCCACCAATAACCCCCGTTGCATGGACGGAATACATGATTGATCTGAGCTTTTGAGACTTATTTCTACAGTATGTATAAAATATTAAACATTTCTCTATATTGGCCCCAAAGGATTAAGAGCTTTATTTTAAGAGGTTTTATGTTTTTTTTTTTTTTTTATATTGTCTAAGTGTTATTTATTTGAGTTCATATGTTAACTAGCACCTATATGTTTTGTCTGTTAAATGTTTGGGTTTTTGAACTCCGTGAAACCCCTTTCCAATGTGGCTTTCTTACCACAAATGACTGGCACATAGAGCTCAAAGTAAGATCTCAATGAACTATGACAACTTGAGATCCACACTAGCTCTAATCTTTTTTTTTATTTCTTCTGCCAATATAGCAGATAGAACGCATGTGAAGCCGGCTGTACAGGTCAGATATTGTGAATTCTTTCCATCTAGCTTCAATTAGCTCAAAGATCACTGTCAAAACCAGTTAAAGCCATTTAAAAAAAACTATAGGCCATCTGAACAAATAATGAGGGCAGGCATGTGTATATTTAAGTGTGCAAGTATAAAATGTCACCAGTTCTATGGTATCTCTAAATGGTAAACTTCGAATGATTTATTTTATGAACAGTATATATATTTATATTTTGTTGGGGCTTTTTGGTGCATGAATAAGCGCATGTCACGGCCTTTTTACAATCCCTTATGTGTCAATCCCACTCCCCATCCCTGCCTTGCCCCTAGCAGGCCCAGCTCAGTTTTCTGATAGCCATGAAAGGATTTGGGCTGGATGGGAAGACCCTGACTGGGCTGATTGCTTTGAATAGCACTAGCTAAAGTTGCCTTTGAAAGCATGGGCGTTGATGAGCGTCTTCTCAGAAGAGCTAGTGTAGTCACTGCCTCTGGGAGGGACCCTAACTAATACCCCAGCATAAAATATACAGGGAGAGGCAGGGATCACCAGACACCCCCAGTCATACACGCCAATACATGCACATAGATATGCACTCACTGACTTAGACGACAACAGAAAAGTACTTCAGCAAACTTTTCTGTACTGATGTTTCCTGACATTTGATGGATCTGTAAGTCACAAAAATGTAGTGTGCAATTACCTATTTCAACCACCCAATATGTTTTTGAATGGAACTGAATTACACAAGTTTGCTGAACAGATTGTAGCACAAATAACTGGATGTTTTAACCACATTTTAGAATAAACTCGAGCTTGTGAGTGAACATGGACTTGTTTTGTTCACAGTTTCACCTTGTCCTTTTGCTCTCATAAAACACCTTGAACATGAGAGAAGACAAATTACAGCTTCAAACGCAGGTGTCCGGGTGTGTTTTTTTTTTTCTATCACAGCAAGCCCCCAGGGTACATTAGCTGTGTTCCACCGGGCTGGCTATGACATGGGAGCTGTCACTGGTGGGGCCCCTGGGGCCCAGACTGCTGCTCTTTAACAGGGTGGCCTTCTCTGTTTGATAGCCTGTCCCCCCAAGCTCGAAGCTCTGAACCTAGGACGGGTCCATGCCCAGCACCTTTGACCTCAAACCCAGTTACCTCTTGACTTTGCTATCAACTCAGTGGTTGGAACAGACACATCCACCACCACATCTTTAGTAATGAACACAAAGACACATTGGCTACACAGGCTAATGCTCATTAGGGTGATTGGGGCAAGTTGAATCATGTCGACATCTGTGCTGTAAGGACTCATTTTTACTGTGTTAAAGCATATGGAAAATTCCCAAGTAACTTTTGTTGTCAGTAAACCTGAGTTGGGGATGCATGCTTCCACAGCATTCAAATGGCTTCAGGCAAAACAGGTTCATTTAGTATGAAAGAGAAAGACAAGGAAGGGGAAAAAGAAGTAGCAGTAAATTACGGGTAAGTGACAGAGAGCTGCTTATCATATGACAGCATCAGTGTGGAATGAAGGCCCGGTGAGTGTGTGTTCACCCTTTGACATGTCTCGTAGTCAGATGAACTGATCAGATGAGACTAATGAAAAAAGAGTCATAGAGGAACAGCGGTGGGAAGATGTGAGCCAGAGAAATGGGCATTTATGACAGAAGGGGATTGGGTGGTGCCATGACATGCCAGGCTTTATTTTCAATTGCAGTTTATGATTTTTCATGGTCATGACTCCCCTGCCTCCTTTTCAAAATAATCGCCTGTCGGTTCTTGCAATTCGGGCCCTCTTTCATTTCAAAGGTTTGTTTTTGAAAAGGTTGCTATTATAGCCAAATGGTTTCTGTGCTTCTCTAAACATGGCAAGGCATTAGTCTGGGCTCCGGTTTCAGGGCCTGGCTTCTAATGAGAGACCCAATCACACAAAGGGAAAGACGGATCAGTCGCACTACACCAGACCCAACCTGTGGTTTACCTCTTGAAACATAACCACGCTCCTTCATGCTCTGTTTTTCCCTATTTCTTTTTCCTGCAGTCATTTGTTTCTCCTAACTCCTGTCATGACTTTTCACTTTGAAAACCAAACTTGATCAAAGTTGATTTTGCAGCTGCACAGATCTGCAAATAAATAGATTCACACCAGGGCCAACGTCTGGTCTCACAGCTTGCATGGATGCTATGGATGGCCCTAGTGTCTTCTCATATGGACTGTGATACTCTTTAACTATAGTGTATGACTGAGCCACAGATAAATGCTGTAATGAATTAGGTACATATTGTGTCTTAATTTTATTTTTATTTTTTTCAACTGATTTTTAAGTTGATTGGAACTTCAAATGTTCATTCTTTTTATTGAATCATTTTCTACTTCATATACTGTTAACAGACTCTGGGGGCTTGACAACACCTACAGTATGAATACAGTTATTCTCTATTCATTGGGAGGAATCCAGAGTAGACAGAGAAAACCCAAACTCTTCCAGTTTCCACAAACTGTACTATCTTTGCTCTGTGGAAGTTTTGTGTGAGTGACCTTGACAGTGGGGTAGCTGCTGTACTCCTGTAACGCTATAGAGGAACAGACAATGGAAAAGGAGTTGGAGTCAGAGAGCAGTCCCCTGTCACTGATATACACTCTTCAGTTTCCCAGCTGTGGCCACTATGGTTTATGGAGGAGTCTCCATGTTGTAAGATTCTGGGAAGGATCACTCACTTGTGCCGGAAAAGAGAGAAACCTCTGTCCCTAGTGCTTCTTTGCACACACCTATCTTTGCTCTTCTTATTTCAATTTCTGTTTATAGTTTTGACGGATTATAAAAAAGCAATGCCGCATACCTTCTCTTTTCCCCTCTGTTCTTTTCTCTTTTTTCAAAGTGAGTGATTGTTAAACAGTTTATGTATTCTCTTTCTGCCTGTGTGTTTATTGGAGCTAGTGAATTAGGTTTGAATCCATCACCGGAGGTTGTGTTTGAAACTTGAAAGGAAGCCCCCAACAGCACCAGCCCCCACATTCCCTCTCATCTCCTCTCTCACTCTTTCTTTCATTCTGTCTATCGTTCACACTCTCAGCGTTAGCACAGTTGTCACACAGTGGCACTGCTATCTGCACATTATTAGTTATTACTTTATCGGCTCCCAAAGCTGTCACAAGACACCCTTCTGGAATATACAGCAGGCATAAGCCATCAGTCCTCATTACACTAGACTCGCATGCAGTTTACACCCAGCTGCCATGTGTGTGTTTGTGTGCTGATGACAGGGCTGCACACACCTTTGAGGGAGCGCACTCACACATAAGAACGGGGCAAAGCTAATGTGCAACATGATAAAAGCATCTACTAAGGCCTTTATGTATGCATTTGAAAAAAGCTACAGAGTATGTTTTTCATGCTTAGGCACTTGCTGCTCCATGCCACCAGGAGGCAGGGACAGTACTGTGAAAGCACTTCTCGGAACAGCTCAGGTCTTGTCGAACACACAGGTGTGAGGTAAAACCCCTAGAGGCACACCTGGGACCAAACAGGGCCCAGCAAGTCAGACCGGGTGAGATATGATCAACACAAACGTCACCTCCCCTGAAAAAAGAGACGCCTGTGTAGAGGAGGGTGGAGGGGGTTGTAAAAATCTAAAAAGCATCATATCAACATAATGAATTATGTTTTGATTCAAGCCTTGCATATTTTGCCTGAGGTGGCTGTCACGAACAGATGTACAAGTCAGGTTCTCATCATTACTGTTAGCATAGGGCTATGAAGATTGTGCAAATCAGACCTCCTGCACTGACATGCCGTTGGATCCTTATTACCCAGCCCTGTTGCCGGTGACTAACCTTCCCACTGTTTGATCTAGCAAAGTGGCCACATTAGCACTGACTAATTCCCTTGACTGTGGCTTTGGAGACATCACACGCTCCAGAGGCCTGTTTTAACACTGTGATTATCATAGTTGAGTTAAATCTTTAATCCTTGAAGAAGCAACAGCCAGACACATGCCCTAACCACTCTGTCAATCACAGCACTGCTATTTGTGTTTTTGCCTCAGGAACAAATCACATCGTCTTTGTCATTGGTGATGTTTTATTTGGACTTTGGGAGAACATCCAAAGATGTCACTTTACCACAGTAAAACACAGCTCATTTTTCACAATGGTAATAGTCAGTTATCAACGGCTATGATGACTGATGAGTGTTTTGAGTCATATTTGATTGCTATTTGTTTATTTATAATCTTTTGAGATGAAACTTATGTTTGTACAGCCTTTGATCAGTCATTATTGTATGGTGCATTTCTGGAGAACATATGTCAGTTGCAACAACATTTTTATAGAGGACACGTACTTAAGGAGGCTGGGATTAGAAACAGTCACAGCTTGCGAGCCTTTGAAGGACCAGATTCTCCGTTTCGGTTCTCTACCGTGAGACATGCCCTCATTTGTCTACTTCTGCATTATCATGTGAACACAGAAGTGTGGATAGCCAGCAGCAACAGGAAGGATTTGCAAAGTTGCTCTTGGATAGTGAGCTTCCATTTCACATAATGTTCAATACAATTATGCTAACTTTTTCTTGCGCTTGAGAACAACACAAAATAATGGCTTTAATATATGCCCTTACCTCCAGCAAGTGTTTTGTATGCAAATGAGAAGTGATTTCAGGGACGGAGAGGCGGAGTGTCTCTAGCATCCATCTTTTGTTGCCAGGCGGATTAAGGGAGATCTGTTATGGTTTGTTAACATGAGAGCTTTTGATTCGGATTGAAACGAAACCATGTGTAGAATTAGATTAAAGACAATGTGTGGTGAGTGGCGGCTCAGGCATGTGCTGGACTTCACCCATCCATATGCCTGCGCTCACCACTGTGGTCCCATTGTTTGGCCAGCTTCTGTTGTGAAGTGGGTTTTTGTCCTGTTTTTGTTCTGTAATGGGCTATAATAACTTATATAAATCACAGTGACTAAACCAGAGCTCCACAGTTCGGCGGTTGGCATTGATGGAAGGCCTGGATCTCCAGAGGACCGGCAAGCAGAAATTCTTGTGTATGCTGAAGGAAAGTTTGAAAGTCAGCAGGCTTTGGGTTTGACAGTGTTGTTTTTCTGTGAAGGGAATCAGCCTGAGGTTTTCTTCTGGGGAGGAAGGTCAAATGAAGAGAGAGGAAAGCTTTGATAGTGATCTACAAACAGGGTGTTAGACCAGGACAGGTGAAGATACAAAGAATTTAAAAGAGAGCTGGATTTGTGTGGATTTTTTCCCTGTCTTTGGTGTTGCCTGAAGGGCTTTTGTTTTGATATTAGAAAGAAGATGAAACATATAGCACCAGATTACAAAATCAGGCTCTTCCCATTAGAAAGGAACAGACTTTTTAGGAGAAAATAGTTTTCAAGTTTGATAACAGAGGCTTCACAATTTATATCAACAAGATATTCTCATTATGATATCAAAATGCACAATGCAGTAGTAGTTTAGTATCCCTTGTGCCAGGCGTGTCAGTAAGATTTGTTTAATCTGGAGCAGTAAATTAAGGGTCGAGTCACAATAGACCAGTTTCATTTGACAAAATGGGTAAAAAGCCTATTATACTGATTGTTCACCGTTTGCAACGTCACAGGCTTTAGGTTCCAAAAGTGTAGTCTGCTTTCAAAGGGTGCAGCTAAACCTGTAGAGTGTGTAGTCTACAGAATTGGGAATACTGAAAATGAGTGTCTTGTGATAAACAGTCATAGTCGTAGTCCTTTGTGAATTAAACATTATATTCTATTCAATTCTGCCTTGCATTAAACACAAGCACAAGCAATTTGGGACATTAAAAGTGAGTCCCTAAAATGTAGGAAACCAGTGTTGCTTGAAATTTCAAAGCTGAGAATAAATAGAAAACAATCTTCTGCTTTTTTTTATTAGGGGAAACACATTTTTTCATTATATTTGTTTAAATATCATTAGAATTACAACTTTTGACATCCAAATATGATGTCACTGTTAATACATCAGAAGCTTCTCTCCTGCACACAGCACTGTGGTCACACACGCCTCTTTGTGGTACTGATCTTACCTGCACTGTACCAGTCAATGGAAATGACTGCCACCAGCTAGTCGCTTGCTTCTCACTGTCTAGGCCTTGTAGCCGCAACTACGAAACTACTGTAAAAAGGCATTAACTTAACACATAACTTAAAATTACATTATTGCCAAGTCAAACGATCATTGCAATATTTGATAACAATATTGCATATTGAAGGTTCTCTGTAATGAATGTGTCCAAATGTTAATTGCGGAGGTACGTAATTGTAATAAGGAATAATAATTAAGGAATCAGCATTTAGTTAGAGCCATCACTATGTTCATTACCAGCCAGTGATGTTTCGTCAATAGCAGGACTCACATTGCCTTGTAAGCTTTGGGCGGTGCATTTAGTTACACTGTTGGGAATTGTCCGTAACCCTGTTTTACATTGAAAATAGCCCAGAGGAAAAGGGGAGCGAGGAGCTAAGGGAGGAGGGTGCACAGACTAACCACTGATTAATTATGCACATCCCTGATTGTGACATTCTATCTGCTGCTATTAATGGGCAAGGATAATCACTCTGGATTGTTATTACGGCTCTCCGACTTCAGAAGTGTACTGTGTCCAACATCAATCTTCATACGAAAGCCAGCAATTTGGAGAGGAACTTCATTTGTTGTGAAGTCGCCAAAACTAGAAAGTGAAGTGTTCGAGGGGAAATGGGGCAAAAGGTTGCCTTGAATGGTGTCAGCCATATTGCAGATAGCCGAGTTAGAAGAGGAAACAGTGATATTACTGTGCACTGCTTGGGGTTATAAAAAATAATTAGAGATGTCTGTGGAAGAATATGTTTTGAGGTGGCATATGAAAGTTTTCACAGCTTTCATTGTTTGAACTTTTAATTCAGCTCTAAATGAGTGTCATTATTCTCACTCCCACATGGTATTACCGCAGAGGGAAAAAAATAAAAACTGTTAAATACGAGTTAATGAGAAAATAACACTTGCTGGTTGATTTTAAGCTGTCGTTAAAAGTGCCATGGAGTCCCTTCAGGTAGCTCAGATGCTATGAAATGTGCTTGCTTAAATTGACGTGTCTGTTTAATGTCATGTGTATAATAACTCTGCTTATTAGAGGGAAATATAAAGAAGATAAATGGACAGCTTATTGCTCATTTTATCCAATTTCAGTGCACTTTTTTCATTACAAACTCAAACCGTATAAAAAAAATAACAAAGTGAAACTGAGCCCGGCTTTTCTCTTTCCGAAAGCTTCTCTGGCAGTTTGTCTAAAAGCAGAAATGAAATAAAGAATGTAATTAGAGGGAAAGGAAACTTTTAAGGGGAATTTTCAGAATACGGAGCAATCAAAGCCTTTAAAGGGAGCTTTTGGTCCCCCATCAGAGAGTCTCCTGCCCAGCCACAGACAGTGTTGGTACATTCTGTGTAATGGGCCCCTTTCCACAGTCAAACCAAACGACAGTAGACACAGCCCCTTACTGTTTTTATTCTACCTTCAATGGGTTTGCTTTGCTGCTGTCACACCTACCTTACATTAACCTCGCTGTGTGGCTTTCAGATCCAAGATTCACCACAATATAAAGGCTTTTCCCCCCTTACAGATAGACAGGAAACAGAGCTTGGCGGTGGAGAGTTTGGGTGCTGGGCGACGTGTGGAAAAAGTAATAGATAAAAATAGGGAGATGAGGCACGACAAGGTGTGTGAATAGGAGAGACTGGGGAAGAAAAATGCATGGATAAAAAGCATGAAAATCTGTGTCCTTTGGTTCTTTCAGGCCCATAGGCGAGGCTAAACAAACAGCCAGTGCTTTGGAGACACACATTAACTGTAACTGCTCTTGATCTGGCAGTGTTTAGAGTGCTGTCGGCACGGCTAATAAACACTTCATTTAGTTTTAATAGTGCCGGCGCCTCTCAGCAGCCTTCAAAAGTACCCTTTATTTGGGTCATTTACGGCTCTTCCTTCGAGGAGCACCCGAGGGACTTGAGATCCAGTCCACATCTCCAGGCCAGGGGAAAATTAATAGGGCTATCTGGGAAAAATAAATAAGTGATGGGCCAAACCCCCGCCAAACAGTCATGAGAGCTTATTAAGGAAAAATGAAGTGAGATGGGGAGGCAGAAAAGAGATTTTAATATGAATTTTGTACCTTTTCATGTACGGCCAGGCTAGTTGCTTTCACTCTGACTCTTCTATCTCTTTCTTCCTCTGGCTATGTGTTGCTCTCCTACAGTAATTGTAAACACAGCAATTATGGATTGTGTGAGACTTAATTATAGCTTGTGCAGAGGCCTGGGGGAGCTCTGGCGGAATGTTGCGACTGATAAAAACGCCAGCTCATCAGCACCCCTCCAATGGCGGTGAGCCCCAGCGAGAGTTGACCAAAGGGAGCCGGTCCCCCAGGGCCCCACTAGCCGAAGGACCAATTAGTATTAGGCAGAAATTAATCTTAACGGGACACAGCCACTCAAACAAGTCCTCCCAAGGTGAGGAGGAATTAAAGTGGTGGCCTTATTGCTTTTTGCCTGTGTTGTCTTTCAGCTCGTTCCCCACTCGGCACATGGGCTTAGTTGTCTCAATAGACTAGATTAGCCTGTAGCTGATGTGTTTTCCTGCGCGCGCCATGTTGAGACATAAGTAAGTTGGAAGAAGCGCCTTATTTTAGAAAAGTTGCACCATGATTTTTTATTGTTCTTTTTTGTATAGCTACAAATATCCTATTTTGGAATGATTTATGTTGTCTGCTGGAGGAGGGGAAACTATGGTGCAGCAAGCTATAAATATTAGACACCGCTTCTTGTATTCAGACGTTCAACATGAGCCCTGTTGTCAGATCCCATCAGGAATGGGGGCTCATATAGTGATTTGTGCCCAGTTTGAGTATTGATTTCTGGAGAGCGTGGCTCCATTAAGGTCCTGCCTTGGGGTGTGGAGGGGTCAGCTGTGAAGTTGTGGGTTGCTGTGACCCCAGCTGCAGTTTACAATCGATTAACTCTGGCTGGGAGGAAGAAAGTCCAGGGGAAGTAAGCACACACGATTAGGCTACATTAGCCCTCTGGTCAGAGTTGTTCCAGAGGTTGCAGTAAGTTAATTAGCGCTTTCTTATGGTATCAATGATGACAGAGCTAAAAGAGCTACCATCGATTCAGATTTACTCCATTTCAGCCTTATAGACCCACCACCAAAGCACAGGATGCTCCTAATCTTATTTATCCTGATTCATGCATGACATGATCGAGAAACCATTAGCAAGCATTAACCAGTTGCAATGACAATCTATGAAATAAAGTGTCATATTACAGTTTATGCATATTAATTTTTATAATCAAATATTACTCTTTAGCAATGGGCCATTAATATTTTTACATTAAATCACAGCTATTTTAAAGCTATAGTAGACAAACACCTAAGCAAATATTAAAACAGCTGGGAGAGGTTTTAGTTGACTCTAGTGTGATTTACCATCACAGCTGTCAGCTCTACTAAACTTTTAAAAATGGTTTCCTCTCTCATTTCTAAAAGCACAAGAATAAGGAACTCCCAATGAAAAAGAGGAAAGCTAACGGCCCTTTTAGCACGCTGTGTGCCCGGCCTAGTCAACTAGTAACTACCATCTTCTGAACACGTTTTTTTATACCTCTTATACCTCTTTATCCTGTTGCTTTAAATGGTGCCAAAAATTGCCTTTTCAACTTGATAAGAACCAACTGGTTGAATTTCTGAATTTGTGTCAAACGATTATAAATAAACCACAAAAAGCCCTAAGTTCTTACAATTAAAGTGTGTAAAGGTGTGATAAGCCGATTGTCTCTTCTAAACCAAGAATCACATATTTCTGTCTTGTCATGTCTCCCCATAATCCCTTTGTTGTTTGTCTGCCATTCTCTCATTTTGCATCCTGCTCTGTTCTTGTCATTCTCCTTTAACTCAACATTATCCTGTCTCCTACACTGAGTTTTTGAGCTGGTTTCACAGTACACCCTTTGTTCAAATGAAAGGTTTACCAATAGATCACTCAGTCTTTGTTTTTCCTTCTTTACAGTACACTTCTTCCAGATATTGTTTGTTTTACCAGCAGCTAAACAGCTTCTCTACCTCTCTATCTGTATCACTCCATCTCTGGCTGTCTGTTTTCGCTTGGGGCCCAGCCAGGCAAGTGAACAGCGACAGATGAAGCACCTTGTCTGTCAGCAGCGTTGGAGGGAATTAATCACAATTCAGTAAGTGCTCTGATGAGGTTTCAGAGATGCTTGTTTGAGATAGAGCCATCAGGTGCGTCTGATCAGTCATGCACTGACAGCACCTCCAGGCAGAAGATTGAGCCAGGTATTAAGACCTGTTTGGGCCCCAGTCCTGCCTTCAGGCACTAGTGGTCATGAGCAAACAGGACTTAAAATGAACAACCACCAAACCCCCCAAATGTGGTTCAATTGTGGTGAGTAATGCTGTGATGTCATTATCTGGAGTGATGGAGATTCCCAGGTTATTGCAGTGGTCAGTACAATGAGCACACCAGTGTTCTTTTGTTCTTTGAAGAAATGCATTGTTGTAAGAACACTGTTGTGCAGCTGTAATGTTCCCCTAAGTTAAATTAATGTTTGCCAACAAATTAAAAATGGGATATTCATCTATCATCTCTGTAGAGCAGTAGAAAGCTCGAGTGGCATATTTTTCAGGGATTAATTAAGTTGCATTAAATTGGTTTTGTTTACAATTACATTCCTCTCAGAATATATGTAATATTTACATATGTTGAAAAATGTGTTAGCTTATGCACCGAGGTACAATGTTCTGCTAAAATTCTAGCCTGTGGATTTTGACATCAACTAATGATTCTAAAAAGTTAGTTGCAAGCCTTTATGGCACAGAATTACATAGGACTTTTGAAATATGCATAACTCCACATTTTATCCCACTGAATCTGATTAGCTTTTTGACAGTCAACCAGGATGGTTGGGGTGTTGGATGGAACCGGGGGATTTACCACAAATTGTTTAGTCACATTTGATGCCAGAGGTAGTTTAAGTTTTAGTTTTAGTTACGTATTTTAGTTGGGTTTGTTTATTGTTTTGTTGACCCTTATCACAAGTCCTTATCTCTTTCTTTAATCATAAAGTGTTGTTTTTGCTTCACCCTGCCATAGATTTGATGTAGGAGATTAGCTTGTCTAAAACATATCCTTATTGTCTGTGTAAAACACTGTAAGCATGAGACAGACCCACTTAGTGATATACAGACTCAAAGTGCTTCTGTCTCACTGAATATTAGCGGCTGTATGCAACCATGTCTTCACATGCCAAAAAGCTACCTATGCTTTTCTGGGAAGCCAAAATGTCTGTTATGGCTTTGTGACAAATCTCTGACATGACATAGTGATCAGATAAGAGCTAAACCCCAAGGCCATGGGGGCCATTGGGACAAAAGAACAAGTTGAAAAACAATATTTCCAAAATGTTACAAATTATAAGTACTCCGCTATTGAGGGAGTTTATGTGATGAGATCTTTGTGTCTGCACCCAGTTGCACATTCCTTGTGGTAATTTACAACATGGCTTCAAGCAGCGTCTTTAATTTCTCAGCTCAAATGAAAGTCTTTGTGGCATATTGGCATATTTTTCTTGTTAAGCAATGTTTAAGGTAGTGATAGACACAGCAGTAATTGCAGGTTCAACTGAAAGTAGGGTAGAGTTAGCAGACATCAACACTCCCCCTGTCTTTTGAAGAAAATGAAAATAAAAAAAGGTAATTTTTGAACTAGCGCACAGAGGCATGTTATCTGCTTAACTGTTTTACTGTAGGTGGATTCACTCGCTCAGGGATCCTGCCCAAGATGAAAAGTGGTTTCAAAGTATGGCAGAAAACATTTGAGTAAGAGATAAACAAAAAAGTAAGTGGGACAGAAATTAAGAATGAGGACACATCAGGCTGTAGTAGCGGTAGAATAATAAACACAATCTAAAATTAGATTCTCACAATAAACTAACAAGGGTATAAAAACAAGCCTTCGAACATGATGTGAGATGATAATGAGGCATTGATTGTTTGTCCTTAATTTCCATTTCAGTTCAGTTTTAAATTCAGGTCAGACACTTGTAAACAGCCATACCTATGTATTTGCTATTCTCATTAATGTCTTCAATGTTTTTGTACCATAGAGACGCCTTGTGTCACTTCCTGTTTGTGGTAGCGCTTCCTGTTTTCCCTGACCATGTTCTGGTCATGTGTTCCCTGGTGGTGGTGTTTAATGCCTGTTTTGCAGCCCGCTGAATGTTGCAGCCGGGGGTCCTCAGGGATGTTTGTTTGTGCTGTCTTTTATTATGCCATTTTTAACTGCCATTGTGGCAAGACAGGAATGTGCCATTGCTTGTTGTTGACTGTCGAAGTGAGAAAGCCCAATTACCACGGGCCCACTGCCTGCGGCCCAGTGGCTGTGTATGTGTGTGTTGTTCTGTTGAGCAGCTGTCCCAGGCCCCACTGGCAGCATTGGCAGGGGATGCTTACAGTTGCAATGGTGACAGTTAAGAGGAGGAGAGGAAAGAAGGCGACAGTTGTATAAGGGACTCCTCATGTGTTTTGTGTTGCCACCTTGGTTAAGCTCAGCAGCCAGCTCTCCCTGTCTGTCTCCCAAACCACTTTTTTTTTTTACAGCAGTCTGATATCGTAAAAACCTTCAATGTGATGTTGCGACTGAAGCCATGTGCGTTCCTCCCAGTTTACACAGTATGTGTGGCCAATTAGAGCTGGAGGTTATGAGGCTGATGTATGGATTATAGCCTATTATTCCTTCTTCCCTAATGTTGACCATTAACTGCTGTGTCATTAGTTACTTTACCAACTGCGGTGGCAGCACAGGAAGGCACACAGTCTGTCATACACATTTCTCTGTGGGCACATTGCGTAGAACACAGGAATGTGCCCACAAAATGCTGACAGCTTTGTGGGGAATTTTAGAGTAAACCAGGAACCACAGTACTACTCTCTGTACCGAATATGCACTTATCTATTGTTTTAGTAACTTGCGTGTTACCTTTTTTCTTTAAAATATACTGCACGTTGTATGGTTACATTGGTAAGACTAATGCAGAGAAAAAAAAAATGCTACTAATTTAATAATTGTCAGTATTTAAGTGAAGTTTGAGTTTGAAAATTTAGTCCATGATTCCACTTTGCTGTGACACTTTTTGCTTTTTGTGTAACACAGCATTGACGTCTGCAGCGCAGTCTGTCTGTCTGCAGTGTATCCAGTGTGGCAGCCTAGTGAGTGGTGTCTAATGGAGCCTCTGATGAATAATGAGTCCATACACTGGTAATGTTCTGTGCCGAATAACGGCTGCATTGGTTTCTGTCCTGTTAACTCTGCTGCTGTAAGATTGATTGTGGTGTGCTCCACAGTCATACAAAGACACTTCATTGCTTGGCAATGAAAATAAAGCCTCTCCCACAGAAATGAAGAGCAATAGCACTGTAGCAAACGAGGCAGACCGGCTCCAGGCCTAGAAACAACCACAGCTCCGTGTCGGAGGGCGTGAGTGAGTGACACACCATGAAACAGGCATAGCTCCAATAAGATTTACTTGTTTACACATTGCTTTCTGCTAATTGAGGTGTGGCAGAGTTTGTTATTTTTGCCTCAGTTGAGATGAACCTTAGTGGCCCCGATTAGGCCTTGCACTGTACTTAGAGATCTTCCACCAAGACTCTCCTTCAAATTACACTTGACACTGTGAAGAAACATCTAATAGAAGTGTGTAATGGGCTCTGATGACAAACTACACGCTTGGAAGACCATGTAATCTTTCTGCAATTAATTAAAGTGCATCCTGTGTGTGTGTGTTAGCATTTACTCCCTTTTCTTACAGCCAGCCTAACCAGATGCCACAAAATAACGGAAATAACATTGCCTGTCAACAGTAAAAAATGAAGAGCCATAGCCTAACAAAGAAAGGTACTTAGAGCTGGCAGAAGGAGGCAGATGCAGGGTTATTTGTGCTCCAGTGCTTCCTGGTGTCCCAGTAAGGGTCCTCCACAACTCAACATCTGTACCTCCGCTCGCCTAATTACCCACACAGTCCTGCCCGAGCACTTCATAGTCTGTCAGCACCTCCATGCTCACAGGGACACCAAATGGAGATACTGAGAAGTCTTTATTGCACACCTTCACTGAACAGTTTATTTTTCCCTAGGAGGTTATTATCTTCTTGGCCCGTGCTTAGTGATATGGTAAGAATATTGCAATATTTGGTTCTCTGATATAAACTTTTTATGTACAGAGGAGTATCCTAATATTGTTCAACAAGACAACCAAAAGTCACTGCTTTCCTTGGAACTTGTTGAAATGGGTAGGAAAAAAAAAGTACTATATATTTTTTTTCTCACTTGTATTTTATTATAGCTATATTGTTCTCCCCCTTTTCTCCTATTATGTTTATCCATTTCCCAACACAATATTGATTCAAGACAGAGAACAATTAGAGCCATTTGTGGTATAATTCCCCTGTTTCACTTGGTTTTATAAGTAAATGAGAAATTCTCCATACTCTATGGAAGTTTGGATGAAAGCCTTCACTCTGAAGTTACTTGTGCTATTGATTTGATTAAAAGCATTATGCATTATCTAATGAGTTCCACACATGGTTGAGTGGTGAATAATCACCCAGTGATTTCTGACCCAGAACTATTCTTCACACCTTCTCTTCCTCTCTTTTTTCTCACTTTCTCTCTCTTTCCTGACGCAGACGACCAGACACTCAGTAGTTCACACAAGTGGTAGTGGAAATCAATTTGAGGAGCTTTTTTTCCTTCTCTCCACTCAAATTGATTGTTTCGGCTTGTGTTGCTTTAATATTAGTTTTTGGTAAGTGTTCAGTAAATGTGTAGAGAATGAATATTATATTAGGTGTCAAGCCTCTTTGACAGAGAAGTCTTTAAAAAAAACAATAAATTTTACCCTCTAAATGTTCTGGCAATTAAAGCTTATTGTGTATAATACGCAGTATGCACTGTCTCTACTGGGTGTTTAGCTTTATCAGGCCTGTCTGCAGATGGAATTCATACCTGCTGCTGTGTGAATTGCAGAACATAAAAGATGGACTGAATATGTTCTCAGGGAATATTGCCCTCTCCAAAAGACCAATCCGTCTTGCTTAGGGAGGCAATCTTAGGTGCGGTAGATAAACTAATATTTGTGTATAACCTCAGTCAGACAATACAAATGATAGGATGATTTTTCATCTCCTTATGCATACAGGGAAATATGAAAAATTGAAGTTTAGGAATATTTGCCGGGTCTGCAAGGCGGCTGGCAAGGCCACAGAGTGCCCTGGGCCACGCTCCCCACCAACGACTGCCGAGCGAAGAGTGATGAGAATATTATACCCGTCTGTTCCCCGTCCTCCCCTCCCACCCTCTCTTCATTCTCCGCTCTCACCACACTAATTCATATGGCCACAAGATGGAAAGAGTCAGGATGAGAGCCGTAGCAGGCCGCAGCGCCGGCTCGCTGTTGTTGACTCCTGCTGCCTGCTCACCACCTATGAGTCTTATTGACATCTTTTAGTCCTGCTCTCATCTCTTTATTGTCCCTCTCATCCTCAAATGTCAAACCCTGTCACCACCCTCTTAACCACCAAACATGCTGGCACCATCCTCTAGCCCTTGCCTCTTAAAAATATTTTTCATGGCATGATGTACAGTGTCAAAGTAAAACCAAGGTGGAAGTACATTGAAGTGATGCTGACTTGGTGCTCCAAAAGCACCAGCAGTTGGTCCAGCCTTGAGTTATATTGTTTTCTAATTGTGTATTATTATATATTATAGGCTGTTTAGATAGAAATCATATCATGTGAGTGATTTGAAACTGTACAAGACCTTTCATTTCCTAAATTTAAATTAATTAATCACAAAAAATATACCTTCCATTGAAGCAGGAAGCTGAGGCACTCAAAAAAGTAAACAGATAAAAAGTCTATCATAACATGGCTGTTTCATGGCAGTTGTAATTCTTTAAAGATCTCTGGTATAGAGCATGTTACAAATTTTCTTAAAGGTGGGGACAGGATAAAAAGCTTTTGTGGAGAGAGTCTCTGCCACTTCAAATAAAACCTCAACTCATACAGTACTCATACCTGTATGTAAGCAGAATTTCTACGTAATGATGACCATCATGGTTCTTCAGCCAATAGTCATAAACTCTAAATTATTATCACTGCTGTGACCATTGCCTAGAGACAATTATATAGTATGTTGTCTTCAGGCATAACCCAACCGAAGGGCATGTTTTGCAGTATGACAGAGTCATATGGTCCATTTTTAAACAGAGCCACCCACTGCCCCTTTATAACTCCGTTTCATGCTTTGAAAAGACTGCTGAATCCCACAGAATCCAGCCGTCAAGTGCAATTGCTCCACCCCTGACACGGGCATTGTGACATTTACCCCCTCAGTCCCCTCTCCCCCTCACTGGGTTTGTGAGTTTTTATTTTTAGTTTATTGCGTCGCCTTAGTCCATATCCTCTTGTGTTTTCCCTTGAAAGCCTTTCTGTTTGCTCTCTATATTTCTACATTATCTGCCTGTGCCCTATGCTTTTCAATGTCTTTTTTTCTTCACCCTTTTTTATTTCATTTTCTCCCTCTATTTTTGCGCTGTATCCCTTCCCGTTTTTTGCTCTGTTTTAGCTTTACAGTGGTGAGGAACTTCTCCCCTCCACTGTTCATGATAAATCAAGGGTCTGAGTGACAGAGCGCGGTTGGAGGCATCAGTGGAGGCTGATGAGATAAGCGGTGCTCATCTCTCGGCCCTGTATGGAGATTTATTGGGCTTGGTTAAGCAACAAGCTAGCCATCACTCTCCACCAAATAGACTCCCCGCCTGCATGTGTTTATTCTTATTGCACTGCCACGACCACTGCTGCTGTCAAGGGTGGAGTAGCCCCCAGAGGCCTGCTCCATGCTGGAGGAAGCCTCGCCCCGCTCTCTGGATCATTACCTTCTATTAGATCAAGAAACAAGCCTCCACACAGAGGCTCAGAGTGACACTGATGGCCCAATTTCTCTCGATCTCTGAGGGCTGCATAAGCACATAGGAAATAAGGTTATAGTAAGGTATTGGCTTCTCACAACAGAATATTAGCTGTATTATATTCCTTTTTGTCACTCTTTTTTGGCAGAATAGAAAAAACCTAAGCAAATATTTGGATGTCTTTTTGATTTTGTAAATTATTTATGTAAATTATGTAAATTAAAATTACATAACTTTAAGGATGTGCAGCAACTAAAGAACTCGTAAGAACAACTGCACGACTTCAGTAAATATGTATCGTCAAAACAATTTGTGTGAAAGGTTGTGTTGATTTGGATGAGATAATATCAGATAGATATTAGATAGAGCTCAACGTAGTATGCATAAGTATTTGCTGAGAGGGTTGTTTGTCTATGAAAGAAGAATTATTCAAATTTTGATTATGTTTGGGAATCATCAAAATGAGTCTAAATATGCTTGTTATTGTGAAGCTTTTTTTTTTTGTTAAAATTGCACAATTGCTTTAAAATGACAAGATCCCCATTGAAGCTGCATTACACAAATGATAACACTGAAACAGATTTGAATGTGCCATAATTTTTGCCGATCTGTCACTTCAAGTAAAAGTTACATACTCTTATACTTAAGTTCTTGCAGCTGCTGATGACAGCAATAATTTCCCACGAGCAGCAGTCTCTCACATTAACCATTCTCTGGCTCTTGTCAAGGGGAGCTGCAGGCCAAGATGTGCGCATCCAGCACCTTCACCTCGCTCCCACCTGCCACTACAAAAAACTCCACTCACCCAACAAGTTCTCCACAAATTGCTTTTAGCCTCCTCACCCCATCAGAGTGTACACACAAACTTGGGCCTCGGCAGGGTAGCGGAGGTTACTTTTTCAGCACTCAGGTTATATTTAATCATGGCTGGTGGATGAGGAGGCTTTTCTCTTTATGAAAGGTATTAGAGTGGCGCTGTGTTTTCACTCAGCTTTACACTCTGCCCTCATGCTTTTCTTCCCCTGACCTCTGTTACCATGTACCAGGAGGAATTTGATAAGTGACACCAGGCTCCCACTATCCCTGTCTTTCTCTCCATCTCCCATCTTGTGTCTCAGACTTTAATAGTGCATCTGGCAGCTCTGGACCGACTTTCATCTCATCAGTGGGGTCACACCTTTGGGCCGCCCTCGCTGTTTCTCCTCCAGCACATGCCTTGTCATTTATTTTGCTGCTGAAACGCCCAAGCAAAGCAGCGGGTCTGATACAATCTCACATCCTGAGGCTGATGTACCGGACTGAGCTGAGGTTGCAGACTTTACAGCGGGAGCATTAGGACTCAGAACTTTCCCCCCACCCTTTGCTCCTTCTTCACTGAACCTTGCCATATACATTGTTAAAAACACACTTCCGTTAGCCAAGGAATCGCACTCTGACAGAATACTCTATCATTCAACTTTCTCTCTGCCTCCTTAGTTGGCTTACCCCAACCTTAGTTGATCTGTACTACTTCTACTTAAGGGCCTCATTCTCTTTGATCTAACTAAAGTTACAGGGAGAAGTGAGGCACATTGGGAGAGATACACCAGGGGAGGGAGGTTTACATGCACTTTCAACACTTTCAGAAGCTGTGGGTGCTCTCCATTCTGCTTCATGTAGGACCCAGGGACTCTACCCTGTTCACGAGCATGCATCAGCAGACACTTGGTCATTAGGTAGATTGACAGTGATTGTCTGGCCTGTAGAGCTGAGGCAGCTTCTGCTCAGCTCAGATGCCTGCTTTGAAATGCACACATATAGATTTTGTGTGGGTGAACAGAATTAACAGAAAACGTTACAAGCGAAGGTAATCAATAATGGTGTGAAAGATGCGGTGGACAGTGTGGAAATCACATTTTAGACAGGTTGGTACTCTATAATTGATTGGTTGTTTCTTTAAGCTCTTGCTTTTTTTTTCTTTAGCCTCAGGGGTCAGTGCATCATTGTTAGTCATAGTAGCACTGGAACAGGAAGAAAGATAAGATGATAATGTGTTACGGTGTATTCTAACATCTCTAGCTGACAGTTTTTGAATATGAAATATACTTCAATATTTTATTTTTATTCATTCAGAAGGGAAAGTGACATTTATTAGATAATGTTTAGTTCTTTTTCTAACTTAGTTTGGTGGAAATTCCCACCTCACTCTGTTATCAAAGAACCAGGGTTACATTGAGTAACCTTAAGTTTTTCTATCCTGGCGTACAGTTCTGTAATACAACTAATACTTCTGGGTTTGACTGTTCTGTAGTTTCTTTAGGCTCTTCTGCATTTCACAGAATCTACATTTAGGCATTTACAGCAGATAGATCTCCTTGGGAGATCATGGGTTGTGCTCCATTATTCATTAGCGATAATGAGTCAGAGGATCTGGCAGCTACTGTGGCTTTATTGATCTTGTCCTCTGGTTTTGTGTCTCACCTCCAGTGGCAAAAGTGAAACAGAAGAGGAGTCCAGAGGCACACTTCTTTTCTGAATATAAAATATACAGTATTGTCTGCCTCTCATCACAATAAATAAGAGTATCATATATAATAGAAATTAAAATACTGATATTTTAAATTGAAAGAAATATTAATAAAAATAAAAATATTGCATAGGATGTTAAAGGTAATGCAGAATTTGTCCTAGACACTAAGCACTAGGACTATTAACCATGTATATCTGAACATTATCTGTAAATGTATCTGTCATACTGCCCATGCCTATGCAAACCCTTTTAACAATTTTACTGCCTTAGTGCACAAACGCAAGTGGGCTAAATTAGGCCAGCCTCTTTTTAATACCACAAAGAGGGGAGAAGCAGCCATTATGAATTATCCTTAATTACAGCCATTTCCTAAACTAATAAAGCTGCTAAATCTTTACGGCAGAGGTTAGTTTACCCAGTATGCATAAATACAGTGTGTGTGTGTAGCATGCATATGCAGGTGAGCTAGATTGTGCATCCAAGCGTACATGCGTGTGATTAGGGTGTGTAAATACTGTGTGTGTGGGCACAGAAAAGCTGGCAAACTGGCAGCACCCATAGTCCCATTAATTTCACATGGGCTCCCTATCACCAGCCACAGATGCCTATAGACACGTAAATGAGTCTCCAGTGAGCGCTGGGCCGCCTCAGCCAGCCAGCTCGCGCCTAATGGGCTGGAAAGCCAGCGTATGTGACGACAGGAGATGAAGGCCTTATTTACAGTGGCAGACATTAGTGGATGGACGCTGATTCACTGATTAACACGTCAGACTCCAACACAACCTCCCACCGTCATGCTTCCAGTTCTTCTTTTAGTCCCTCACTTTCTCTCTTTAAATCTTCATAACTGGGCTCACTTTTAATGACAAATATCCACATTACCCATATTTTGTTAACATTCTATTTGGCCCACTCCTTTCAAATGCCAGTAGTAAATGATATGTAGGTAAAAAAAAATGTGTCACAATTCAGTATATAGTGTTGGAGATGCTCAATGGAAAGTTGCTCTGAATGGAGCAATCTGTGAGTGATAGTTCCTGGAAAGATAATGTTTCTCATGCAGAGTGGGGCGCTGATGGAAGAAGATGATTTTTTCAATGGTTAAGTGGGTAAATGTTATATCATGTCCACAGTGTTCCCTCCTCTCTCTCTCTCCCTCTCTCTTTCTCTCTACTTTATTCTACCTTGCTCTCTCCTTCTCTGTCTACTAGATTGTTTATTGAAAAGGCAGGAGGAGGTCTCTGATAAGAGGGGCAAAGCAAATGCTGTGATTTGTGTCAGTCACGCTGTACATTTTATTACAATCGTGACACTTATCACAATATAATATGTTTATTCTGGTCAATTAAGCGGCACAGCAAGGCTCTTGCATTTGAAGTGTCACATGTGAGATGGGACAGGGCGAGGCCTATCAAAGGAAATGGAACTAATCTAATTGCATGGCGTCCCCCTCTGCTGCCACCTTCACAGTTGCCATCACCCGACCAATACTTTGTCAATGCAATGTGGTGTAAACTTTGTTCAATGTCTAGTGTGTAATATTGTTGTAGAGTGTCTGTAGCACTGGTGTGTGTGTGTGTGTGTGTGTGTGCGTGTGTGTGTGTGTGTGCGTGCGTGCGTGTGTGCGTGTGTATGTGTGTGTGTATGGGTGTTTGGTGGTGGTTGGAGGGTAGGTGTGGTATGGCTGCCATGTCTCTGTCAGTCTGTAAAGTAAAATTGGTCTACCACTCTTGAGCAATACAGCTAAGTCACTAAGTTAGTCAGTGATCACTACAAAACACAATCAATGTTCACACTTTTTCCTATGTCTTCCCAGTTACATGCACACAAGGGTACACCTGGGCTTGTTGTGGCCTGCTGTATAGATCCCCAAAGTGTCAGAATACACATAAAAGCAGACCAGGCAGTGAAGGCAGGCTGTAGCGGACCAGTGCCTCCATCGATTGGAGAGGGTTCATTAGGTAAGTGCTGACATCACAGATTGATGTCTCTTTAAACCAGTGCTTGCTGAGGAGCTGACAGGAAAAATCAGCAGTATTGACTTACTTACTGCTTTATGTGTGTGTTATTGCAGCCATATCAAAGTGCACACACACACACCTACAGTTTGCCAATGTGCACACGTATCGATAAAATGAGCTTGTGCATTTCAGCTTGTGACACACAGGTGCGTCCTTGTACTTGTGTGAGCTGTGTGTTTCCCCAGCCACCATGCTAAATACTCTGTCCTTTGATGGGGTCCTTGAGTGAGCTAATGTTGCTAGTAATACAATCAGCAATGCAGCTAAGGGGCCATTCAGCTGCTTACAGGCTATCGATCGATACACACAGGCAGGATTTCAAGACTGTTTGTCCTATTATTAGTTAACCATTCATATATGTATTTAAAAACAATACAGTTATGCTTAACTGTCAGGCCTGTATGGGGCACTTTGAACCCCCATTACTATTAACAATAGAGTTAGTGTGGTTACATGCAAGTAGGGAAATTAGAATAATTGTCATAGTCTGATGAAAAAATCGGATATAAACATCTTAGTCTGACTGAATTGACATTAATTTAAATTCATCTGAGTCAAATTAACACACACACTCGTTCTCCTTCTACTTACATACTTATAATGAAGTGTGTTAATCTATATCTAATAGAATCTTCTTTGAAGAATCTACAGAGACCAAGATTCATTCATTCATTCATTTTCTACCGCTTAGTCCCTTAGGGGTCGCGGGTGACTGGAGCCTATCCCAGCAGCTGTGGGCCTGAGGCGGGGTACACCCTGGACAGTGGCCAGTTAGTCGCAGGGCTGACATTTAGACATAGACAGTGACATTCAACCATTCACTCTCACATTCATTCACTAGGAACACTTTAGATTTGCCAATTAACCTGTACATGCATGTCTTTGGACGGTGGGAGGAAGCCGGAGTACCCGGAGAGAACCCACAGTAACACGTGGAGGACATGCAGACTCCTCAGAGAAAGACCGGAGTCGGCCCAGAATGTTTTGAGTCGACCGGGTTTTGAACTCACAACCTTCTTGCTGTGAGGCAGGAGTGCTAACCACTCTGCCACGTGCACCCCCGAGACCAAGATAATATTTTAAATATGTAGGTCTACTACATAAATAGTGTAGTGCTGTATTGTCACAAAGAAGTGAAATAGTTAGGAAAGTTTGCCTTACTTAATTTAAACCTGAGCTGAGCATAATGCAAAGTAAGTGTTTGGACTGTGCTAAAACCCAAGGCAAAAATACCTTCCAGGCCACCATCACCAGAGGCACATCCCCATTGGCTGCCTCCAGGAGATTAAAGAGAATAATTGCCAGCTGATTGGCTGATTAATTTTTTATGGACCTTTGATGCACAGGGTGTTTGTGTTACCTTTATCAGCAGGCTTATTAATGAGATAGAATATGGAACACTTAAGTAGAATAGACCTTCTCACTTTTTTACTTTATGGAGGAACTGCATTGTTTTGTTGTTTTTATTTTTGCAAAGACAAACAGAAGGAACTTTCATTTGGAGTGAAGTGTTTATCATAGGCTACTCAGACCATATTAGTAATATAAATGTGCCACTGACTGTTCTTAAGACTACACAGTTGTACTTTTATACTTTTTTACTAATATTCTTTACTAGTATAAATGTAATTTGTACTCAACAACACCATTTCAAGATTTATTATTCAACCCTTAGCTCCTTGTAGCATGTGTGTAATTCTTCATCTAACATTGTACATATACTCTCCATTTATCATAAAATCCAACTTTTTCCCTAATTACTGTATTTACTCAAAGTGTGCCGAGCCTCTGTTTATGTACATCTAGAGCAAGTGCTGGCTGTACTCATGTAAGATCAGGGACAGCTATATGACAGTCACATGTTCATACTTCTACCTACTGACACTAATCTGTTTCTGTAGGTGACCTAGCTCCTCTTTCCCAATCTGCCTGAGCGTAGAGGTGTGTGTTTGTATGTGTGTGTAATGGCTGCAGTGAATGTCTCCTCTGCGGTTCCGCTCCGGAGGTCCAGGCACGGTGAGCTTCTCATGGTTGTCACTTTGAGGTGTGAGAGCAATCATTTCATTGGACAACAGTCCCATCCTGATCCCTGCTTCCCGCTTGCTTGGATTAGTTCTTCTCACCAAAGAAAATTTGCATCCAAAATATCTCCTGCTTGTTTTTTTTTTTGGTTTTTATTATTTATCTTTTCTGTGTTTATGTTTCTTTTCTGCAGTTTCATCTGTCTTTCATTCCCCATCTTCTTTTGTGTATACTACTATTTTTCCCCTGGACACTGTAGAGCATTTTATTACAATTGTCAGAATGAGTAACAATTCTATTGTGGGGTGATTACGACAGGGTGTTTTACCCCCAGATCACCAGAGCAATTAAAATCTGTAAATAAGGCTACCCATGATGCCTCTATCCAAACAATGGCATCCCTTAGGAAGTGTTTGTTTGAAGGAGAACTCTGTGGAAGAGAGAGTTTGTCTTTCTTTGACTGGCTCTCTCTCACTCTCTCATTAATTAGGAAGTGCTCCTTCAACCCGACACGCCTTTGTCCATGGGCCGCTTTGAACAATTGTTGTGACACATATTTCAGACACAAGATGAAGTTGTTTACATTTGTGTAAGACCTTGCATTACGCCACTGCACTTTGTTTTGTAGCAAGGAATACATAATGCAGCCCTAATTGTCCCAGCAACAGCTATTAGCAGGAGAAAAGAGAAGTCGGATTGAGCTGCTCATGCACATCACAGACACTTACAGTTCCATCAAAATGACCAACCCACATGCATACAATAGCAACAACTTAGCATACTATGTTTTGTGTTTAAGAAAAACTTGCTAAAATGTTCTATGAACAATACAAAAAATATGGGATTTGATTTGTATGGCAGGCAACCAAAGTTGGAAGTTGCCGCTACCATAGTACAATGGACATGTTTAATTTTGGCTAGCTTAACAGAAGATGGTGTTTCCTGAATCACAGCAGCTCGCAAACGGATGCAAAAAAATGAATGCCTTCACTACTTTTTAGAGTAGCTTTCTCTTTGTAGAGACAAAAGGGTTCTTTGTAGTTTTATGGGAAGACATGTGGAACATGTCATGTATTTGGTGTCAGGATGTGTGCGTACTGCTTCCGCACCCGCCCTCACCCTGCTTCATAAATTACTCACGAGTGTAGTTTGGGCAGGTTGGAGCAAAGGAACAGATAGAAGGAGGGACGTGGGAGTGCTCCAGCTCCAGCTCAGCTCCAGCTCCATGATGATGCCAGGCTCTGTGGGCCTCACCAGAGGCTATATGCCTTACCAAGATCCTGTTTACAATCAGCCAAAGATGCTGCCAGCCACCCATTTCCATAACGATGCCTGCGGCCCTCTACGGAAACAGATTTCTCTCATGCTGCCGGAGACGCACCATGCTAGTCTACCTCTCACTTTGCAGTCTTGTATTTCTTACTTTTATGTCTCATATTTCCCTCCCTTGTCCTTTCCTCTGTCTTAATTTTTTTTTATCATTCTTGGCTTCCTTCCAACCTTAAACACTAAGTATTGACCTCTCCTTTAGATTTAGGCAAAGCTGGGAAATGAGAAAAATGACAATGTATTCTTTTTAGAGCCTGTTATTTATAATTATTAGCAATTTTGCATGCCTTCTATTGCATGTCATCAGTCAGTGAGCCTTGTTCACCAGCCGATGTGTCCCTTCTTATGTCTCACGCAAATCTCTGCATGAGGCTCCCATCTTTAGCTTTATCCCCTTGTTCTTTCCTGTCATATGTTTGTGATATTTTTTTCTGCCTCAGCCACTTGTGTTGTTGCTGTGTTCCTATGCCTGTACATCAGTGAGCATCTGCTCTTTCAACAAGGTCCCCATGGCCTCAAATGTCAGAGCGAGCAGCTGCCAGACAAGTGCATTGTGCAGCAGGGTTGTGCTTTGCCTTCTCCCATCCCACACCACTTCTTGCCCTGTGATGTTAACCGTGATTGAAACCAAGTGGGCAGCAGTGACTGAAGAGAAATGAAGGAATTTGGATTTATATTTTTAGAGGAATAGGTTCCTACATTTTGAAAGGACATTGCTTTTATTGTTATTCAAGGTCTGCTTACTCAGGGATTTTTGGGTCAGTGGCATTAGATACATGTGTCCTAGCCCTCGTGTGTGAAAGAGCACTACAGGAGGAAGCCATTTGTCTAGATTGTGAAGCATGCAGTGCTAGTATCAGGGGACAAACTGTGTGCTTGGTTTAAGTAGACTTACAATTTGTATAGTGTACACTTTGATTTTACAATAACATTTAAATTCCCATTTTCTTACAATGTATTTCATTTAAGAACTAAACAATAGTCACAACAGCCCCACATCAAAGCAATGATCTTGTAAATGTTGCCTCATTGTATGTGTGTGTATGGGTGTGTGTGTGCGTGTGTGCGTGCGTGTGTGTGCGTGCGTGTGTGTGTGTGTGTAAGCCATTTAACAGTCACGGAATGGACACTGAAGCAGAAGCGATGGAGGGTGAGGAGACAGTCAGGTTTCCCCAGGAGGGGCCCGAGGGGCAGAGGGCCAGGGGTTGGCCTGCCAGCTACCCCCCTAGCACACACTCCACTCCTCTGCTACTCAGACATTGCTATTGATTTGACCACAGGTTAGCTGCTCTGCTAAGTACTGCTCTTTTCACCTCCCTCTGCCTGACAAAGACTGGACAATGGCTTCACTTGATGTTAAGTCATGTAGCTTCCATGGCACACATGCCCAGCACATACCTTTTCATTCTGGTATAAAGTATAGATGAGCCATCAGGGGGCACTGTTAGACTCACTCATGCCCTGAAAAGAACTCGAGATGAAGCTTCATTGTCTCCCTCTGAGCCTGTAGGAAGCCAAAACTTGACACGTTCAGAAAGGTGGTATCTGAGAAAAGCAACTTACGGTCAATTCTTCACTGAAATGTCCCAATCTGAAGTATTCATTGTTATTTGAGTCTGAAGTAGATTAGTCCAAACATTGAACTTGTGCCTATACTTTAGTCTATTTGATCCATATGTGTAGTGAACTGTAAAGTTTGAACCTGACAGATGTAAAAGGGAGCCAGGGAAACTCTTGATCAGACTAAGACAGTTCATCTCATTTGATCGTAAGTCATTCAGCAATACCTCTGGGTTGCCTGACAGTTAAATTAATCCAGTCTTCAAAAAGCCCTCATTGTGACATATATTAACATGAGCCAAGCTTCCGTCTCAGGGCTCAAAATTCAGTGCTGTCACAGGTAGCAGATGAGATAAAGCTACTATGCTGCTCTCCTTGTTTTGTAACATAACCCAAGTCATGTTGAAACAAAAATTGGCACCTGCTTGACATCTATTAAAAAGTAGTTTCAGTGATATAAAAGAGGGTTTGCTGTAACATGTCTTGTATTTTTAATTAAAACAAGCCACTATGAGTCATCATCATCCTTTTCATGTGGCCGAAGCCAGAACAGGTGTGAAGGTAGAACAATGAACAGACACTAGGGTGTGGATGTAATACAACTTCCCACGCTTCCACTGCATGCCTGAAAGCCATTAAAACATGGAAACATATTTTATGTTTGTTTATTAGAGTTCTTCATTGTAGGACAGCAAGTCATCCTATTGTTTGTTGCTTTTTATTCATAGCTAAATGTTATTTGTCATGGCTAAATGCCAGACTCATGTTACTAGTCTGATTTTAGATATAAAATCAGACTAGTAACATACTATGTTAGTTATACTATTATAATATATAATATATTACTTTTATGTGTATTTTAATAAATTCTATAGTTATCAGTGCAGCTAAAGTCATGTTGTGCATATTTAATTGTCCTTGTGTTTAGTATATATCTTACAAATTGATTGATTGATTAATGGGGGTATAATAAGGTGTTGTCAGCTGTATAATTAAATATTTACAACCCATTCAACGTGTATAAAAAGTACTTGTACATGACAATGAACCTAAGGCACTCATTGCTGCATCGTCGGGTTCTTACCTGGGCCATGAGTGGGGGGGACAGGGACTAATTGCAGGGACAAATGTTCCTGACTGTGCAGTTTGCAGTTGTCTGGGCCTGGTCCAGGCCCTGTTTATCTCAACCTCTGTTGGCAGTTATACACACACCACACTCTATGATCTGATTTAACCAGAGGCAAAGGCCCCTCAAACCCCCACTTTCTCTCATCAAAGATTCATAAAGGCAAGGTTCTCAATGATTTTCTGTCTCTTCCCGTATTCACAGTTTGTTGTCCTCACCTTCCCTGTCTCCTGCCAGTCAGACAGCGGAAGTCAGGCGGAATTACAGCTGAGATGGCTTCTGGCTCTGGAGTGAATGGTATAGCATGTGGGTTTATGGGGTGTTGGTTTTAACTTTTAAATGTGTTAGTGTGGACACTGGACAGACAATTGAGTGGTAGCAGTACAACCACACATTAGCCTGATAAAATGGGCTAAAACATTAATAGAATCTACACAGGAGAAAGTGGTATGTTCATCTCTTCCAATCTTGCAATCTTTCCATAATGCTTTGTCTTTCACTCACAACTCCTGAGCCCTTCTGTGGATCTAAGGCGAGCTCAACGAGAGCCCCAGTCACCAGGCCTAGGGCATGCCATCTGTAGCCGTCCAAGTTCTTCTGTGTGTGTTTACCTCTTTATTTATGACTATTGTGTGCTGAGAATGAGTGTGTGTGTGTGCTAACCCAAACCACCATGCCTCAGACTGTTAGTCTTGCTACTTACCAGGCTTAGCCAGATGAGGGCCACTCAGCCCAAATCTAATTCCTTCTACTCTGGCAGCACTCCGCTTCTGGCTTTCTTTGCCTCTCAAGTGTGCATGTGTGACCTTGGCTGACATGGGAGAGGGTTAAACTGTGGACTCGCAGATATGGCCACAGCAATTGAATCCTAAGCTAGTTTTTGGATCCGAGCTTTCAAAGAGCCATGTGGGCTTCTGTGGTGCTCAGGAAGAGGTTATCCCCTCTTTTTCCCACAGCTGACCCTGGATCAACAGCAACATCGGGGAATTTACTGTGAATCCTTCTCAGTGGAATAGGTAGTATGGAGAAGGGATATTTGCAGAGAAGTAATAATGAAGAGACTTGATCTGTCTTGGGATTTGTTTTTAATTGCTAACATCTGTGTCACCTCATACACATGATGTTTTGGTGATGTCCTTTGTTTAGTTTTTTTCTGTCTAACTACAGATAAAGTGATGGGTCCTTTAAAACATTTGAGATATACAGGTACTATGTTTGTCCGTTGTGACATCAATCTCTCATATTGGCACTACAAACAAAGCACTATTAAGTACCTGTTCAACAACAAACAGATTTTTTTTCCAACACAAAGAACAAACTTTAATGACTGATTTACACACCCATACAAACAGAGATGAAGTATTTTAACAAGCAGGTACATACTGTATGTAGTGCACACAATGGTAGAGAGTGTTCTGGCTCATTCTGTACACTCTGTATCCTGTTCAGTATGCTGCCTCAGGGCCTAGCCTGACTGCTCCTCCAAACAAATTGCTGGCTGTTCACAGCATTTTAAATACCAAGGCCCTTTAATTACACTATTTACTTAATAGGGTGAAACAAAACTCATGTTCACGCAGCAGGAGCACCAGGTGATGCAGAAGTTCAAACACCTGGCGGAAAGCACTTCTCTGGCATGAGCGCGCAGCAAGTATGCATGAGTGCATATGCAATCACATGCTTGTGTTTTACCAACACAAAGGTCTTCTATAAACTTCAGCCTGGGACTTTTTCTTGTTTACTTCTTGGAAATTATGCATCTAGAAACATGCCGCTCATTATGTATTCTTCACAGATGAGTTGATGCTATACTGTAAATACTCTTAAGTAATGGTAGTTTTTGTTATTGACATATTGGACATGCCCATGTGGGAATCTTAAACAAACATATCTCTAAACACAATATAAGCAAACAATCTTGTTGTAAGATTTATTGTCCAAAAAGGGGGTGATTTATGAATTACTGGTGCCCTAAAGTATAGGTTATTGGGGCCATTAAACTTTTAGTGAGTAAGTGTAGACTGCCTCTGTTCTGGTTTCTCCATTTGGTTATTTGCCTACAGGAATGCGTTTAACGTGCCGACGGACAATATTTAGCATATGTTAAGAACTGTCCACCTAATGTACTTATAGTACTTAATTTACTATTTCACCAGTCTACAGACGTAGTATGTTGGTACTAGTATGGTCGCAATAATACAGTAATAGTTAAAGTGTGACTTTTTAAATAGAAATCACTCATAGTTATTTTTAGTTATTTTACATGCTCAACAATTCTTTTTAAAAGCAAATAAGCTATCCTTTACTTGCTAAACAGATTGCCAAATGCATTTCTGAAACCTAATATCTGTTGTGCAACAGTTTTAAGTTTTGTCTTACAGTTTACTTTTACAAGGTTTCAGATGTAACAGTCCATCCCCTGCAGCAGTTGGAGTGACTTGTAACCAGGCAATAGAAGTTACAATAGGCTATAATTAGCCTAGCTGGTTTGACCCTACCAGTCACCTGAAGACAGGTTGGAACTGTGCCCACATTGGATTGACCTTATCATGTGACTGGGGTCAAATGTTGTCTAATAGTGTGGCAGTAAAGCTGTCATCCATCATGTGCATTATTGTACCATTCAGATAATGCCCGCAAGGGACTGATGCTTGGCCAGGAGGGAGGGGGTCCCTCAGATGAGGGTTAAAAAATAGATTTACACGAACACTGTCAAAATAACAAGTTTTCCCAGAAACAATATGCCATTACCCTGGTAAATTAAGAGTTAGTACTCCCAGCTCTACAGTAACCCTCTTCCTGATTTTCTAACAGCAGATTTACGGTACTCAAACACAGGCCTGTGAAAAAGTGTGCAGGCTTGTAACCTCGTTTCCCTAGCCATCAACTTGTCTTATTGCTCCATTTTCTCTCCAGGGCTTTATAAATAAACAGTGTCACCATTCAACTTTTGCATGACTTTAAAAGCAGCTCTAATTAGCCTTGTTGTACATATCAAAATGGTACACTATGGTTTTTGACCATGTGTGACCCATTTGGTATGATGCTTGTCAAAATTGTACAGTTGGGCCTTTGCCTTCACAGTGTTTTCCTTTAGGTGTGATTAGCAGGGCTATGGCAATGTTTGTTTTATCGTCTTCATTTTTTGTTTCTTGTTTTACTTCTTTCAGCCAGGTGCTTTTGGTGAGCTTGCTGTAACCAGTCACAAGTTGCTAGAGGGTCAAGTGCCTCAGACACCTATACTGCTCTCTGCCCGAAGCACACACACATTCTAACTGCTTCCCTTTGATTCTTTTCTCTCTCTTTCTCAAACATACACACTGTTACAGGGACCAGAGCCATTGGGCGGGATCTGTCTCTGCACTGTTGGAAGAGTAAATGGCCAGGAGGGCTCTATCTGTTTGTCCTTTTCCTGCCTTTTTTTTATTAGAATCTGATTGCATTAAAACAATAGTTGTCTGGTCGTAAATTTTGTGCCTGTGTTGACATTAGGCCACATTCCATCCATTGCCTGAAGTGGAGAAGGAGCAGGCCAGGGTGTTGGGCAATTTGTTACCCTGTTAAGCACTTAATGGACGTCCACCTGGATTTTTGACAGCAGTAGCTATAGTTCAGGGCCTCAACTCCTTTGCACTTCCAGACTGCAATAGTGTTTTATTGCCTCCAATTATGAGGCCTATTTAGAAGCTACCTAGTTTTGTGTGTGTCTTTATGTTCCATCTGGTCTACCCTGCTCAGGACGACCAGCTCAGCCACATCAAATATTAAGGCAGACAAGGTATGATGAAGCCTTTACATCTGCAACATCTACAACACTAACTTTACAGTGTGGTTCAGAACTAATGCTTACTTACGCATCTGCATTCCCAACTGACTGTAAATGCCATAATGGGCCTTATTTGTTTCATGTGGTTTAATGAGCAGCCAGACTGCAGATGGCAATAGGGAGACCTCACAGTGTTTAAGGAGGGCACTGCACCACCCAAAGGTAGCTCAGTCCTTGGTAGGATCATTGTTTCCAGCAGCAGGCACGTGTGGCACATGGGGAGTGTTGAAAGTGCTAAGCAGCACCCATTTCATCTCCTACCCCTCTCATAATAATGCATTTTTTGTGGTTTCCAGAACCATTAATTAAAAGAAGAAAAAAAGAGTGCATCAGATGTTAGTTTTATTAGCCAAGGCTCCTTAGAGGGAATCAAAATGAAAGGAACATATGTCATGCATTTGAAGTCCACCCCCCTTCCCTGTTTCTCTTTCCACAATTGCCCACCTCACACACTTACAAAGTGTACAGTCAGCAGCTGTCTGCAGACACAATAGTGTTTGATTGATCCTGAGGAAACGACTAAGACGCGGCCCTACCCACGCTTTTTGGGCTGGCCCACATTCTGCACCACTTTATATTTATCGCTCAATGTGGCAATAATCGGGATAATGGGAGCTGGGGGCTAATAGGCACAGATCTGAGGTGCTGTTCAGTCTCTTAGGAGGACAGACATGAGTGTTCACAGGAACAGAGTTCTGAGTTAAAATCCAAAGCATTACACCTCATCGATCTTGAAATAGTGTGTAATACCACACACTTTGAGATTCCACATTACATAAGGTGGCAGTCCTAAAAGATAAACTGTACTGTACAAATTGAGCATATTGAGCATAGTATATGTGCTCATCTGTTCATTTCTTCACAGGTTTTGTAGAGAAAACACACTTATTTTGTACTCACCTCACCTTGGAACGTGACTGTATGCCTTATCTTTAGGGTCATGCTGATTTATGAGACACATGCCTGTTTTTTCATGACTTGTTTGATTGCATTCTCAGCAATCGGGGGCGCACAAGTTGCCAAGACCATAAATATTCACACCTGCATAAGGTTGCTAGAGAGTCAAATGAGGCAGAGGCAAAGCATGAGGAAGCAGGTGATCTGAGGTATTTAGCTTGCCTTGATTAACAGACACTTAATAACAAAGCTGACAGTAACAAGTGATTTATGAGCCATGTAACTGCACCTTAAATGTTGTATAGTTTGAGCAAAGGTTTTGGCACATATTTTGTTAATGAGTCCAGCAATATTATGCAAACTTAAATTGTACAGACACATTGCTCTTTACAATTCTATTTAGCTATTATAAATGACAAGCCCTAATAGCATCATGTAGCATATTGTAATATAATCTATTAAAAAACAAGCTTTTAAGCTTTCATCTAGGCTTTATTATTAAATATTTTAAAAGAGGAGAATGTTCAGTATACCGGAAGTTTTTTAGCAATGACCTGTTTGCTTCTGAATAAGATGGATTCCCATTGGTGTAAACCGATGTCAACAAGGAAGTAATTGCTACTGATAGAACAGAGAAAGTATTTATCCTAAAGCAAGATACGTCTTTTCACACAGCAAAACAGAAACACAGAAAGTTTAAATCTAAATCTCTTTTAAAAGAAAATAACTAAAATCAGAAAAGGAACCTAGGTTGTTGGTGGTGGGTACTGGGACGGAATAAAATATAACCGGGTAGTGGCCCTTTAAAGTTCACTTGCTTTGCTTAGACTGACTAGTCAAACTTAAATGTTTCAAACCAATGAAAGGAGGCATATCTTAATTCATGACAATGGTAATCTTCATATGCAAGAATATGTTGTGAGTAGATGTTCAGATTTTGCTGTTCATTAACTGCCTGTCAATCATTGAGGACTTTTTCAGAATGCCATGACCGAGTTGACTGTGTTTGAAACTTTTAAAACACAAACGCTGAAATTTACTGTCTACAGTCCATAGCTGTTCTCATGCTCGACCTTGTCATACAGCTCTTGTAGATTTTGTTTTGTCATTTTTTTGAATAATTTAGCAGCACAAGTGGATTATGGTAAATCAGGGTTACATGCAAAATTGGAAATACATTTTTCACTGTAGTATGAATGTAACCATTTTCACACCCATTACAATGCAAATGTACAAGCTGACACTTTATTATGTTAAGTTAAGTTACCAAGCAATACACAAAGTCAGGACTTTAACAACAAAAATCTCAATTTCAGACCACACCCTTGCCAAAAGATGATGTCCTGAGTGTGCCAGTCTAAGCTGTCCAGTCCCCTGTGGTTACAAATGACCTCCTGTAGCAATAATGTAATAAGTGTTTTCTCTTATCTACATTGTCGGGATTCTTTTTCACTTGGTCTGACACAATTGTGCATTTATCAGTGTAATTGCATGAGTCGGAAGCACTGATGTTGTCTATTAGGCGGATTTCCACCCTGTTAAGAGCAGAGGGCCTTTTAATGTATGGCCCTGCTTGAGTGTACGGCTACACAATTACACAGCGGCCCAGAGATTGAGTGGGGTGATGATGCTGATGATTGCAATGTTGGTGATGGCCACGATGATATTGGACCACCCTGCGCCCTTTTAACAAGCCTTTCAGATGGAGACTAAGAGTGGAACAACAATGTGAAACCGAGGTTAATCATTTTATTTACTCGTTTCTCTCTCAAACCCCCTCCTCTCTTTCCTTTCTTTAACCAAGTGATGAAGCCCAGACTACGGAGCAAAGGGAGGGAGGAAATCGATGGGGAGCGCATTACAGTAAAACGTATTGATTAGGAGACCTGCAAGCAGCGTGTTGGTCGCAGAGATGGTGGAATGATGCAATGCTTAAAGGAATTTATCCTTTGACTTTTACATTAACCTTTTATTGACTGCTTTGCCTGTCCATAATTAACACTCACTTTAGCTAAAGTGGTTAGTTTGAGCGCAAAGGGGGCTTGGGCCCTTATTGCGCAAGGGCCGTGGAGCTGCAGTTCAAGTGCACTGTGCTGCATGGAAGGAAAGGCCTCAGTGGAATACAGGCGATAGAATCCTAGATACCTTTCACATTAGCATACCATTTAAGTGGGGGCCTGCCGGGCTATAAGGTTTCAGGGCAAATTGAAATGAGTGATTGTATTGCCAATCTCTCTTGACCAAGCGCCAGATGGGATAGTTAGGCCCATATCTGTCTGGGGTTAATCCATTGGAACAGCTTGGACTCACAAACACATTTTCTCCCTCTTCACCTCACCCCCACCTCCTCCTCTACCCCGTACACCTCTTTGTCTTTGACCTTACCTTTAAGGTGGGCTGTTCAGCCATGGGAAAATCTTTTGGTGAGCCTTGTTTGTACGCCATTGTAGCTTATACAGAAAATTTAGCAAGAGCCCAGGAGAGCTTAAGGCTCCTCGCTTCAATATTGACTTTTTGTGTGGTTCCATTTTAGCAGTCAGGCAATGTAACTTGGTGAACAGTGGTAGACTGTTTACAAGTGTGTTCTGAATTACCTCCACTGGATAGTCTTTGATAGGTTTCATGATGTATTTTATATGTTCTGGTAAACCAAGAGCATTGTTTTTCAAAGCTAATTTTAAAAGAACCCTTGTCAGATAAATGTGACGGCTTGAGTGATAGGGGTTTGGTGTGGTTCTTTATAATATGTTGCTGCATAAAAAGATCTGGTGGTTTTCTTGTATAGCCCAGCTGCATAAATACTTAATCTGGCCAGACCTGGGCTCTTTTGGCCTACGGTGTCCTTAAGATGATATCAGCAGAGCAGTGTGCATATGTGTGTCTGGGTCAGTTGAGCTGCTCTCTCACACTTGCAAACGCCTCAGATATGTATGCCAGCCATGTCCTCTTCCTCTCAAGTGCTGCTTCCTTTAATTCGCACCCTAAATAAATGATGAGAACATTTAAACACACGGCTCGTCGCAAAGCCCCAAGGTCGCTTAATCGTATTATTTATGAAGTGATGTGCTACATAATGGTACTTAGTGCATGTTAACAGATGCTATTATCAGGCCCTGATCCAGAGCGCATAAGATATATTGGGACAGTGGATGTTAATGCTGCTCCTCACTAGTGTAATGCAGTGGCTCTTTAAAGGGCTAACCGCACCAAAATGCAGCACTTAGGCTGAGAGCTCGTCGAACATTAAGAGGCTCTGGTGAAAATATATTACCACAAATTGTGGCAGCCCCCAGTTGTTCACTGACAACTCAAGCATCTATTCATGTCATCCATGCCTGACCCTTGTATCCTTATCTGCTTCCACTCTGTCCTGTTCATCCCCTTCTTAGTCTGTGGCCACAAGGTGGTGGTGGTTGTTTGAGGGGCTCTCAATGACTTTGTGGTTGGAAGGAAATTCTTGAGTCACCACTCACAAGTGCACACACCACACAAAACATATAAATGCCATTTTCAAGCTCTCCCGCTTGCACCTCCAGGTCAAGGGTCACTCCCATCTGTCAAGAGGGAGAAGGGTGGGGGTAGATTTACAATGACAGCAGAGAGTAACACCAAGTCACTGCAGTAAATATTTACACTGGTTTGACAAAAGATGTGGCTATGGTCTGTGGGGCTTCTAAACACTGTACAAATCAACCAACCCCACATTATGAGCCATATCAAAATCACACTGTGACATCAAGCACAGGTTTATCTGTGCTTTGTAGTGCTTCCAATAAAGAAGAGTGTTGTTGTTGTGAAATCATCTTGCTGTGTGGGCCTGCGGGTTTGTAAGATGAATGAGGCATTAATCAAAAGACATGATATCATGGCCATTAACTTAATCCTGCTGCAGCTGTTTGTGTTTTGAAACTATGTGTTACTCACTTTCTCCTTATTCTTAAGTTCCACTTCTTAGCTAAATGACTTCTTTTCACTTAACACACACAAAAAAACAACACAATATATAGATGAAGATTTTAATTCTCTATACATTCATACTAAAATAATAAGCAAGCCTTTTTTTTCCTCATTTGCCAGACTTAAAATTCACACGTAACACCTACTGTGTGTTTCAGAAAGGTTGCCCACATTATGGACTAAAATTCTGAGTCGGGAACCTTCCCTTATAGTCAATAAAGTAAATCAAAGAAGATTGCAAGTAGACTTTCAGTCTCAAACATTTGCAGTTACACCTACTTACACAGAAAGTAAGCACCAATATCTTTTAATTAACTTCTGCTTCCTTCCTGGCAGACAATCTAAAAGGGGCAGATGCTTTTTGTTAATAACATGAAAGAATGTTTTTGAACATTACATTGGTAAAATATTTCACTAACCTGGCTCACAAGGTGAAGACATATTTGTACTAATTCACAATTCCGATTGTTATGATGCATGATTACATCACCCACATAGTTTATTGTCAACTATTGCCAGTGATTAGATTAAAGTCAGTGTGTGAGTGACCCATCATTCATTTGTGTTTTAATTGTGTGGGAATATTTGATAGAAAAAATATGTTGAAACAGTATTTTTTATGGTAGAAACCACAATAATAAATGGTAAAATCAACACTACACAAATTTTCAGGATTTGTTGCAAACTCTTATATCTGTCTTAGATTTGTCAGTTGGGTGTGTTTTGTGATACTTTAAAGGAATAAAGTGCATAGTGTTATGTATTAGAAGTATGCCAGCAATGATTAATCTTCCTATCATATAAATGAAACATTGTACTTCACATATTTCTAAAATATTACAAAGGGCTTAAGTTTGTAACATGCACCAACACATAATTCCTCTCCTAATGTACCCCTTTTTAAAAATGCTATTAATTAAGATATTTCTACTGCTGAGCTGCAAAGGCTGGACACAGCTGCGACTGTATTAGGGCATGCCACTGTTGACCTCCAGTTAAAGGTCACTATGTGGCGTAAACTGAGCGACAGCAGACAGATTTATTTATGGCCTTATTATATTTCATTTATTATTTAAGAAGTATGCCTTGACATTTCACTTTGGTTATCAGGCCACATGATCAGTGCTGGGTTTTGTGAGGGTCCCAACACTTACCCATGTGCCCCAATGCTGATGCAGGAGGAGTAAATAACTTGTTTCCTGCGTCCTGTCGCCTCAGGTGCCACTCGACACTGGCCCAGACATTGCCCCCTGAGGAAGCCCCTGTGGACCGGCCTTTCTGGGGAGTGGATGACCCCAGCATGCCTCTGCCTTTTGATCTGGCTGACATAATCAACAGAGTCGAGTCACTTCTCTGGAGGTGGGCCCAATTTAGAATGTGTTTGTGTTTATTCTGTGATATATGAGTCTTGAAAGTTCTGGCAACTGGACATGGTTTCACTCGTCATACAGAAATGGGAATGCTGGGGTCCACATTACTGTTGTGCTGTATTACAGACAAAAACTTGATATGATATAGACACCTGACTCTGCCAGAACTGAACTGCTCAGTACATAGTCTGCTCCACAGTACCATCTGGGAAGGCTCCTGTTGAAAGCGTTTGGAAAAATTCAGGTACATTAAAAGAACAACTGCTTGATGATTGGATTTATCAACAGCAGTTTCCAATCAAAGCAGCACTGTGTTGTTTACATTTGTAACAATAAAACGGTCGCTACATCTTCAAACCTAAAACATGCTTAGACATATTGGACACACCAGCCAAGTTTGCCCAAGGTTCGGACGTAAAAACTTTGCTTGGAACAGTTCCAGATGGATTTTCATGAGTTTTGTGAAAATCTCAAAAAGAATCCAGCTGCAGCGCAAGGTTAGCATTTTCTGCCTTGCTGC
The DNA here is from genome assembly GCA_024416835.2 of Perccottus glenii. NCBI lineage: Eukaryota > Metazoa > Chordata > Actinopteri > Gobiiformes > Odontobutidae > Perccottus > Perccottus glenii. Next base: position 10,372,982 of record CM044548.2, read on the forward strand.
TGAAGAAAAAGAAATACTGTAACTTACAGTCCCACACACTACATTATTTTCCAATTCATATGATTCAAAAAATTTAAAACTAATAGGGAGCACAGTTTACAGTTGTTAGATCATTTTCATTCTAGCGCACTGGTTACTTGTGTTGAATTCTGATCAGCAGGGTTTCTGTCTGGAAAACAGCAAGTGAGTCCGAACAGTCCTAAAGCCTACCTTTTTCAACGATGGCAGCCCAAGATTTAAGAAGTGTGTAAACACCAAACAAAGGCAAAACTAAACAAATCCTTTCATTTATTCTTAATTAATTCAAGGAAATTAACCTCAATTTCATTAAAAAGCCTTTTATTTAATGGAATAATGTCATCAGACCAATATCAAGTGATTTTGTAAAACCATTGTCAGAACTAACAATAATATATATGCATTTAGAGAGCATTTATACCATATATTGTTTCCATTTTCTCCTCCAATAGGATGTGATGAATCCGAGGTGTTGCAAAGAAAGAAACCCACCAGCCTTTCTGAATGGCCTCACGAGAGTTAACGGAGGAGATCAGTCACAGCACCAATGTGATTTCAACATGATTTTGTTTTGACTGGGGCGTCTACAACACCATCACCGATCACCACCCACCTTCATGACCCTTTTCAGCCACCCTGACCCCGCCTTAAACTAACCACCTTACCACAATAGCATCAGAATAGTGCTTCAGTAACACGCTTCAAGTCAAGCTTATCAAGCTACTCTAGTGGCACGAAACATAAATGAAACCTGCATTTCAGTGTTAGCATACATTGCGTAACTATTTATTATTTCAATGTACTCTTCAGCTCATGTAACCCAGACACGCTTTTATCAGTGGATTCACTCATTCTCAGTAGGCACACAGTACAATACATGCATATATGCTTTTCAGATTTTTACATAGTGTTATATTATTACACTAAAGTATAGAATGGTAGAGAAGTAATTTTGCTCACTTGATATTGCGTTCTTCATTGTGAATGGTGTAATCCTATTCATTGTGTTCAGTTCAGTAGAATGAGGCTGAAGAGACCAAAGGAAGCTATGATAAGAAAGTTATGAATGTCAACAAATGGAGTTTATGAAGAATGTTTAGTGTTTATGGTGTGATTGTACCATTTTAGTACGTTTTACCCAGTGTGTATGTGTGTGTACATTTAGCCACGTCAGATGTCGCCTGGCTGCGTATTTGTGCATGTTCACTTTCACACGTCTACATGTAGTGTGTGTGACTGTGATAGTGTGTTTGAGCCTGTAGGCTGCCTGCCAGTTGTTTGTTCTTGAAGATGTGCATATGGGGGAAAAGAGACTAGCAGCGGGTCCCTCTGCCTATGCTCTGATGAAAGGCAGTACTGATAGAATGACCCAGAACACAGCCGCCGTTTCTCATAATTACAGCTGTTCAATCGCTTTTAATTACTAGTAAAGTGTGTAGAGCACCACGCTCCCCTGTAATGCTGCAGGCCATCCGAGAGACACCGAGAGGGAGAGAGGAAGATCCGGCGCTTCTGACAAAATCCACTTTCAAAGAAAAAGCTAAAAAGGGTGGAAAAGGGGGCCAACGTCAAAGCAGTGTAGCAGCCCTCCTTATTTGATTTTTTTTTTCTCTATCTAGTTCATGATGAAGTAGAGACGCTGTTTACTATTAAAAATGCAGAATGCACTCCTTTTTTACTTCAGAAGTTGTTTTTTTTTTTTCAAGATGTTACTGGTTGCCAAAAGCTGTTCTTCTTTTGCTGCTCTTCTTTTGTTTGTTGTTGTCAGAGAGATTTGTTTGTAGATTGGCAGTCGCATTAAAAATGTTTGAATCACTCTGTGCTCCCTTCGCCCTGCTCGTCTGTCTTAAGCAATAGAAATGGCAGTAAAATAAAAATGTGTTTTCTCCAACAAGCTGCATTTTTATATTGTGTCCATGTTCCACATTTACTTTTCAATCCCTAGTATAGACACAGACATAGTGCATTTCATGAATAATTCTGTTGATGTTTTAAATGTTCAATTACTGTTGCTTTTACCATCGGTACCTATGTGTTAATGTAAAATAATAATACACAACAAATGATGTTAATGTGTTAATTCAGGTTTGGGAGCAAGGCCACGCCTCGACCACACTTTTAATTTTCCCAGAAGCCCTATTTATTCACATCAGTTTCATTCATCACTGCTTGTTTCTGTTCTTTCAACCCCACCCTCCCAGTCCCCTTTTTCTCCATACCTATTTTATTTCAGCATCCTCTCTCCCGTAACTAGACCCAAGAAAAGGGGTCCCTACTCAGCGGTGTAAACTACTTGAGACAGAACGCCCACACAGAGTCTCATCCAACCTGACTATCATCTCTAGAATCATTATAACGCTTCATCCTCCATCATCCCATCACTTTATTCGGATCATATATCCAGTCATAAACATGCCAACTCTATATAGTTGTGGCGTGGTCCTTTCTAGTGAACTGATAATGTTTCTATACATAAATGACATTTACACTGATGCATATGTTTCAGCATAAAAGGCCTCTAAAGTCACAGTTAATTTTAGGCCTGAGACATAATAGTATATACTGTATATGCAATACAATAACTACCATAAAAATTAAAAATGTCTAAATAAAAAAAACATACTTGACATGGACATTTAAGTTCAAGACCTTTTGTCTTTAAATTACTCTATCTTTGCCTTGGACAAGGTAGCATTTGCAATAACTCTTGTCCAATTTTACTTTTCATCTTTAAAGCAGTCAGCAACAGACCAAAGCAAACAGCTTCTTTGTCACAAATTGATTGATTGAGTCATGTCACTCAGTGTAATATATCATATTCTTTATGTCCCTTCAAAAAAAACCTCAGCCACATGCACTATCCTGGACCTTCATCACTGAGGTTGACCGTGTTAACTACTTCCTGTAGCGGCTCAGAGACTGAGTGATGGATGAGTTTGGTGTGTTCCTCCCTCAGGGTCTGCTGTGAAACGGGGCCCACTTGAAGAGACAATTACACAGCGCTGGTGAGAGCCACAGGTATGCATTGTTCTGACCGGGGTCAGCCACCAGACAACCAGCCGGGCCACCCTCAATTAGGCCAACAATAGGTGAAGAGGGAGATAAAATAACCAGGTGTGTGGTGAGGAAAGGTATCAGTTTGGGGTCATATCCCAGTCAAACGTTACGCTTTGTGGCTTTAAGGTATAGGTAAGTAATCATAAAATATATTGCCATCTGACTGAAAATTGTTTTTTTATTCTATTTGTGCAATGATTAGTATGATTTATTATTCTAGAAGTTATTTCTATTTATATTATGGGAGAATTGCCTAAATTGATCTAATGTGCAAAACTCCAGTTTTAACATCATTGCTTAAGATAGCACACATTTCTGTCGCAAACAATTGTGTTCAAACTGGAGTGCCACACATGTAAAATTGTCAATAAGCCTGTTTCTACAATGAATCTGTGTATGTCAATGGTGAGTGTGTGCTGGTTGGTGTTGGAGGCCCCGGGCCACTAAGCCAGTCGTAATTGTAGAAGCAGGCTGAGAAGCGGGAGATAGCATCACTGCTCCAGGGAGGCTGTTAGCAGTGGGATGGGCCACACTCATTTGTCAAGTTACACAGACTCGCTTTTGTCAGCTAGTACTGACAAAACACTAACTTGATTGACAACATGTGAAGCAACACCAGCCCTAATGTTTTGCAACTGATAATTGCACTAAAGGTCATAAAAAGACAAGCAGCAATAGTTTCACAGCAATGTAAACACAAGCCAGCACCAACAGTCATTGCTCTAAATGATAGACTAGAAAGGTATAATTTTAGTTGATGTGTATCTTCCAACTACCTTTGTAAGAATTTAGGAAATAAATCAAACAAGTATGTTGGCATTTCATGTAAATCTATTCTTTGTAACATGTAATAGAAAGTTACTTAGCACCTTAGATACTTATTACCAGGCTACTATGGGTGGATCTTTTTTTTGTTGTTGTGTTGACGTTACCTAAATTACTTTTAAGTTCATGGAAGTTCAAGGCTGGATCTCTGACTCCCGCCTTAAAGTCACTGGGTGTGACTTTTGATCCCCATGTGCCTCAAACTATATAAGCTTGCCGCTATGAGTGTGGTTGAATCAGATAGATAGTGATATGAGAAAGTATAAATTATACTGCAATAACCTGGCATTTAAGAGTATTGTTTTACAGGAGCACCGTCACATGAGGCAGCCAGACAATGATCAGTGGAGCTGCTGACTGTTGCTTCTGATTTCAGAAATGGGAAGAATTCCTGGATAGCAGCAGTCCTGTCTGTTAGCAGGCTGATCACCACTGACATGTTCACTGGCCTCAGTTCACTTAGTATTAGACTTGGTGAAAGTGAAGGTGAAGGCGATGGTAGTCTCGATGCTGATGTTGAAGCTGTCAGGGCTTTGGCAGTTGAGCGGCTCCGGTGAGCAGAGGATATGGCGTGATGCGCTTGTGTGTGTGTGTGTGTGTGTGTGTGTGTGTGTGTGTGTGTGTGTGTGTGTGTGTGTGTGTGTGTGTGTGTGTGTGTGTGTGTGTGTGAAAAGTGGGGGTCTGGAGGGAGACAGGGGTTTGCAGATCAAACAGAAGTCTGATCAAATGTAGAGCATGTTTGTGGGTCAGAGCCGCAGCCTTGGCTCTGGTGACCAGCAACCTCCATAACATTTGTCCAGCAGGACTTCACTCTCCTTCTCTTATTGCCAGTTGCAAGTGGTTGATCCCCTTTCAAAGTGTTTACAATCTTGTCATCCAAGTGTACACACCAAAATGTAAATCTAACAATCTGTTAAAATGTAATTTTTGGTATTTTAGGTTATAGTTCAGAGATTATTTAAATACTGACATTGACTTTTCTGGAGACCATTACAATCACCAAAATACAATTGATGGCCGTGTATACATGAATATGATCAGCTTACAAAAATGTTGCATGTCTGCCAGGCCACTAGGGGTGCTGTGAATCGTGTTAATGTTACAGTAATTACAACAAGTAATGCCAGAGGTTCCACACAAAATAACTTGATTTTTTTGCTGATAAACTCTAATGCCTCAGTAAAGATGTGTATATTTAATACTCAGAACATATAATATATGATGAAGTATTTTCACATTGTTGTGTGTCAATAGCTTTCTGGGACAGTCTTTAATACAGTGCAGTGGGTGTTGTTCTCAAATAAAAACACCTCTTTGGTCATTTTCAAAAGTCAGCAGTTTCATGAAGTGAGAACGCTGTCCTGAATGAATGGCCGAAAGGCAACGGATGTACAGTACAATGTGTGGTGTACAATTTGTACTTAATAACCGAAATTTTGTGGCTTATGACATTGTGAGTCTGCAACATGTTATATATATTTAAGACATAGCCTGCAGTAGTGCTACTGTGTTTTGTGCTATAGCATCTTTGCCTCTGACTTCCTATCCTTCACACCCAATAAGGCCTGTTTCTCTAGAAGCATCTCCTCTCACACCTGTCTTCCCCTCTTACCGTTGTGCGCCCAGTTAGCACGCTGCCATTCATATCAGTGGGATTAAATGGATCGTTTTCCAGCGTTAGCAGCTCCTCCGCCAAGTAGTCTTGATGTCAGGCCAAGCATAATTGAGTCATCTGCATCTCATCTAAAATGGATGAAAAGACTTTTTGATATCACCAATCTCTCACCCTGGCTATACCCAGCAGGCTAGAGAAAAGGCTTAGGCCAGCATCACTTTGCTTCAGAGGGGGCTGAACAAGAGGAGATGGAGGAAGGAGTGTGTTTGCTTGTGGAATGATAAAAGAGCAGTAGGAACAAAGACAGCAAAATACTGTAGGAGTGAGTACAGGATGTTTACTTACCGAGTCAATTACTTAGATAAAGAAAGATTGAGTGATAAGGAAAAAGCTGTTTGTTTTTGGTTCAACAGTCGGACACACTGCATATATTACACCTCTTACTTAACATAATTGTACACATCCTGCTTTTGTATCCTGAGTTTTCACTGTATAACCTTTTTTCTTTTTAAGGTAACATTTTTTCTCTAGTCTCCCAAGACTATTTAAACCAGATGTAATGATGTTTAAATAGATGTAATATTAATGCAAGTTCAGTGCTCCAGATATGATTATTTTAGATATTACATTAAAAGGTCTTTAAATTGTTATTACAGCATTTTACAAAGCTAGCCTGGACGTCCAGATGCATTAACTTCACAAAATGAACAAACAATTTTCAGTCAGTTGGTATGTTAGTTTCCAATTGTTGTCAGAAAAAGTTTAATAAATGCCCATTGGCTAAAGAAATTATGCAATTGGATGGTTGGCCAGGATTACAAATATACAAAAAAGTACATGAAAGTACAAGAAAATGAAGTAAAAAACACTGCTTTTCATTCACATTAAATTATACACAAGCCTCAAGCTTAATGCATCTGATGAAAAGCAAAACAATATTAGTCTGGTTTGGGCCGAGGTGACACCCCGATGGTCTAAAAACAGTAAAGTGAGCAGCACAGTGTCACCTTATCTGCTCCAACCTTGGTGACGAATTGCTGGGCAGTCGCTCTAAACACACACATATAAATGTGCACACAAACACATAAAGATATTCCCATCACCAACACTGCTGCCCTGTGATTGACAGCTCTTCAAATGAGTGTCTGAGTTGCACTGGGCTCTGGTCTTCCAAGTAAGTGGGCCGTCAAATTACATCCAGGGGACCGCCTGGCCTCGTCTCCCCTGGCAGAGGAGATCTATTTATTTGTCTGTTTATTTGCTTGGTTTAAATATTTGGTGGGGAAAAAATATTGAATTTTTGTCCCCTGGTCAAAGTCCCCTCATATTTAGTTAATAAAGAGCAGAGGAGGTTGTTTGCCCAGAAAAGTGCAGGATAGGGGACTTTATTTAAGGGAGTCCTCAGAGAGAGCTATGACCTTCTTCTCATGGAGGGGATGGCTGTGTACACTGTGCTCATATTCATTCTCTACTCTCCAGCCTCACTGCCATACTTTAGCCCACCTCTGTACTCAAACATGTGCTACCTTCTCTTCCACCCATCCTTTCTTTATAATAAGGGCAGCACATATTCTTCTCCTTCTCTAAACATCATTTGACTCTTGTCTTTGGCTGCTCCTCGCTGCATGTCTTTCTGCACATCCTTGCTCTATTTGACTGGAGTCTCTCTCTGGATTCTCCAGGCTGCGTCCAGGTTAAACTCTTAATTGCTTTGGCAGTGGGTGGTTTAAGACATGGGCTCACTGCGGCTCAGCTGGTCCCCATGCAGAGGGCAGGGGGGTTATCGAGGAGAAAGGACACGGGTCGTTCTGTGGCTAGTGGGTGCAATGCTGGTAGATGATAAAGACTTATTAATGGAGATGATGGAGATGACCTTTGACAGCTGCATTTACCCGTGCACCTTTTTGTCTTCTAGTACTAGCTTGTCCTAGCTAAAGTATATTTCCAATCATGTAAACCAGCTTATTTATTCTCTGTAGGTTTCCTTTTCCTTTCTTGTTGTTGTCATAGTCTTATTTATCTTTTTTCTTTCTTTTTTCCTCTTTACAAATTCAAGATAAAATGATATAAAATATCTAGTGAGCAAAACCCATTTTTGACTTGTCTGTGCTATCTAACTGTATATGTCTCCGAACACATTAGCTATAAAGTAGGCTGGATCCTGAGATCCTGTCATGTACAACATAACTATGTTACATGTGTGTTCAATGTTGAGCAATTGCTGACATCAACTTGCTTCGATAACTAATGCTTTCCTGTCACTTTTAAATTGACCTACTTGTAAAACTAATCAATTGGATCAATTGGGTATTGCTTCAACTTATAAATGTAGTGACAGCTAATTGTCTAATTGTGAATATCACTAGTGGAGTAATATATTCCTCCCACAGTAAAACATAAAATACTGTTGTCTTTTGTTTAGATTGCGGAAATACACAATACATAAGAAGGAACATTACAACTACAGCTCATTTCATAAGGCTGTATTAGCTGGGTAGTGTCCCCTTCTCAGTGCTCCACTCCTACCATTGATTCCTGTTTAAAAGGCAATGGGTTGTCAATACCACCTCCTCACTGCCATCTGTCTCTATTTACGAATAAATAAAGTGGAGAGCATTGACTGCTTTGGCCAGGCCTGTAAAAGCATGCATGGTAATGAGCTGAGGGCTCCTGTGGCCACTGTGAGACCATTGCTGAGAGAAGGCGGGATATTGTACCTCTGTCTGTCTCTCTGATGGCTCTCACAGGGCACAGCACTCCAATCATGATAATTGCCCGCCGGTCCAGTTGTTGTTTAACATCGCTCATCAGACTTAATGCAGTTTCACTTCAGCTGCATAGATTTTTTTCTTATTTTTTCTTCTCTTCTTCTTATATGTTCATTCTGTTTTCTTATGTGTAGTTTGTGCAAGTTGTGTTTAGGTTTCCAAGAGCAAATTTCCAGTAACAGTTACCTTAACTTTAAACACATTAAGAAAAAATAAAAAAGTAAATATGTCTCACTGCACCCACGCAATGAGCAACAGCAAAACTATTACAGTTATTATTAGCTCAAAACAGAAACGTCTAAACACACGCCCAGCCACACACAGATCTGTACAACCCATTTGGTGTGACACTGATTTCCGGAGTAAAGGCATGAAGCTGATGCTGTGGAGACTCTCATTGCTCAGCATAACACAGTACTGCTGTGTCAACTGTGGCCCTGCTGACCCCTTAGGAGCCACAGAATGGGCGGCAGGGTTGCTCTGCGACTCAGGTGAAATGAGGGGTCAAAGGTCAGCTGTCCAGTGTGTCAGGCTTGCTGATCAGGAAGTGTAGCCTCTCGCTTTGGGGAGTACACAGGGAGTGTCGTGTTTTGGACACATACTCGCACTTTGACATAAATCTTCCATGCTTACACACAGGGAGCATTTAAGTCACAGTACTGCAAAAAAAGTGCAGGGAATATTCGGACTGCTGCTTAAACTACTAGATCATTTAGACTGGAGTCAACTGGTTGTCTTGGCAGTGTAATATAATAATGTGTGAAAATACATTAAAAAGTGAAATAACCCTCACAGTGTAAAACGCTTTTATTCTACATTTGGCTCTCTAGAACAATGTGGAGGTGAATGTATCTGTGAACTAACTTCTATTCAGCCTGTTTTCACTGATGTGTACTCAAAGAGAGGATGAGGCACTAATGAAGCATTAACTAAACAATGCTGAAACGTCTAAACCACAGTCAATTTCTTTCCTGATTAAAGTGTATGATATGAGACTGCTGACTCTTTGTTTTCCATTTTTTACCAGATTGATGTAGGTCTTACACCGAGTCAGACAGTGCAAAGGTTCATGTTTGTTTGTCCCAACCCTTGCTCTGTATCATGTGGCTGAATCCCATTGTAGACACATCCAAACAGACCCCCTACCACTGCTGCTCAGAGGCAGTCCTTCCTTCCATCCTTAACCCTGGGCCTGGGCTTAGAGGACTCACTGTTGTTCTGAGCCACCCCAGCATCCTGCTAGTGGTATGAAGAGAAAACAGCAGCGCCGCAGTGGAGTTTCCTTTCCCTGTCTCATCTGAAGCAGACTCTGCTGGCTGTCCGGATCAAACTGGCCCACAGTGTGATGCCGAGTGTCTCTCTGCAAACAAGAGAAGGCCCTGCATTAAAGACACGCCACAGGGGCACTCGTCCTAGAAGTTTGACTCCCCAACTGCCCTGTAGAGGGTTATATTACAAGGAGACTGTACGTGTTTGAACTTCAGTGTATGTTTTATTCATCACATTCTCTCTTTTGACAAAATAGCTTTTTAAAGGAAGTGTTTTTGTTGATGCCTTGTTAATAGCCACTTATTATTATATTAGTCACAAACAGATGCTAAATGACATTGCCAAATAATGTTTCCTAGAAAAATAAATATAGACACACCAGATTCCAGCTCAATAGAAAAACAGGTACAACAGAGAAAAGACCGCAGGTTACAGACGAAGGGAAGTATGTCACACAGTTTGAAATATAAGATGTACCTCACAGTTGACCTCTGTGAAAATTTTAGTTTGATATTCTTCACATTATAAGGTTCATGTAGAGGCTGGGTATTTTTTGTTATTTAAGTGGATCAGACTTCAGCAGGTTGATTTTGTATTTGATTTCCAAAAGCCCGCATGAGACCATTTTTCTTTCTCTTTTGTGACTTTTTCAAAGGTCAGAAAAATGAATCAGCATAATTCTCAATTTGTTATCATCACTATCAGCACTTTGATATTTAAGTATCATATGACACTGCTAATCTTTATTCTGTGCTTAGGGAACAACTTAAGTTGAAAAGTCTCAGGTCTGTCTTTGCCTTCATCTTTGTTCTCACTTCTGACAGAAAAAAAAAATGTCAGCCACACTTCACTCTCTCCCATTCGTCTTTCCTTATCCCCCTTCCTCACTGTCTTGTCTTCTTCTTCCATTCAGTCTGTCCAGGGAGTCATTATTGCTTTGGTAAATATTTCATAGGCCTCAATACCTTTGCACACAGCCACCTGCCAGTTGCCTCTCCTCTCACACACAGACCAAGGAAAGACAGATCAAAATGAAGAGAGCAAAGTAAAGACAGTGAATGCAGAAGTCAAATTGGCAGGGCCTACAAGACCTTCAAGCCAAATGTGTGTCTACATTTTTATACATTCTTCATTCTAGCTTCATCCCAGATTAAAAAACGGATGTTGATGACATACAGAACATGGGCGGTGTTATCTCCAGAAAAAGAATAGAGGCAAAAAGCACTGGGTTAGAGAATACTAAGCTTCTCCTTGTTATGACCTCGGAGAAACCCCCCTCTTCCTCTTCAGCCCCACCTGTTTACTGGGTTACAGCAGGCTCTTGCATCACCTGCCGTGTCCTTTCCTCCTCTTGCTTTCCCTGTGTTTTTTACCTTTCTTCATGCCTTGAAGAGTGACTCCAAAGGTGCGGCAATCCAGAGATGAAATATTCAGCTTGGATATAAGTGTTTTTAGGTGTTTCAGAGTGGAGAGCATGTTGCCACGGAGCTTTGACTTCATAAATAAATGGTCAACAGTGGCCTCTGAACTGGGCCGTCTCCTGTATACTCTATATATAAGGCTGAGTTGTTAGTGTGCCCGGGGCAAAGCCTGCCAGTAAGTTCCAGGTCTTAAATATGGATAAGCAATGAAACGCCTCTGGACATTCTCCTATGTAGTCAGTATAATGTTGAATAAACCTCAGCTGTGCTCTCAGCAAGAAACCTTGAGTAGAAAATGTAAAATCTTTGTGCCACCTTGGGAACTATATCGCTGTTAGTTGAAAGTTAAGAGCCCAGCAAAGAATATTTGTTAAAACCTAATTTACATTCACTCATAGTGTTTGTACCTAGTGCCAGAAGGCACAGATACAGTGTCCAGGGTTAAATGTGTCATACTTCCAATGCAGCAATAGCTGATGATAAACATTTTTACTTGTGACCCACTGCTTTACCTACCATTAGGGGTTAACCATTTCCCTTATCTCAATTCAGTGGCCCTTCATCCCAAAGTTCCTGAGCTGCTCTTGTTTCACTTCAGGGAAAATTTTGACACTTGGTTTCCTTTGTGCATTTACTATGTAAACGTATGTTCTCACATTTGCCTTGCAGGTTTGGATGTTTCCACCAGGAAATGAAATGAGTGCGTAACAAATGTTTTGGCTTCTGTTGAACTCTTTAGCGCACACAGTGGATTGCCAACTGCAACCGAGTGTTTGTGTTCCCAGAAATCCCTCGGGATAGTAAGTCCTGAGCTCCCGGATGGAACCCTTTTCTATGAGAAAAGAGAAGACTAAAGAAAAATGTTAGAGTTCCATAAGTATTAGGATAAGGCATTGAATAAAGATTTTCTTTTGCAGATATATATAAGTCCATTTGTGTCTTATTTGTGTGAATGGAGATAGGATCTTGGTCTAGCCAGACCACTTAGCTCTGTGCACTAATCTGCAGGTGAAAAGAGCACTGAGTGTGATAACGGCGCCCTTGAAGACAGGTTTGGCTGCCTCCGGTGCAGCAGGTAGAGCTTGGAACGTGAACAAATTGTGTCTTTTGTGTGTGAGTCTATGTGCATGTCACTTTAAGAATATGCAGTATGCTAAGACCCATGAGCCTCGTAGTCATAAATCAGCAATATAAATCTGAGTGAGAGGCTGTAGAGCTGCACTCATATGGACTAGAGGCCCTTGTTAAAGGTGAAGGTAGACATCAACTTCTGATCTTTGCAAGCCTCCAGAGATTATTACTGTATAAAAAAACACTACTTGGGTCACTAGGATGCTGAAAACTTTGGTTTCCGGTAGCACACACTCATTTTGTCCAATGTGTTCAACAGACGCTTTGACAATACTGTACCGCTGCATGAGTGATGAGCTGTATTCACAGTTTGTTCAATGTGCACACACAGACAACAGCATTTGTTATTCTGTCTGTTGGAGATAGAGTCTGGGTCTTGTTAACTGTCAGGCCGTGGATTCAAAAAGCTCTCACTTATTGATGGGGGATCCTCTAAATTACAGTCTCAAACAAGAGGAGTGGCAGCAAAGAACAACCCCTGTAAAAGTTTCCTAAGAGCCTCTCATTTTTCAACACTGTATGTGTGTACACAGAGAAAAAAGCAAATGAACGTCAGAAAGATCCCCAATGCTTTTGCTTCATTTCGCTTTCTCTTTTCTTTGGGCTGTCTTTCTTTGGTCAGGCTCTGTCTGGTCTTGCTATTATCCTGGGGTGTTATCAGTGTGTAGCTGCCTCTTCAGATCAGGCCGGCGATAAGGGCTAAATAAATGGAATGCTTGGCCAGTGGACATAGGTCAAGCCTTGTTTCAGCCCTGTTTTTGTTGTTATTGTTGTGTTTGTCTGCAAGGCAAGTGGAGGGTGCAGTGTGAACAGTGTGTGCAGTCTAATCAACTTATTGATTTCAATTTCAGGGCTGTTCTTTTTGCCACACTGATGCTTTCATCCATTGCTGAACATAACTTAGTAACGCTTTTTAACTTCTCTTTCTTCACTGCAGGGTGCTGTCTTGGTAAATGCTGTTTAAAATTTGTTAAAAACATAGATGGATGTTGTATGCCCGGGTGTTTTGCGTGGTTTAGTGTGCACCTGTCTCTGACAGAGATGAGTTTATGATAAACTCTGTGTGCTATTGTGGGTCCTTGAAGATGCTTCCTTTGGAGGTCAGGGAGCAACTGAAGACTGTGTTCAATCCCTATCATGTATCACATTCAAGCAATGTTTTTGTGATAAATTTCGGCACCAGTTAAAGGCCGAGGCCTGTGCCAGCAAAATAGCAGCACATTCCCAAAAGAGGGCCAACTCTCGGGAAGCTAAGAGGCCACTAGTGCTGGGACAGGAAACCTTTTTCGGGTCAACCCTAATGAGCACTGTGGGAGCTGGACCTGGTACATCTGATACTACAAATGATGTCCAAAGGCTAAACAGTCCAAAGGTCCGGTTGCTATATGTAGATATGTGGACTATGGACCTCTGTTCTGAATTTGATACTCTGGGAATCACAATAACAGACACAGTAAGTATTGGTCTGGTTTCCACAGCTAGCACTGGGCCTCCCACCAAGAGGAAGACAGAGAGAAAAAGAGAGTGAAAAAGAATTGATGCTGAGTAGCACAGCTTTTAATAGGCCTGTCAGAGTTGTATTGTTTATGTCATGTTCTAGATTAATTCATTCTTCCTTTATGAGCCTCTGCAGCCACCGTAAATTGCAGGCACGAAGCCGGTCTACTGTTGAGTTACGCCTCAGGGATCAGTGCCACACACGGGCGGAAAATAAATCATTTCCCCTGGATTTAACGCTGGGCAATACCTGGCTCCTTTGTAAATAAAGCCATAGATGTTTTTACACCCCCCATGTATTTCTCTCCCCAGCCTCCGGGGCTCTTATTGAATCTCAAAAGGGATGGAAGGGAGAGACAGAGAAGAAAACATGAGAGAATAAGAGAGAGTAGAGTTGAAGGGGGAACCGTGGAGGAGGAGAGAGAGTCAGTGGAAAGTCATAGAAGTGGGATGAAGAGGCACAAACCAAGCTAGAATCACGAAAAGAGGCAAGCAGAATGGTGCAATGTAAATGTTGGCTGGAGGTGATGTGTGTCAAATGAAGATTCCCCAGGTTCTAACGGTGTCCAGGTTGAGATCTGTCAGATTGTCTAAACACAGGACCTGACTGTAAACCACTTCTCTGGGGTAGTGGGCACTGGGCAGCGATTAGACAGTGAGGCCGCCCAGTGCTGCTCTGGCTCTGGCCATGGCCAGCTGCCACCTTCTTATCACTAAAACCTACAGACCTAGAGAGCAACGAAGAACCTGAAATGAGAAAGGACAGGGAGAGCAAGTTGTTCATCCCAGTTTGTGGACTGCCAGTCGAAACAGCCAAAGGGAATGGGGAATGTGTGCGCTGCTCTGTCAGGACTTCATAAGTTATACATGACATGCTATGTGAAAATGCTTCCTGTGTACTGCGCCGATCATACCCTTTTCTTTTTTTCCGATCTTTGTTTTTTTCCCTACTTCCCTCCGTCTTTCAAGAGCACAAAGTTTGCTTTTCTTTTTATGGACAAAGTATTCCCTGGTTGTTAAATGTTAATCAGTGGCAGGCTGCAGTGGCACCAGAGGTTCCAGTTTCTTCTTGTGGGATACCGCAAGGGATAGTCAAACTCTATAGTGAGATCACTGCTGACTAGAATACACATTGCATCTTAATGGATTTTGTTTCCTTTATTGAGTATTTTGGTAAATGGTAAATGGTTATATCAATCTTCTAAACAGTGGTATAGTAATTAATTCTTATTTTCTTATACAATTAAATTATATCTATGATTCTAATCATCAATGCCAGGGGTTAAAAATGTGTGCTCCTCATGCCAATTTACAGTATCTGCCCAGCTAAAGAGAGCCTGATACATTATTCAAGGTGTGCCAACTTTAAGTCTCTTCTGTCTGTTCTTGGCTGCTAGAAACAACACAACTATATTTTCACCAGGACATTGTTTTCTGCCCACAGTTGTCTACTTTTGTCTGCATACTCTCTATTTCTGTTTGCATATGTGTAATGAGGGGTGTGAAAATATATGTTTTTATCTTTTGCAACAATGCCCTACATTTGACCCTCTTGGCTTTGTTCTTTGCTCTTCTGAAATAGCAGTGAAACATATTTGCTGGCATTCTGGTTCCGCTGTCGCCCTATGCTTTGTTCTTTTGCTCCCATGGCTTCCACTTAGAGAGCGCATTAAAATTTGACAAGAGTGGAAAGAAGCAAAGCCAAGGCCAGCCTGGGGGTCCTGGTGTCTTGCCACACACTTTTGTCCCAGAAAGCAGTAAGGGCTGAGCAAGTTGTAAATCTTGTGTTCTGCTTGTACACCAAATGTGTACGTGCCATATTGTACAGATACTTACAGAAACTTAAAGCAACATTTGTTACTTTTCATGATGTGTACCTACTAACATGCTCTGAGGGAAAATGCTTAGAACTCTCAGTGGACTGTTAAATCTCAATATATGTCTTAGGTTCAAAAAGTCATGTGGATTTGGCAATATGTGTGTTAGTCAGACCGGAACCCGCGCATCACTCAAAGTTTCATAAGCTCCTTTTACAAATGCACTAGCCTCTATCGTATCTTGAGGGGCTGCATGTGTGAACACAGTTTTCTTATCTGGAGGATATCCTGCTGGACGCATTGTACAAGGTCCGGACGGGTTTCATGTATGAATAATGTCATTAAGGCTTATGCGGCGTTGCAGCTGGTGCTGTAAGCAGAGTCCATGGAGTGTGCCGGCCTCGCCACGGCTTGTTTATCCTTAGCTTTCTAGTGTTTGGATATGTTGAAGCAATGTTTGAATACACAATATTAGCACAATTAAGTCTGCCTTTGCATTGTAAACCACTGCAGTATTGAGTGTTATACCCCACTCTCACATGCTCTCCCCATCTTAGTAAAACCTCCCGGACTTACTCCTGACATGTATGAATGCAAATACCCAATACAGGTGATCCTAGATGTTGATGGACTAGTGAGAACAAGCTCATAGACTTTCTCGCTGTTAAACGTTGTAAATCAAAATGAAGCATGAGTTTCTTTATGTGTAAAGTAACAGAAAAAGGTTGGTCTCATTTTTTATTTAAAATCAGCTTCATAATTTTACCTTTGTAAAACTTAAGTTGCTGCAGGTGTTCGACAGGAGGAATGATAGCCTTAGGGCTCAAAACTACCGTGAGGCCCCGCCGAGATTTCCCATCATCCCTACAGTCTGGCAGCAGCTTTTCAAACAGTGCCCCTTCTGAAGTTGCCCTTGGTTCTACATGTGTAGCAGTAATTATGAATGAGGGGGACTAAGATCTGTACAAAACCATCAAACATTTTACAGCTTGCTGCTATTGTAATAAAGATCAATAGACACGGTATCAGTCGTGGGTTTGAAGGAGAGGTGCTGCTGTACATTTTCCCTAGCATACTTTGCTTTCTTTTTCTTCTCTACAGCTCACTCATTCACGTCCTTGCTCATTGCTCTTTCTTTTTCACTCCACTCTCTCTCCTCACACAGAGCCAGTGCAGCACGTTCATTTTAATTGCAGTTTGCATGGCTCTATGATGTTAGCTGCTAAAAGACACCCATCCTTTAAAAGACCAAAAGACAGACGGGGCAAAGAATTGTACTCATTACAGTGCTAGCTGGTGGTATTCCAGTCCCTCAAGCCAAAGTGTGTACATTTGCACTACACACATAGACATGCCTATATTGTGTTAGTAGTGTAAGTATTCTGTGAATGTATGTTTTCTGTGTGAGGGGATGTTTATATTGCTATGAGGACATAAACCTATACAGACTTGTCACATGAGGATGACACTCCAGTCACTATAACTTCACTATATTTTGGGGTTAAAGTGAAGGTTGGAAGTAGGGTTATACAGCTTTATATGTTTGATGTTGTGGGTTTCTTCATAATTATTAATATATGAAGAGTAGACGAATGCTCAAGTTTATAGAAGCAGAAATTAACATTTTTATTCCATTATAATGGTCATTACATTAAAATCTTTAAGAAATCCACACATCTATGTAAACAAGTGACAAATCTACATTTTTAAAGATCTACATTATTTCCACTTTAAAATATATACAAAGGAACTAATCACTATTAACATGCAAAGATTCAGCATTTTAGATTAGTGGTGATGATGATGTTTATATTTTGACTACAGCTACCACCCTACCTGGCACTGTCTTTTTAGTTAGCTAACCTTATGCATATGTAAATAAAAGTGCTATGTTTGGCTCCGATGATGATACTCCTGCCTACTTCTCCACAGTAGTTTGTGATGACTTCTATTTATTTAATTCATCAGTCTGGGTAATTTATAAGTGCAAATAAAAAGGGAATGGTGCACACAGTACCTTAAGCCACATGAAACTCACTTTAGGTGGTTGTAGGAGTGGTAAAGCAAACCTTTAGCTAGCGGACTGGGGTCATTGGACCAGAGTTGGAAAATGTGGAGAAGTTGCAGATCAAACAGAATATTGTCTGACAGAAAAAGACAAAGAGACTGTCAGGCTCACCTTAGAACAAAGCTGCTGCTCACCTCTCCGGCCCACAGCGGCTCCCTGACGGCCAGTGATGCAGCGTTAAATCAAAAGCCCAGTAAACTAAGATGAACGTCAAAAGATGATCACAATGCCAACATCCAGCTCATAAATAATTTCTGTCTGTATGAAGGGTTTTGTTCCAAACTGCAGTACACCCAAAGTTAAAATTGTTGCAGTGTTGGTGCTGTTCAGACAACATGGGTGTGTTCTTATAAGGTTCTGTCCTTCACTCACTCTAACAAATGCATCAGATTGATCAAATCCAGTACATGTTATAGCACGTCAGTGAAAGTTTTCCGGAGGTTATTCTAGAGGTATCAAGTTTTAAAAGACAGCTGTTAGTGCTACCTGTAAAAGCCAGAGAGCATTAAAATAATAAATGTTCCTGAGGGGAAAAATCAATATCAGCCTGTTATGCTTTGACTTGACGGAATAGGTGCATGTATGGTGTTGTTTGCAACGAGCTTCTTGTGTGTGAGAAAGAGTGCCTAGAAATCACTGTGCATCATGTCTTCATTTACTGAGAATTGGATTTGAGATGATATAATGGCTGATGGTACAATTATCAAGGCTTTTGCTTAGTTAATCGCCTGTCCGAAACTAAAACTCTGACTGATGGCATTTTATCTGTGATGCATACTTTTTGTTTGCTGTTACATTTGTTGCCTTTTTTGGTGAGGGATTAATGGATTCAAAAGGACATGACGGTTGCGTACTGTGCAGTGTGTATAGATTTTCTGCTAAGCTTCAGGGGTCTGCTTGTGTTGATAAAGAATAAAACTTAATCTGTCTCTTATTTAATGGATATTAAACTCAAATGGATGATTAATTGCATTTTGGTTTGTTCATACAGTCTAATCTGCAACAATTGCCTTACATGCCGCACAGATTTGCACAGTCAGAAGACAAATTTTAAGTTAAATGTTTTTGTCCAATACAATACACTTCTCAGTTTGTTTTCATTAGGCATATTTTTCACAGTGCAATTGATGAGCTTTGGTATTTAACTGTAAACTTTAAAGACACACATGATCTAACTCCATTGTTTTTAATGGCCACTTCAACTACTCTGGAGGATAATCATTTTATCAGATAAATGAGGATTTCAAACACTCTTATCTGCTGTGCACTCGCAGTAGTTTTCTTAATCCTTCCATTCTGTCTGGCTCTTTTAATTGATTCTGCAGCACCGCGGCTTTCTTCCAAAGATAATGCACTTGTGAAACAGGTCATGATCTCTAAATTAGGGAATTTCACTCCCAGGTCGTTTGCTAAAGCATATTTACTGTCCTTCACAAACATTTCCAAAATACTGTTGGTTAGATGAGTGGTACAGTACAGGGCGACTTCTGAAGAGGCTAGTGTTTTTACTGCCTGGTGTGCTGGAAAGTCTGCAACAAAAACAGTGACGTATATGAAATATAAACTACTCCTATAAACAGTAGAAGATGATTGTTCTGGGTGATTTCATTTTTTTTACTTTTTTAATAAGCTGCACCAGTTTCCTACTTTTAAGGGACTCAATATTTAATATGTGTTGTTTTTAATTAACAAAACAACAGCAAAAAATGCCAATCCAAAACTTGAAACTGCCATTGCTAACAAACGCTTGCTTTGATTTTTAGTCAGCTTTTAAAATTGTTTTTCTTTTTACCTCCCAAATTGACTTGAGTAAGGATTCCCTATCCTCCAATCAGCAAACTGGAGCCATAAAAAAATAAGAATAAAGTGGGACGTTATGGTGAGCTTATTTTAGTTACTTCACGCCCCTTTTGACAGTAGAGACTGACCCATACGATACTTTTATTTTTCCTCAGGCATGCTACTACTGAAGCTATGAAATTCTTCGATCTATGTGCAACCTCGAGGCCTGGACCAAATCTGTTTTAGTCTTTATTTGGCTTAACAACAGAGTCTACTTCGTTCCCTATGTCTTAACATAATTTGAACTCAGTGAAGCATGGAAAGTAGAGCACTCTGATCATCCAATAACATAAAAATATGTGTAGGAAAACAAGTGTTGGGACATCCGCGCTGTGTGAGACTATGATAACACTGATCCACTAAGACCTCCACTCACCTCTCCAGGCGTCTTGTGAATCCAACCCTGGTTCCACACTCGGGCCTTTTGAGAAAAGCTGTTTATTCCACATGCAGCATAAGTACTGGTTTCAGCTTGGAGTGGTGTGTTGTGCATGGTAAAACAAACAGGCCTATTTAGTCTGCAGGCTATAACCATAGTAAACAGTGTGAAATGGAAGCAGCTGGGGGTTATGTTTTGTCATGTATGTGTGTTTATATACATCTGATTTAGACAGTCATTCTGGTAAAATAAAACATTTTGTGTGATGAACAAGCAGAATAGACTCTGTTATTTTGGTATGGGGTATTGCAATAAAAAAACATCTATTTTCTCACTGTTAAACATGCTGTTTTATGTTCAACCCAGTGCATAATGACACGATTAAGTTCAGTCTTTATCTTTACCACAGGTTTCAGCGCATGTGGACTCTAAATTGAAGGAGTACAGTTTTATGTTTACCAGTTGTATACACACATTTAGTCTTTTGTTGTTTAGGCATCTTTTCTATGTAATATTATATGCCATATAACGGTTAAAATGGCCAGCTGGTTAAAAAGGCCAGCTCCATACTTGGCTGGAAGCTGGACTCACGGGACTGTAGTGGAGGTGCGCATCAGGAACAAACTAAACACCATATTGGACAATAACACACAGCCTCTCCGTGGTGCCCTGGCTGCACAGAGACGCACCAGCAGCAGACGGCTCCTCTCACTCCGCTGTTGGACCGAGAGGATCAGGAGATCTTTTGTTCCCACAGCTACCTTCTGAAGGGTTTAATGTATTAATGTGTATAGGACCGTGTAATATTACTAAATGTCTATTGTGTTTTGTACTCTATCTGTCTGTCTATCTGTCTGTCTGTCCACCCAAAAAAGACAGTGTATCACCCGAAGTGTGTGACTTTATGGAACAGACTAGACAACAATAAAAAAGGGGCATTGACACTGTTACAATTAAAAAAAAAACATATAAGAATAGTATGAATAATATAGAGTATACTGTATAGATGATAGATAGATAGATAGATAGATAGATAGATAGATAGATAGATAGATAGATAGATAGATAGATAGATAGATAGATAGATAGATAGATAGATAGATAGATAGATAGATAGATAGAAGTCTAACATACCTTGAAGCTGGTGCAATCCCAGTACATGTAATCTTTTGTTTAAGTATTTGAAGCATGTGCATGCTTGCAAGTGTGATTACAAAGTGGGAGTGGCATGAAGAGACCCTTGTAAGCCCAACGGCCTGTGGATCCCACTCGGAATGGTGGCATGAGCTGTGGCCCATCCTTTCCATGGACACCTGTCTTGGGGTCAGAGGTCCTCCTGTTCAGGGTAATCTTTGCAGTAACCTGACCACACTGGTGGATAGCTGCCCCCAAATGTGCTATGCTGTACTAAGCTTCTTCATGTTCATGCACTAATCACTTTTTAATTGAATTCTGGTGAACATGTAAAAACATGGTTCAGTTTTGTTTCTTCATTTCCTAACAGATGTCCTTGTAAAGTGATCTGCAGCCATGACATCTTCTGCTGGGAACACATACTTAGATGGACAGAGTGTTCTTGTCGTTGAGGTATGTGCGGTAATTTCCAAATACAACAATCACAAACATCACAAAGCTTTTGAAATTTGTGCTTGCTTATTAATTGTAAAAAAATTTCTTGACCCCATACCACTTGCTATTTGTTACCACTTTTAATTTATTGCCTGTGTATAAAACCATACATTAGACCAGTAGAACTCAACTGGTGGGTCGCAACCCACTTTTGGGTCACAGACCAATTTTGAGTGGGTCGCGGGGCTTTGCCTGGCGAATAAAAAGATCTTGTGTTTTTATTTTGAAGGGAATTTTTATGGGGCAGAGAGCCGTTTAAACTCCTCAACCGTAGGGGGCAATAATGCCCTGTAATGCAAATTGACAGCTGCCATTTCACAGCATAGACGAAGCTGCATGCTTATGGAGCAAAACGCCAGTGGACTACATGAGATATGGATTTTCCTACTTTGAGGACAATAACCTAAGTGTGTTTGTGAAGTTTGTGGATAAGAACTGCTACTGAAGAAATTGAGACCATCTCAAGTCTTCCACATGCTGCCTTGACGAGTTACACACTAGATTTCTAACATCTGTGCTGAGCAGTTTGTTACCACAAGCTCACTTAGTTAACAGCTCACTACAGTCTGGAGCATTTCCTCAGGCCTTGAAAACTGCTGTCATTAAACCTCTCTTTAACAAGACCAGTCTTGATGCCACAGTACTAAACAACTATAGCCCATATCAAACTTGCCGTGTTTAGGAGAAGTCCTTGATGAAGTTCTATACAAACAACTTTGATGCTTTTCAGTCTGGTATTAGGCCCAATGACAGTACTGAGATGGCTCTTAGCAAGAGGACATTTGTATGAACACTGATGCAGGCAAAGTCTCAGTCTTAGTCCTGCTGGATCTGAGTGCAACTCAGCTGACACAGTTGATCATGTGATCTTGTTATCGAGGTTAGAGGACTGGGTGGGCAACTCTGGTGCTGCCCTCAGGTTAAAAATCAGGTTAGAAATCTGGGGGTAATAATGGACTCAGACTTGAACTATGTACAACTTTTAACCATCTCAAAAACATTGCCAGATTCAAGGGTATTGTGTCAAAACCAGACTTAGAGAGACATATTCATGCATTTGTCTCTAGCAGGTTGGACTACTGCAATGGTCTGCTCAGTGGATGCACTTAGCAAGCTGTAAGACAGCTGCAGTACATACAACTACTTGAGTCCTGACTATTATGTGGTGTTTGAATTTGAATGTTTAAAGGGGTAGGCAACCATAAGTCACAGACTTCGAGCTACGCCCTTTTGGTCATAGTAAGCTTTTGTTTGGAATTATTGTATTCTATCTTTTCTTTTATTCTCTCTTTTTTGCTTGCCCGGATAAACTAAACTAAATTAAAACTGACTAGGATGAAAGTACAACCATATTAGTCCTGTCCTCAGGTCTCTACACTGACTTCCTGTCTTTCAGAGGATAGAGTTTAAAGCCGCTCTGCTGGTGTATAAGGCTCTCCATGACTCAGCGCCAAAGTACATCTCTAACATGTTAGTCCCAAACGAACCCTGAGGACCTCAGGGACAGATCTCCTGCTGGTGCCCAGGGTCAGGACTAAACACTGTGAGGGTGCGTTTCAGTTTTATGCAGCTCAAATCTGGAACAGGCTTCCAGAGGAGGTGAGACAGGCCTCTGTTTAACTGCGCATATGACATCTGAAAGTATTTTATCTGCACTCTTCTCTTTTCATTTTGTTTTAGTTAATTGATTTTATTTATAATTGTATTTGTGTTTGAAACCTGTCTCTTCTTTTTGTAAAGCACTTTGAATTGTTGTTGAATGAATTGTGCTATGTAAATAAACCTGCCTTGCCTTGCCTAGCTCTCATCTAGTTTGGGGGAAATGTTCACTGTCCCAAACGTTGAAAACTTTAAAGAACTGTCAATATGAAGCTTCAAACACTCATGCTTTTTGATCGTTTGCCTATTGGTGACTCCAGTAGTCGTCCATGTCAGGATTTCCACTCATACAGGACGGGAAAAAACCCTGGTTATACAATATGTATTCCCACCCTTTAGTATTTAAAAAAATTATTCTTTATGTAACATGCGTGTAAGCATGTAGGTGTGGGCACCCTGGAACCCATAAGAAATGCATTTTAAAGCCATAACTTTGCAAAAAAAGGCTATGTGTTTAATGCTTGTGTTTACTGTTTAGGAGAAGTCTGGGCGATATTCACCCTGACTGAAATTGCACCGCGGATCTTTGCGGTGAGTCTCTACTCATGCTCTACATTGATTAGACATTGATATTAAACATTACAAATTCATTGAAAATTACACTCTACTACAGCTCCCAGAGGGAGATTACTACAGAAAAATAAAATAAAATACTCTTGTTTGGTGGTGCCATTATTACCAGTGCCCCTGCTGAGTCTTTTAAAGTTGTCTGTTACTGAAATGATTGATGATACTGATCGGCCTTATGATTACTGCTTGAATATGTGATTGAATTATTTGGATAGTGGGCTACAGTGTTTGTTATTAGCAGTAAGTGGGTAAAACTTATTTTAAGTAGTTGGATGTTTGTGCATGAAAGCACTGTTGTGTTTGTTAAAAAGGCTGAAGTTACTCAAGTGTTATGTTTGTTGTAACAGCCTCATGATCAATAGCTTATTAAGTGCTACTGATATAATATTATTATAGGACTGTTCAGTATATTTTCACTGATGCAGGGTTATCACAGCTATAATCACAGTAATAATCAGTTTTCAGTATTCAGGTATTCAGTAAAACAACAGGTTTAAACTTAACCGTCTGTTCATAAATTATTTCATTTGAGAAAATTTTCCTCAATTTGGGTTGCAGCTCATCATTAAGAAGAGATGGTAGGCCTGAAGCCAGACCAGTTGAGAACCACTGCATTAAACCAATTGGATACAATGTCATATTTTGATGGATTCTTGGTGTTAGACTTGGTTTAGAAATTTGCATTGACAATGTATTTTATCAACCAGTGTGTGATAATACAGATGTTAATTATATCCACGTCAGTTACAATATAATAATCGTAACATTCAACCTCAACAAGTGATTTTCCAAGCCCACTGTTTGTATTGTGCCTTCTAGTGGTAAGTGTTTTTATTCAGGGAATTGGAGTAGTATGTTAGGTCCTGCTGGATCAGCTGTTATCAGAACCTTGTCACATGGAGGATTTGTTCAACTTATAATGCTATCGGATAAACAAAGTGGTCAACTTTCCATTAGTGTTGCTTTCGTCAACAAAAATAATAACAAAATATTGTCGTCAACGAACCTTTATCAGGTGACGAAAACGAGACGAGATGTAACGTAACGTGACGAAGACTATAACTAAATGTATAATGCAATATTGTTGACGAAAAACAACGAGACTAAATGTGGTTCACAAAATAAAAACTATGCTAAAATGTTTCTTCATTTTCACTGACCAAAACAAGACGAGACAAAATGTTATAATGTTATTTTGTCACGGTTAGTCGCGTTTTTAATGCGGCCACAAAATCACTGGAAAAAACACAATAACCCTTAAAAGACATCTCAAGGCATTTCATAATAACAGACACGCACATTTTATTTGCACATTTTATTAAGTATGTTTACGTTATTGTAGCTCGAGCATTCAAGCACCTTGTTAAACTTGAATATTATTTTTTTATGCTATTTTATTTATTGTTTTTATTTATTTTATTAATTTATGTGTGTGGACTTTTAACAAGTTTGTTTGGTAAAATAAATATGTTGTAAATTCTTCCATGTCTGGAATGGATGTATTCTTGAGTTTATAAGGTAACAATAATATAATAAGATAACCTTGTTTGAAATGTGTTTGACTAAAAAACAATTGTGGTTTTGCCTATACTACTAGGTATTGACTGGGTTAAATAGAATTGCATTACTAAAAAAATTAAAATACAATTTTCATTGACTAAAACTAGACTAAATGTCATCAGTTTTCTTCGACTAAAACTAGACGAACGTGAACGTGACTAACACTAATAAAAACTAATAATGGCCGCTTAACATAAAGACTAGAAACTAAAATGAAAACAGTACCCCAAAAACAACACTACTTTCCATGTGGCCAAAAAGGTTACCTTGTTATTTTAAGATCCTTTATAAAGTGATTTGGCTCCTGCTTTGACAAAAGTCACATTTTCTTATCCCACTCCTCTTTACATTATGGTCCAAAGGGTACTGTGTTGGTCTGGGAGAACATCAGAGCAAGAAAGGCCTTGCAGTCATCATAATACAATAAACATAAATACTCATTAATCATTTCTTCAGTGGTGTATGGGGCAGAGTGGTGGCACACCTGCTTCACCAGTAGAAGGTCATGGGCATGGGATTAACCCCAACATGTATGTCCTGGGTTCTTCAGGGCTCTGACATGGACATAGATGAATTGGTGTCTTCAACTGCCACGTGCCAATTGTTGTTTGTCAGTGATTATGTGTGAGTTGAAGTCCCTGCAATTAAAACAATGATTGTCCAGACTCCAGAGTGTACCACTTCTCACACCAAGCTGGGATTGATCCAACAAAAGTCTAAACAGAAAGAAATTATTATTATTATTATTATTATAAATTATTAGCACTTGTGTTGGATGGGTTTTACCTGATTTATCTGATTCCTGCTTTGACAAAAACAAAGTAAGTAAAAAAAAAAAAAGCAAGTTCCTGTTTGGTCTAACCATTAAAAGGCTGCTGTTTTGAGGTAGTTACTTGAATTCTGTCAAGTGAGGGAGGTCCACATGTATACTCTCAGCTCTGCGTTTAACCACCACAAGTTAGCTACAAAGTTCTGTCTGCAGCCCACTCGCCTGTTAGCGAGTGTCAAATCAAAGGGCTGCACCCTTATTACTGCCTGCTTCGGAGGGAATTTGACTGTGGAGTTAAAAAGGGGTTGTCTTATTTGATCATTTATTACACATTTTAAGTGGTTTGGAAGTACAGTAAGTCAGGCCAACGTGGTCGACATCTCTAATTGCTGTTCCTTTTCTCCCATTAGTACATCCAGCCTTGTGATCCCACAAAAATATATAAATAAAGAAAACAAAAAAAAAAACAGATTCTTTTGTCTAAACAAAGCATTTGTCATCAGTTTGCAGTTGCTCTGTTCACGAGCATGGTTCAGATTTGCTTCAATGTGCAGCTGTCACTGAGCCTGTTGGACGTCCTGGACCTCAAACACAGAAAAACAGAAAAGATTAGTGTGCCATGTCAGCCCACTGTTTCCGCAGATGGCTCGGATGCTTTTAGCCTACTCCCTGTAGACAGCCACTCATTGATCTTTCCCACTAAATTCCTTGCAGTAGGACTCTTGATACTGTTTTATTTATCATTCTGGCATTTACTATTAAGGCCAATCAAGTTTGACGTGTGTGTGTTTAAGCTGTAGGGGGCACTGTGGTTTCTATACAGTGGGGAAGGGGGGTATGTTCATATCCTGGCAGAACTGTCACAACACTAATACCTCACCTCTTTCAAACAAGAATCCTATCCCAAATTCCCCAGGTCCAAATCCAACCCATAATTCACTAGTGTTGTCTCTCACCTTGACGTACACCTAGTAGACGTGTATAACATTCTGGTGGGATTTGCTCCCATTTTAATACCAGAACATTTCAAGCTGTTTATAGGAAAAAAAAGAGGGATATCAGTTTCTGGTCTTTAAGGATCCTGGCACAGGCTTCGGGGTCCCCTAAGCCCCTGCACACAGACTACGTCCAAAACCAACACAAGGGACAACCAGGCAAATTTCAAAATGTGGTTTTTGGTTTCTGTGCATATTTTCCAGTGGCTCCGCAGTTGTGGCTGACCATGATGAAATCTGGTTGGGGCGTTTATCCAGGACATTACCTGTGAGAGTGTCAGGTGATAGCCCCTCCTAATTGCCCTGGAAAGTAAACAGAGAATCTTTCTCATTGAGATTTTACAGAGCCCTCAGCACCCGTAAATGTGTTGCTGCTGTGGTAAAATGTGATCTTTCGGCTAATGAAGGACACGCTTCGTTTCTCTAACTCAATCACCCTCTAGTTGTGGCCTCTAGGGGGACCTTAGTAGACCCTTTTTCTTATTTTTACTGCAGTAGGAGGTTAGGTCAACCTTTTTGAGTAGCTATTGATTTATGGTGTGGTGTAAGGTGTGCATCTCTCTTGGGGTATACAGCTTGCCTGGACACAAGCGTGTGTTGAACAGTCCCAGCCAGCAATGACATGTGGGGCCCAGATGAGGGCTTCATGGGCGGCAAATGTGGGCCCCATTATGGGCTTGCACCCGGGATCCACATTGGGGCAAGCCGTGGAAGCCCAGACGTACTAAAAGTGGGACCTGTAAGGGTACTGCATGGGTCTTAATTGGGCAATTCATGTCAGACCCATTTGGGCCCCACCTGCCCAAATGGGTCTAAAGTGGGCTTGCACCCGGGATCCCAGATGGGCTTTAAATGGGCTCTGTATGAGTCTTATGTGGGTCATGCCAGACCCATTGGGTCCCCACCTGCCCAAAGGGATTTAAAGTGGGTTTGCACCCAGGATCCAGCCGTGGATGCCCAGATGGGCTTTAAAGGGGATCTATGTGTTATGTGGGATCCACACGGGGGCCAGCCATGGATGCCCAGGTGGGTTTTAAGTGGGACCTGTAAGGGTCTTAACTGGGTAATTCATGTCAGACCCATTTGGGCCCCACCTGCCTAAAGGGGTTTAAAGTGGGCTTGCATCAGGATTCAACCGTGAATGCCCCTATGGGCTTAAAGTGGGCTCTGTATGAGTCTTATGTGGGTCCTAAATGGGCAATTAATGCAAGGCCTATCTAAACCCAACCATGCCAAATGGTTTAAGGAAACAATCTAAAAAAAACTAAAAACGAAGAATGAATATAAGAACTGCAAGAAATTTATTGTCAAATTGAACAACAAAAATGATCTTTAAAAAATAATTTAAATGTCACATGTAAACAAATCAAAAATATATATTAAAAAAAACATCTCTCCAAAAAATACATTAATACAAAATTGTTACATTGAACAACAAACATAATCTTTAAAAGTCACAACATAGCGGTAAATAAATCAATAATATACTTTAAAAAAAAATACTCTGAAAAAAAAAAACCTCTCCAAAAAAATACACTCATGGCGTCTGTGTGGTGGACGCTCCTTTTTCTCTATGGGCTCTTGCAGCCCTCTCCCTCCACGGTCACGTGCGCCGTAAACCACTTCCCCAGCGCCATTTCCACTTCTTTGCGGTTCACGTTTTGAGTGATTGCATTACTCTTCAGTGCACCTAAAAACAAAGGCAGCCACCACCGAAATCTCAGGGTAAAACCCTGCATTTGTAAGAAATTAACAAAAATGGCCAAAATGGGTTAAATAAAATATCCACCCAGATTCTGAATACTTTAGAGCCCTCCTCTCCCTGATTGGGAACTTTTATCAAATATCAAATGTAAACAATACCAGTTGTGGGCTGCACCTCTGCTTTTGAAATGAGAATATCCTGGCTAAACTACTGTGATATAAGCATTTGAAATTAACATCATTTGTCAATGTCTTGTAACATATCAGGGGCATTTAAAGGAAACTTTAAAGTCAATGTATGGAAACTTACGCCATATTTATGAACAACAGGGTACACCTCCTCCTGTCGCTCTCCTGGCTGGCAAGACAAATGAAATGAAATTAGACAAAAATTGAGCAAATCAGTATTCAACAGGACAGGAGCTTTCAATCAATAAAAAGATAAGTAACAAATGAACATAAAATAACCAGCTTACATGACACTAAGTGTGTGTGTGTGTGTGTGTGTGTGTGTGTGCTCAGAGCACACAGGGACATTAGTGTGTGTGAGCATCCACGATAAGCAAGGCTCAAGTGCTCATTTAAAAAAAATATAATAATTTACGCATTTTAATCACACTTATTTTTGCACCATGAACATTTCTCACTGAATGAGTTTCGGCACCGATTATACTGGAGCACCAACTAGCGTTCATGACTTCAGACAACAACAAACCACAGTGAACATGAGCGAAGAAGCTGGACGAGACCGCTTTGGTTGGCCCGTGGATGGGAAATTTTGTTTTAAAAAAATGAACGGATGTAAGCGTCGATGTTTTCTAATAGTCAGGGTTTCCAATGTTGTGAATGTACTTGCAAGTGTTGTGTTTTACTTAAAAAAAAAAAAAAGAGTTTACAGAAGGTCTACCTACCTATAAGCTACCTGAATTTCTGAAATGTACCGTTACGGTAACACTATACAATAAGGTTCGTTAGTTAACATTTGTTAACTACATTAGTTAACATGAACTAATAATGAACTGCACTTATACAGCATTTACTCATCTTTGTTCATGTTAATTTCAACATTTACTAATACTTTATTACAATCTTGTTAACATGCACTGTGAACTAACATGAACTAACAATGAACAGCTTTATTTCTATTAACTAACGTTAACAAAGATTAACAAATACAGTAACAAATGTATTACTCATGATTAGTTAATGTTAGTTAATACATTAACTAATGAACCTTATTGTAAAGTGTTACCAACGTTACTATATTTCTAAATATGCTATTGCTACACATAATGGCAAAAATTGCACTGGTCTGCTGGACTTGGTTGAACAGAAATAAACAATATTTTGTTGTTTAAGCTTATGTATTCAGTCATTATTCAATGGTATATTAAAAATCCATGTGAAAAAAATTACTTCTCACTGTTCCTAGGTCAAATAATTATATGCAATTAAAATGCGATTAATTAATTACAAAGCCTCTAATTAATTAGATTAATTTTTAATCGAGTCTCGCCCTATTTTTTATATTAAAGGGATACTCCACTTTAAAATAAAAATTCTGTCATCATATACTCACCCTCATGTTGTTTCAAACCTGTATGAATTTCTTTCTTCTGGTGAACAGAAAGGAAGATATTTAGAAGAATGTCAGTAACCAGACAGTTTCTGGTACCATTGACTTCCATAGTAGGAAAAAAAATATACTATGGAAGTCAATGGTACCAGACACTGTCTTGTTACTGACATTCTTCTAAATATCTTCCTTTCTGTTCACCAGAAGAAAGAAATTCATACAGGTTTGAAACAACATGAGGGTGAGTATGATACTCCACATCATATACTCACCCAAAGTGGAGTATCCCTTTAAAACTAATTTAAAAAAGTTTTTTTTTTACTTTCAGCAATTCTAGATATAAAACAAAACAGCTCCTTGGAGAAGGTCTTTAATTTGTTCCCACAGCGGTCAGATATTTTAACGAACACTTGGTCCATATTATTTTTGTCTTTTATAGTGTTCGTATTTTATACTTTTGAACTGTGAGATTGAATCTTTCTATAAATTGTCTCCTAATCAGGGTATATATATTTTTAGTAGTAATAGTTTATTTAAACATGTAAATACAAACATATACACACACAGTAAATCCTGTTGCTGATCTGTGGACACTGGATAGTTAATTCATGGCACAATGTTTCTTCCAGGTTTCCACGCTGTTTAACAACGGAGAAATGTGAATACTTCTCACTAGATCTCGCAGCGATGTTATTATGTTGTGGTCGCGCCGGCGTCTAGACTACTTTATGAGCGCTGCTGTGTTTACACCGGCAGACGCTGCGCAAACTACTTCCGGTGAAAATGAAGTGCATTCGTTTAGATATGGCGCCGCCCGTGATTTGGCGCGTTAACTTGTGTATATAATACCGTCTATGCTGAGCACAGCCAAATTGTCTCTGGCACAGCCAACTGCTGCTGGGCTCCTGTCTGTGCGTATGTCCACTGATTGATGACATACACCACAGACTGGAGACAGGAAAAAATATATATATACTACTCAGATTATTAGTTACTGTTACGGAATTATGTGTATGACATACACCACAGTTATTTGTAGGGATGCTTGACATTGATTTTGTACTGATATCCGATATACCAATATTGTCCAATGCTTAATTTCCAGATCAACGAAACCAGGGTTTCTGCAGGGTTTAATCAGTCAAATTTAAGACTTTTTATGACCTTTTTATGACCATTATGATTTGAATTTATGACCTACACAAATTACGATAAATAACTTCAGTCATTAAAATTCCTTTCAAAAGTCTTTATTATTGACTTTCATTGAAAGTAACAAGTTTTATTATGTAAAGAGTAATTCTATTATTTCTTACTTAAGATTAAGAAACTGAAGCCTTCGCCTTCTTTTTCTTGAGTATCAAGAACACAGAAACACTTAACAATTGTAAAATCAAATGTAAAGTTGGTGAAATATTAAAGAAAATATATTGATTTTCAGAAGGCTTTTATTTTGAAATGCCACATCAGATTCTTCTGAAATTTCCTGGAGAGCATCAGGAGGTCCTCTGCTACTCACCAGAAGTGGAATGACCCTTTGGCAATTAGTAGTTTTCTATAAAATCTAGTCTAAAATTTGGTACATCTTTAAAGAAAATTATGAATTTTCAGGGGGCTTTTATTTTGGAATGCCACATCAGATTCTTCTGAAATTTCTTGAGAGCATCATGGGGTCCTCTGCTACTCACCAGACGTGGAATGACTTTGGCAGCTGCAACTTTACTTTTAATCAATTAAATAAATTTGGTGTAAAAAAAATTCTGAATTATCAGGGGGCTTTTATTTTGTAATTCTGCATTAGACTGTTCCTAAATTACATGCTTTAATATTATTTTTACGTTTATTTGAAATTT
Source organism: Perccottus glenii (assembly GCA_024416835.2). Lineage (NCBI taxonomy): Eukaryota > Metazoa > Chordata > Actinopteri > Gobiiformes > Odontobutidae > Perccottus > Perccottus glenii. Next base: position 10,405,004 of record CM044548.2, read on the forward strand.
AACAAAAACATTGTTGTATCATTGCAACATCAAAGATACATTTTTAAAACTGAATTGATTATTGAGTTTGTGAATAATATATATTTATGATAAAAAACTGAATATTAACTGTCAAAACAGACGCAGCTGCCGAGAGTGGAAAATGTAAAAAACGAACATTCATCAGTTCGGGAGGACGTCTAGGCGCTGTTTCCTTGCATTACCGTAAAACAGCTAATACGGGAGCACTCCGAAATAAAGACGGGGCTGGCTTGACTGGTGTTTTGCGAAACGGGGATGGCTTGACCGCAGTATCCGAAACCACTGTGTGTGGCACTGGATGAGACAGAAACAGAATCCCGCGCTGTACTTGGACCGGGTAACGTTTGTGACGGAGCCGAACAAAATGACTGATCGCACGCACTCGCTGCAGGCTTTTCCGACTTTGCATGCGACTTCAAGGCTTTTATGCCTAAACTAGACATCTCCAACGTCTTCTTACACAGAGTAGGCTACAATAGGCTTGATACCGATTATTTGCGACGGGCTTAAGCCAGCTACTAAACGCACCGTCTTCGAGCCACAGATCATTAAACGTACATTTACCCATTGTGATCAATTAAACTAAGCAGTGACAGTATGATATATTCGGAGTATGATATTCGGAGTTCGCACGGGTTTCTGGGAAGTCCTTCTGACAAGTCTGTATGCTGCCGCATGGACCTTGTAGTTCTGGAGCGCTGTGATACCAGTGTGATACCACCCAGATTCCTCACACAGAACTACAACAGGCAAAACAAATTAATGCCATTGCCGCCGCGAGCGCATTTTGATGCAAGAACAAATTAATGGACGAGCATATCAATTTAAGACGTGACTAAATGTTTTTTATGACTTTGTATGGAAAAACCGGACGTTTTTATGACTTTTTATGGCCTTAAATTCTTATTGTTAAATGTATGACTTTTATGACTTTTTATGACCCATGGAAACCCTGCGAAACGCTGTAATATACTAATGTGTAGCTGGCTGCTATATCGAAATATCGGAAATGTGTTTAAAACTCATATCACCGTTATTGAATAAAAGTCTATCGTGATATATTTTATTGTCCAAGCTCTCCGCTGTTTTTCCTTTTGGTTAGATTCTACATCAGATTAAACAGCACAAACCAAAAATACAGACCACTGTACATAATCTGCAGGGTTATTTTTCTGGCAACATAATATTTCAACTTACCTCAATTTCTGAATGTCTGTTATGAAGTTCTCCTCGAAGTCACAGCTGGCAGCAGTCACAGTGCTTTCGAATGAGCAGTTAACGTTTTGAGCGCGAAACAAGGTCTTTGCGTACAGGCCCCTATAGATGTCCTAAGAACTGCCTGACCAAATAACAGTTAAATACAGTAAAATTCGTAAATTAAAGGATATGTGAGAGAATTAACAAACGTTAACTGCTTCGCTGGCTTCATTATGAATGAGCCTAATTAGGTGTTGTGTGCATAACAGACAGTGGTGGAAAGAGTACTGAAAATCTGTACTCAAGTACAAGTAGGCTACTGTTACATTGCTATTAAAGTGGTGTTAGAGAAATACTTAAGTAAAAGTACAATTTGTAAAAAAAAATATATATATACTACTCAGATTATTAGTTACTATAATATTACTATAAAATTACGGAATTATGTGTAGCCTAATTTCGTATAAAATATAAAAACCACTGATGTCACGTTTCTCCAGACTAGGGCTGGATGTGTGTTTTCCTTTACCAAAAGTTAAAACGCCAACAATCTATTAATCATTAATAATTGATAAGATACAAAACAAGTGTTTTTCCTCATTTTTTTCTCAAACAGATCTAATGTAGGCTACCTTTTACAGCCAACCAGTCATTGTTGGTGTATGAGCTACACCTTAATAGAAACACATATTACTCCTTGGTCCAAGGACATCTAACAACACAGAAGTGACAGATTGATGATGAGGCCTCCTGCAAGTCCTTTTCTAACAAATATTGAATTAAAGTTTCCTAAGAGGTAATAATAAATGTATCATATTCATGTCCATAAAGGGACTAGCTGTCTGTGAGCTATTTGGCCTCATCTTCAAAAATGAAGTACCATAAAATTTCGAATAGGATCCCAGAGTTTTATTTGACCAAATAGACCATTGTGACAGGCATCTATGGGATATGGATAACCGTATGGGGTTATTTGTAGGGATGCTTGACATTGATTTTGTACTGATATCCGATATATTAGCCGATACAGATACGAAACATATGATCGTTTATAGGCTTACTGCCCACTGTTCCATGACTCCTTGATACTTGAATGTTTTGAAGGACTAACCCGGTAGGCTAACTGGGTGCTTACTATCCCTTCGAGAGAAGATGCCAACTGAACATTTCTTTGACTGAGGTAAACTGAAAACAAATAGCCACACAAGAACAAAAATTCAACTCATTCCACTCATTGGGGCTTAGATCTGCCCTGCTCAAGAATTTATTTACTCTACAAACCCTGTGTTTATTCTGGCTGGCCAACAGCAACACCCAAATTTTGTCTGCATTTGAGAGGAAACGAGCTTTCCAATAGGGTATAAAATTACATACTTTAGTCATTTTAAACCATTTCAAAAACCGATACCGATATTTACCGATATTGAATTTTAAAGCCAATATCGGCCGATAATATCAAGTTTCCCTAGTTATTTGTCTAAATATGTGTTTCCGCCCCAAGGGACAGGCGTCTGGGACTTGGCTATTATTTGAAGTGTTACGGTAGGCCTGCAACCTTTCTGAGAGTCCACTAATCAGCATAATTCAACACAGCGTAAACTTTGACCTATTTTGATGCCATGACTTCTGCCATGCAGGACCCATGTGTTCCCAGTTCAAACCCAAACAGTAGGAAGTACTGAATCTCAGTACTTAAGTAAAAGTACAAATAACCAGAGACAAATTTACTATAGTAAAAGTAAAAGTACCACAATGACAACAAGTAAAAGTAAAAAGTACCTGATTTTAAATGTACTTTAAGTATTAAAAGTAAAAGTACTTGCATAACAATTTATTTTCTTAATGTCGATATTCTAATAAAAAAAAACAGTATGGGCTGTGGTATTTTAATTAAGTTAGTTTTGGGTTAATGTAATTGTGCTTACCCTCTGTGGCCCATTTTACATTCTGACTTACAATAATCTATCAGGGTGATCTGCAGAGTTACTGTAAATATCATCAGCAAAACCAACAGAGAAGAAAACATCTTTAAAATATTTTCAATAGCACTGGGAAGAACCACCTTATATAGGCCTACAGGCGGCATATAGATATTTTTAATAGATATTTTTTGTCCATCCATTTCAAATCATGAATTTCTTCTGAAGAGATCATTTTACATGATGACATATTTATTTAAGGCTTTTATTCATAAACTTTGCTCAATTACCATTGCAAATCTCACCTAAATGTTTGCTCAGAGTATTTGTGTTTTATATTGGGATAATTTTGTTATAATTCCACAAGATATATTGTTTTTAATATATTTTATAATGTAATTATTTCACAGATAATCTCCAAATGAATGTAGAAACCACATAAAGGCAGTCTATTTTAAATAATTGTTTAATAACATATTTTATGAATTTATGCAGTTCTTTAATTCTGCTGTCACTGCTGCACGTGTGGATCTCATCGTGTCCCATTTTCTCACAACTCTTTACGTTCATTTAAGACTTTATTTAACTAATTTAAGACTGCTTGCGTGCTGCTGGTGCTTGGCGTCGATTTGGCGTCCCTGTGTGTGTGTGTGTGTGTGTCAGCCGGACATTCACGGGACATTCAAAGACTCTTGTCTTTTCAAGCTTGCACGGTTTAAAAGAAGAAGAAGAACGTCATTATATAATGTAACGCTAGCCAAAGGATGACACGCGCAGCCCGGTTGGGAAAAGCTGATCGATGGCAACCAAACTTCACTGGTGAGTGTGACGGACAATCAGGAAGACGTTTTGGCCGGGGGAAAACTGATCAGAAAATCTAGCAAACGTGTAGAAATGTAGTAGAGTAGAAAGTAAAATAATTGCTGCAAAATGTAACAGTAAAAGTAAAAGTATGCACTATTAATTCTACTTAAGTAAAGTACAGATACGTGAAAAATGTACTTAAGTAAAGTAACAAAGTATTTGTACTTCGTTACATTCCACCACTGAACCCAACTTAGCACATATCATGCAGGACCCATATATGTGTTCCCAGTTCAAACCCATGCCCACTTTGCCCATAAATGCACCATGCAGGACCCATAATATGTGTTCCCAGTTCAAACCCATGGCCACTTGGCCCATAAATATGCCACGCAAGACCCATTTATATGTTCACAGATCAAACCCATGGCCACTTGGCCCATACAAATTCTATGCAGGACCCATATATGTGTTCCCAGTTCAAACCCATGAGCACTTGGCCCATTAAAAATTCTATGCAGGACCCATATATGTGTTCCCAGTTCAAACCCATGCCCACTCGGCCCATAAATGTGCCATTCAAGACCCATATATGTGTTCCCAGATCAAACCCATGCCCACTCGGCACATAAATATGTCATGCAGGACCCATATATGTGTTCCCAGTTCAAACCCATGGCCACTTGGCCCATAACAATGCCATGCAGGACCAATATATGTGTTCCCAGTTCAAACCCATGGCCACTTGGCCCATAACAATGCCATGCAGGACCCATATATGATTTCCCAGATCAAACCCATGCCCACTTGGCCCATAAATAAACCATACAGGACCTATATATGTGTTCCCAGTTCAAACCCATGCCCACTTGGCCCATAACAATGCCATGCAGGACCCATATATGTGTTCCCAGTTCAAACCCATGGCCACTTGGCCCATAACAATGCCATGCAGGACCCATATATGATTTCCCAGATCAAACCCATGCCCACTTGGCCCATAAATAAACCATGCAGGACCCATATATGCGTTCCCAGTTCAAACCCATGCCCACTTGGCTCATAAAAATTCTATGCAGGACCCATATATGCATTCCCAGTTCAAACCCATGCCCACTTGGCCCATGCCTGTCCCTTATGGGGCCCATGCAATCAGCTCATATGGGCTTCCTATGTGGGACTCATACTACAAAACCTACATGGGACCCACTGATTTCACCCAGCCAAAGCCCATGCCCACATGGTAACCATGGAACCCGTACTTAACCCATCTGGGCCCCACATGTCATTGCTGGCTGGGGTGGCTTTCAGGCATCACTGACACTCTGTCCAAGCGCTGGACCAAGAACCACTGATTGGAGCCTGTGGTTTGTGGTATAAATGTATGTGTGAGTCTCATACACACACCAAAGCAGACCAAAGCCCTCAATCACTGGCTCTCGGTCCAGTCTATGCCCCATGTTCCCGGGTTGAGTGACACGCTGCATGCAGAGTACTCATTAGAATCTATGTTTCACAAGCAAAGCAGGGATAGTAAATCGTTCAGGCCTCAATGTTGTTATAGCTGGCCCAAACAGGCTGTTCTCTGTCTACTTTGGTGGAGTGTAATTGTGGATTTCATGTCATTTTTGGCAACTTTGAAAAAAGAAAAATCAAAAAACAATGTAAACTATTGGCTGTATTGAGCAGGACCACATCAGCTTGTTCAAATGTTTTTAGGCCCTCTGCTACTTAGAGACCAACAAAACATCATTAGAAAACACAAACATAGCATTTATGTTTCCAATAACCTCTAAAAGTGGAGCGTGCCACTGGGATGTGGTATACTTGTAGTACAATGTTATGTGATCCCTCATGTCATGGTCAAGGCCCTTGCTCTGGTTGAGATTGTCTCCCAATGGCATACTTCAAAATCAGATCAGCTTTTTAGAAATGTTACATTGTATCCACGCCTCCCATGTCTAAAAACATCGCCCTTTGTTTGCTCATGTTTTCCCTCTCCTTTGTGGATGAGTTGGCTCTGAGCGTGTAATAGAGCACATTCTGGCCAAGTGGAGCGGCCTGCTGTGACCAGATCAGATATGTGCTCCTGATTATGAAAGTCCCTTTTAGTCACTGACAAACATTGTAATAAATGTGTCCATAAATTGAATTTGGGGCTTTTGAAAAAGAGCAGGAATAACTAAGGAGCATTTCAGCTGATTGTCTCCAGCCGACATGGCAGCGCTTCAGTGGGATTCTGGGGGGAAAACTGATCCCACTGCGGTGTGGTTGGAGGGCCACAAATGGGATGCGGAGGGGAGGATATGGGATGGATGCCCAGCCAAGCAAAATAAAGACTGCTTTATTGCTATTCAGAAAATCATTTGATTAGATTTGCACAAATAAGAAGATTGAGAGCATTCTGTGGAGTGAATGTCTGTGTGTATGTCTGAATGTAATTGTGTTTGTGAATGCATGTGTCTAAGCTTTCAAGACCTTTTACACTATCTCTGATGGATCCTGCACAGAAGTGACTTTTTACTGACAGTCAAAGTGCATGTATAGTTACCAACTTCTCACATTAACACTACACACTGTGGTTTACAGTGCACTATGAAAAAAAAACTCTTTATATCAGACCATGGTCTTTCATAAAACAAATAAAATTTTGAACTTGGCAGTCAGTCTGAAAAAATAGCATTCTATCATAAACGCAAACTTAGAGAAATTTGCTGTTGATGACATGTTAAGGAATCTGCACCTGTCTTTAATAATACAAAACTGGAATTAAATAATAAAAAAGAAATCAAATAATAAATAAACATGTTTTTTCATTCATTCATCTTTTTTTTTTGTCATTCATATTCTACCGCTTAGTCACGTAAGGGGTCATGGGTGACTGGAGTCTATCCCAGCAGCTTTGGGCCTGAGGCGGGGTACACCCTGGACAGTGGCCTGTTAGTCACAGGGCTGACATTTAGAGACAGGCAGTGACAGACAACCATTCACTCTCACATTCATTCACTAGGGACACTTTAGATTTGCCAATTAACCTGTACATGCATGGTGGGAGGAAGCCGGAGTACCCAGAGTTGCATTAAAACTTTCCAAAATTCTCAAGGTGAGAATTGAAGAATTACTTATAATTGTTATGTTAAAATTGTTACACCTTAGAACAATGTTGTTTCTTTAATCTGGCATAAAGCAGGGCCATTTAAACTTGAATGAAATGAATAATAAAAAAGTTATGAGTAATAAATGAATAAATAGCAGATATGACTAATTTAGCATAGTGCTGACCAATCAAGGATGCAGTGAACAAGTGCTTGCTAGAATGTGGCCCTGGTCAGTCATGAGGGAGGCACACAAGTTCTCAGATTGGTGTGACACACGTAAATTAGCCCAGAGAGTCACACGTCCCCATGTGTTTGCCAGGCCTGTCCTTTCGGCTTGATTCTCAGAGGGACGTGAAGTGACGGGCTAGAAGGTTCTCCGGGGGCAAAGGGCAGCCTGAGTCATCGCCAGGCAACAGGCAGGAGCTGCCACAATCCCAGATTAGAACGAGTCACCTCACATCATGTTGTGAAACTGTTCCACTTCATTATTTATTCACTCTAGACATCTGTCTTGGCAGAGCAATTCACAGTGTGATTTTTATCACTTGACTTTTTCATTTGCTCATATCTCCGTCTCACTCTGTCTGTCTTTTTCACCTTTTTTTTCTCAATCTGACAATTTTGTCTTTCTTTGAAATGTTCTGACTCACCAGCTGTGATCTCTATGAGCTGTCTCCTTGCAGTCTGTGTGCCTCCCAAGTACGACCACAGAATGGTTCATCACTTCGATTACATGTAATTTCCTAGGTTTTATAAGGTACATTTACTCACCCTACAATGGTTTGAAGGCTGTTCTTTTCTACAGGGTTCACAGTATCTTTCGTTTACATCACTGTCCTCTTTATGGAAACCATTATCTGGTGTTGGGATGTGCCAAGTGTAGGCCTCAGACCCCTTTAGATCTGGATAACATTATGAAAGTTGGATTCACATAAAAGAATCAACCACTCTGAGTTATCAGAAAGCAATATTACAGTAGGACCGTGTCTCAACATTAAGTCTTGGTAGCAGTCAAACCACATGGCTCGTCTGACCTAGCATACATCTACAAGGGGTTTACCTGCCTACGGCTTCAAGTAAGGCGGAACATATTTGCAAGTTAAAGCTAGTGCAGCCAAAAAGTACCTTCACTCTTCCTGCTCTCTCCCACAACAAAGCAAAATACAAAATACAAAACACAAAACATAAAACCTTCAACTGCTAGCTCTAAAGTCAGTGTTACGCTGATGCAGCTTGTGAATCATTTCCCTATTTTCTATTTGTGTTTTCCAGCAATAGAATAGTCACTTTCCCATTATCACTTTCCACTGCCACTGATTAAATGTTGACAAGCTGCTTAGACTAAACATTATTCGAATAGGAGCAATCCCCTCCTTAAATGCTTGCATGTGATTGGCCATCATTAAATTTGAAAATTCTCTACTATTAAAGGTCGTAAGGTCTTGTTTTTTTAACAGTACTACATACTATTAGGTGAATAAACAGTGTAACCCTCTTTATGTTATCACTTAAATGTTGTAGAGGAAATCCTGTTAGACAATGAATTTCTAAAAATAAATTGCCATTAAACCATTCTAACTGGCTCCTTGTGTTAGCGATATGCTTTGCACCATTACAATCAGTCTCACTTATGCTGTTATTCTAACTCGTGTTTCTTTCACATTCTCTTTCACCTCAATAAAAAGAAGCCAATAAATCACTTAGCCGCCGCTGTGGGTTTGGGCTATTGGTGTTGGATAGAGTGGACCCACTATCCCAACCAGCTGAGTAGACATGACTCTGAAAGCATGAAGAAAAAAACTTCCCCGTTCCCCCTCACTCACTCACCAAAACCAACATGGTGAAAATTACATTTTGGTTGAAGAGGCTAATAAATCTTGGCTTGAACGTGGCTGGAGACGTGGAAAAGAGCCCTGGGTTGGCGGCTGTCGTCTCAGTGATGTGGACGGCCCGCTGGGGGAAAGGGGAAGCCACATAAGAGGAGGTTTGTGTTAGCGTAGAGTAGATGAGGTGCAAGGGGAGTCAGTGGGAGGATAGAAGACTTTAAAGTGTATGTGGATTATGGGGAGTGATAAGTCCAATGTTTGGTGTTTCTGGCTGAGTAAAGCAAGTCACTAATAGGTTTGATTCAAAAAACAGGTTTACTGCGGCTTATAGCAAGTACAGACAACATGTCATACACTTCAAGGTAACATCTCATTAGAATGCTGCAGGAATGTAGTTTTATGTGCAACAATTATGACACTAGGTTCCTAAGAATAGCGTAAAGGAAAACAAAACTTTCAACTGTTCAGCTGAATTGCTGAGCCTTTGATGTAAAAGTATCTTATTCCAAGTCACTATAGTTTGCCCAGCAGTTGTTCACCATGGGCCGCTTTGCTGGGAATGAGATGTGTAATGCCAGCAGCAGTTTGCCAGGCTTAATTAAAACACATATCTACAAATCAGTCACCAATTGTAACACCCAGAAACATTTGATGCAATTCACAAACAATTTGACAAAAAAAAACTGTGTTTACTGTGAAAGCTTTTCATTTTCAGTGCAGTCCCGCAAAACAAACACTGGTTAGAGTTCTGTTTGATACAGCAACATTCATGTTTATTTTGCCATTTACATGTTGCAAAAATTGAGGCATTGGAGGCCATAGTAATAGAATCCAGATTTTGACTTTATTTAATTTGTAGCTCTGCATGGAGTCATTTTGATTGAGATTATAGTCCTGTATAAACTGCTGCAGCTTGTGTCACTCAGGGTGAAATTTCTTTCTGACATTGTTGTGCTCTAGTCATCTGGATGTGCTTTTTGGTCTACAATGGTCTTTATCTACCACTCTACTATTCTATTTTATAGTCAAGGATAGAAATGAAGAGTTGTTGGTGATTTTCTAATCTCAGATTTACCACAGATGGCAAAAGTAAATTGGTGATTGGTAAATCAAAACATTGACACACACATTATATAGATTTAAGTGTCTTGTTTTGTAGTTCAGAAATAGTTGATACAGCAGCGGAGAAAACTGCCGTGGAAATGTGGAGATAATCCCTGTGGCTCTTAGAGCACAAAAGCGGCTGAAGAACACCTGTCTGTCACTGATGGATCCCCTCCTTCCAAAGCCCAGATGGATCTTATGAGCAATGGGCCCCATCATAACTTTATCCTTATCCTCTTTCCCATTAACACTAATGTTTTTTTCTGCCTTAACCCATTTTCCCCCATATTCCCTTACTGTGCATGTCTAAATTCCAGTAGGGGGTGGGTGTAGAACAGGGAAAAAGGGGTTGGGGTAGTTCTGTTGGAAGGCCAGCTGTGTGCCAGCTGCGTGCCAGTAGAACGCTGACTGGTGTGGAGAAAAGCTTATTATCTCCCACATGCACATAACCATGGCTCTCAGTTTTCACACCCTTAGAAATCAGACAGTCAGTCAGTCATATTCTGCTAAAATCATCACTCTCTCTTCAATGAATGTGGTCATCTTGAGCACAGTTAAATATCTATAACACGCACTCCAAATGCTTCATACTAATGTGACGTTTGGTCAGTGAGCCATCTGATGGTGCCCTTTAGAGAGCACCAGCTGTGCAAAATATAGGCTTTAAACCTTCTGTCAACTGAGAAAAAGTACATCATTTATAAATTGGTTTGACTCAAGACTAAAACAAGCTGCTTATAATCTGTTTAATTTGTTGAAAGGGTTTCATGGCTCAACCGTGTTACATTCCAGAGAAATGGTGGTGTTTTCAACTACAATATTCTCACTAATATGAGAAAAAGCAGAAACTGAGTTTGGAAAATTCTAACAATTTTGACCACAGTTACTGCATTTGTTTTTTGGATTAGTCTCTGTGTTATTCTTTGCAATTGTTACAGCAAAGTCTTTTATTCAGATTTTACTAAATTTGGGACATAACATACAATCTGTCAATGCATTTTGTTATCAACCTAGAGGTGTCTATGATATTGCTCAGTATTTGTTTTATATATCAAGAAATAAAGTGTCCAGTCTACATTTTTAGGGGTCAATGGTCAAATCAGGAAGGATGGTTTTAAGCCTATAAAACAAGTATTACATGAAACAACAATACTAAAAGTACCTCTAACACCACTAATGCAAATTAGATTCTGAGTCGATTTGAAGAAACACTATGTACATTTTTATCATAAAAACATGGCCTAAAGTCATTCATCAAATTCACTTTGCCATCTTTTATACATTTGGTGCACCACCATGTCTCTATTGTGTTTCGCAAACTGGGCACATTAAATAAGAATACATATCTTAACAGATCAACACAACTTTCCACAAATCAGATTTACATAACATACATATTCAAACAGCAGTTCCAGACAGAACCCTGTAGTAGACCCACAATTTTTGAAATTTGTGTGGGCTTGCTAGCAATTGGTAATTGACTAAAGAATGCAACATTTCCCTTCACACCCCTTATCTCCACTCACACACATGTGTAGCATTTCAGCCTGGCCTCTATATGCCACCCTTTGCATGTCACCATTTCTGACAGACCAAACTAAACAAGTCATTAGAGCACCTCTTGGATGGTCTGTACACACAGTCTTATGTGTCTGCTCTCAGTCAGCCAGCCCACTGCACAGCTGCTGGACGCCTCTCACTGCTGGTAGGATATAAGCAATTAGCAGGGAAGACCTTTTAGCTCTGCCAGCTGATTTGTGTCCAGCTTCTGCATATGCCTGTAATTCACTCCGACATTTCATCTCCTAACTTGTCACAGTCTTTATTATGTATCACCACAATATAAACAATAATGATAAAGTAATAATCAAATTGGAGGCAATATAATCATGGTGTTTTCCCATACGCTGATGTCCACTGGTTGAACCGGTGGGAGACAGCTGATAAGTGAGCTTTCTTGTGTGTGGAGCGGAGGTCTCTGGAGAATGAGTGGAGGCAGCCGGGGGGAGTCTTCCCAAGTCAGCCCAGGGGAGATAGATGACAGTTACACTACCCTCCGGCCAATTAACTGTCATTCTAGCTGTTGGTTTAACTTGCTGACCTTACCTCTTCTCCACTGTTTGTCTTATCATTTCCGCAAAAGAGAACCTCATCTGTGTATGTAAAGCTGACCGCTGACCTTCAGGGAAGAGAGGAACAAAGGTCACAGTTCATCTGCTGTATATTTCTTCTGCACGACAGCAAATATGGCACGGGGCTCTTCAGGGAATTAGGAGGAACGCTAGGGGAAAAGTCCTGTGGGATTGAAAGAGAGCTATCTGTTATTACTTCCAATTACTCCCCAATCTCCCGCTCTATCTACCTGTAAAATGACATTAGATATGGCTGTTCTCATGGTCTTTTGGAGATGAAGGCTGTGCTTCTTAGTGATGAGGCCCATGGGAGCTTCAGGTCCACACCACTTACCCTTAAGTTATTAGCTAACTGAGCAAATTCACAGATCTGAGTGAGCTATGTAAATTTCCTCAATTGCATGGATTTAGACTTTTGACAGCAAGCACACACATTAACGGGAGGGAGCTGAACAGGGCCGCCATGTTTGTGTCTTAGTGAGCGTAGTTTTGAATAGAAGCAGAGTTCCATTGAGTGCTGCTGTCTTAGCATGACAACAGAGCGGGACGGGCTGTACGGCGGCACACCCCTCTCTGTTTGCAAGACGGCCACTTCATTGTGCCCTTGTCTTCACTGGTGGACAAAACCCTGGAAAGCCTACACAGCTGGAGGTGGCAGGTTCCATTTAGGTTGAATACTTAGCTTGTTCAACCACTTCACTGCCTTGTGAGTCACAAGAGCCCACTTCCTACTTCCTGTTCCCCTAGAAGAGACGGGCAAAAGATGTGACTTTATATTGTGCAAATGGAAAGCAGTGTCTCCATTGTGTTTATTATGACTTCTAACTGTTCACTTAAGATGCCATAAATAAACGGAATGCAGCATCAGCACAAAAATCCCAATGTAATTAGATCACATTGATTAGTGGCTTGCTTGATCACCATAGTTTTCTGTAATCACTTTGAATTGTAAAAGCATGACGTTTTCTTGACTCTAATCCCGCAGTCAGGTAAGGACGTAGGTGGAATAAATTTACACATTTGACAGGTCCAGGAAGTTGTTCAACATCTATAATAGATTCTCTGCAGGTCTCCCTTTTTGTATTTGTACCATAATTTTTGATTCTACCAAATAAAGAATCCACAGGGCAAATTGGATAAATCTGCCAGTATTATTATACGTTATAACAATCAAGCATGCCACTAGGCCTTTCATTCACTAATAAACACTCACAGAAGCCTTGCCTGAACACACACAAATACACCAACACATTCACACAGTGGCGGTGCAGGCCTTGCCGCCACTCATTTGCATGGCAATACCATTATCTGTCTGTGGGGTGTCGTGCCTGGAGTGCCTGACAATGCACCTGACAACAAGTTTATCTAATGAGAAAGAAAACTTTAGACAGGAGCCTTCTCTTTTTTTGTATATTTTGAAGTGCTCGCTGAAAAACCAGGAAGCATGTCACTCTTTCCAGTCTGATAGAAACCATTATTTATACTGCGATGAAACCCATGGTAAACACTTCAGACAAACATTATTTTTTTACAACCTTTTTCAGGCTGTCTGTTTATGTCGTCTTTACCATATCCTTCTATTTTATATTTATTTTGATGTGTTTATTTTAGCTATAAATATTGGATATTGGATTGTATGTGGACACATTACGATAGACTTTCAGGCATAAACGATTATGGAGCCTATTGGCTGACCTGAAGAGAATCAATAGCTGGGTTTACAACTTAGACACTGGTAGGCATCATCATTACGCAGCACAACCCTCTCACCTGCTGTTATCGACCCCTCGCTCCGGTTTACAGCGGCAGCGAGCAACACTCGGCTTGTCGGATGATGTCATATACACTTGTGTCTGTGAGTGTCTGGTTTGTAGCAGCATGGCAAACAAAACCTGTCTGGGTCATGCAGTAATGCGGCTGGGATGTGAATAGCCCTATCTGCGCTATCCGTGTTTGAATAAATCTCTAGTGGTGGTGTGTTGTGAAATATAGCTCCATGATAAGTTGGAACAGCCGTGTCCATTGCTGGTAAAGTCTGTTGTTCCTTTGTTGGGCTGATAAGAATGCTCGGCTGTGGGTGACAAAACAATCACAAACATTTCCCACTCCTGTATGATGATTAGCCAGAAATATTTGGAATTCTCCACACTTTAACACTGAACCATGCTTTTCTGCTTTTAAAATGATGTTATTCATATCTAGTCATTATCAGAGGTAGTGGGCAGAAAGTCACCCAAAAGCCCAAAATAGGGGCCGTCACTTAATTCACTAACTGTTTAGTTTCAAGTAGATTTGACTTTATATGGAAAGTATTACAAAATGAAAATAATGCTGTTTATTTTTCTCCTGTACAGGCATCAGGTGCAAACTCTTGCAGCCATTACTTTTATACTGAGGCTTATTAAAGATGCGTCATGGATCTTGATTCAATTTCATTTAGCTGTAAACTGCGAGTGGAAACTAAATCAATCTTGCCTCTCATATTACCCAAGAGAGACCTCCGTAAGTTAAAGACATTAGACTTTTTTATAGACTTTCGTGTTGGCACATAAGTGAAAACAGTATATGAAAGTGTAGCTCATATCTTTAGCGTGTGCTACTGATAGGGAGGTGATGGATTTAGCCACTTGGGCATTGTGAAAATGAACTAGTACTAAAGGGGATGTGGATCAGAGAGAAGGACAGCGCCGGTGATCACCGTGAGACTTTTCTGCACACACCACATCCCTGCCATAGCTTACTTTACATTACCATTATTAAAAAAGAGAGGAGCCTCTTAATAAAGTCTATTAATCACACCAAGGGAGTCAGTTCATTGGTTCACCCTCTTGAGAGGGTCTCTAATCAATCAAACTAGCTGCTAATGTATTCATGGGAGATGTAAGAAAGGACTTGTTTGACAGTGTTCCAAGGAGGAAGAATTTATTAAGTTCTCTTTACCAGTCCTAACGAGTCATGAGAGAACCCCTCCCACACCAACCCACTCTGACCTCATCCCCTTTGCCTGGAACTGTGAATCAAAGAGCCTTCATAATGTATGAAGTCTGTACAAATATTGGAAATGTCCAAAATATGTCCTCTCATTAACAGTGATGAGTGAAAGTCGGAGTATTGGCATTTGTCAGATACGCTCTGAGTGTAAAGGCACTGTTGTACAAGGCCTCCGCTGTGTTGGGTGATGTAGAGACATCACTCTCCTGCGATCCTCTCAGAAGACGGAGAAAATGTGTCTTATTAGTTCACGCAAGGTGGCGAAATTCTGTGCTACACCGCTGACTAATGTACAAAGCTCCATGAGCAGAGTGCTGATGGTTTGCTGGAGCCCTGTTAGTGACGTATGAAAGGGTGTGGAGAAGGGACATGAGGCTGGTAAAGTCACACAGCTGTTGGAAGCTCAAGACGCTAGGGGCCAAAGATATTTTAGCTAAATTATGAAAAATTGGAAGATGTGAACCATAATAAGATAATGTACTGAAGCTTTGATTGGTAATTACGTACTAAAATCATATTGTGCAGGGTAAAAATGATTAATTTAATTTATTCAAGAGGCTTTAAAAAGCCCATGGTGGCTTTGCATTCTCCCAAGGAAAACCTAAACGAGAGCTATGCCTGGCTTCAAAGCTACATTTCCATAATTGTCCTGTAACTCGGCTCTGTCTAAACGACCTTAGAGGGGGCTGAGAAAGGCACAATCTTTCAGCTGGGTGAACGGCAAAAAAAAAAAGCCCTGTCCAACGCCTCTCCTCCCTTTGGCCTGTCAGCCTGTCGCCCCTCTCCACTTGTTGCCTTTTGCATTGAGTAAAAGAATTCCTCTCTGTATCCTCCATCAACAAAAGGCATGAAATCAGTGCCCTCCCTTTTTCCCGCTTCAGCCTCAGAGAATGTCACTCCTTCTGGGCCTTTTGTCCTTTTCTCAGACCCACAGAAAACACAACAACCCTCTCCCCTTCTAGCCTGGCTATTCTTTAACATGTTCCCGCTGCACTTTCACTCAGACTGAATAATGAGTGCTATAAAACATGCAACGCAGAGAAGTTGCATATCTTTGACCAAGACAGGCCTTTCTTTTCATAACAAGTTGCAGGGCCTGTAAGCTCGCATATATGGCAGCATGTGGTGTGGGGGACATGTGTTCCCAGAAAGCAGATCCCCACTCGTCCTCGTGCTAACACCCACACAGGACATGTATAAAAGGGCAGCCCCCTCGCTCAGGGTATGGGATACAGGGGCGCGGTCAACAGTGGCTCATAAAAGGATTAGTCCAGCGCACAAAGACAGTGGGCCACTTCTAAGCTGCGACTAGATCCACAAAGGAGGTGACATTTGCCTGTCTCGGTGCAGGAGGGGGGTGTGGCACAATGTCCAGGCTGGGGGTAAAGGGGCAAGAAAAAGAAGAAGAAGGAGGAGGTGATACTGACAGAGGGCCTGGACGAGGTGAAAACACAAGACTGACCCTTTTTGATTTGGACTTTCACAAGCCACCACTGGCCAATGGGCTGCTCTAGTGTTTATTTACTCCACTCGTTTGCTTCTCTGATGGCTCCATTGGCCCAGGTCTTGAATTGCCTTGTACTGCCTTCTGCCAGATTAGTGGCCAGCACCACAAACTGATTGTGATTCCATTTTCTTTTTGGAAATGCCATTATGTAAAATTAAACAAGGATGTATGCTTAATTTTAATTTTTACACATAATATTGAGTCATATAATTTATTATGAAAACGTCTTGTTGTCCTTTAGTTCTTTACCTTTAGTTTTTGGCTATATACACACATGCATTGATTAATCAACACGAGGTTTCTCCAGTAATGCAAATCCTATCTTTATAGTGCAGAGAATGTTTTACTATAAAACTGAATTTATTCATTATTATTCATTATAGAGATGATGTATTAAGGTAATTATCAGCAGGGGCATTTCAAGAAGTTCAGAATTATCACTTTTTGTATTAAATCCTACACTTTTTAGATATATTTTTGGAATGCATACATATAAGTAATATATTTACATTGATCAATTACGTTAAAAAACAAGCTTACCGTTGCAGGACTTACACAACTGGTATTTTATCCGCTCTTTAAGTCTAGAGCCCATTGCGAAAAAATGAAATTTACAAACATACAATTTTAAATCAGACGGATATCACAACTAAGAGAACGCGTAAATGTTGATTGATGTTCATTAGTGAGAACAAATGTACGCATCCCACCCTGCTCTGCAAAGCAGGCCCCTCGTGCATACGCGCCTGTGTAGCTCTGAGCGAAATGTTAGCTAATGCGTTCCATTTCCTTTGCAACAGGGAGCAGGGTGGACACGTATGGCGACATAAGCACGATTACTTTGTTTCTGCCGAGGCATTTTAATCCCTAATTTCATGCAGTGATCAGAGGCGAGACCTTCAGCTCCACACACAGCGACACGCAGGCTTAGACACACACAGAGGACCACTGTCCCTTCGGTGGCAGTTCAGCTCAATCCCTCTTTATCGTGGTTTCGTCTTGTCCGATTAGAGCAACCATACTGTAGACAGTGCGCGGTGAAATAACGCCCCTCGCGACTCTTTACGCACTCCCTTTAAAACTCCAACTTACACTTGTTTCCGACGTCATTGAAGCATCTTGTAGCCTACTGTTTTTCATCTTTATATTTTTGCATTTTTCTTTCAGTTAGTTTTATTTATTTGACTGGCAACTTAGAATTTTTGTAATATGTAAAGCCGGTCATTCAAGGCCAATTCTCACTTAGGAGGGGGCAAGAATATGAACAAGAAAAAGAGTGGTCCAACATCAAGCAGCTGGCTGATTGCTCTTATTAATATGCATGACGCAGTTAGATGAGGCTCTGAAGGCAGATAATTGATTAGACAGGAAGGCAACATGGTGAGAAGAGCAGCGAACGGCTCCAGAGTGTTCCCGCGGCTGAGCTGGGGTTGGTTTTGAAAGCGCAGCTCCAAGCCCAGCGAGGATACAGACATGCTGGCAATAAAGTCCACATGTAGGTAGAAACAGGCTAAGCGCTTTTTCTGCTGCATTGACTTCTATAATGGATTAAATAGACTATTCTACTCAAGGAATGTATGTTTATTTTGTAATAATGTAACTTATTTTTTTAATGACCTATTGATTTCTTGTATTCAGGTAAAATGATATAAGTTGTTTAACTAATGCAAGCGAATTAGACTAAGAATAAAATATTGCATTTTGTAAACTGACAAAATCTAGACGTGACTTTACTTTACTGAATCTTTTATTTTACGATTTTATAGCTTTTTATTTTATTTACTTTCTTTAAATCAAAGCAAAAAGACTTTTACGATTCAAATGCCCCAAAATAAGCTACATGCGTAAACATTCAATACAAAATCTGACTTTGCTTAATATTCCACGTTAGAAATTACGATTAGGCTATATTAATGCGAGGTTCTAATGACTTTTTAATTCTACTTTTTCCCCCCCCCATTTTGCATTGATAAATTACAAGTGGACAATATTGTAACCACCCTAATCATTTCTATTTCTACCACAAGAATCACAATAAAGCATGTTTAAGCGTAGGTTTGACAAAGAAATCACAATCTTAACCCATCATTGCGAGGAATGGAATAATAAAGACATAAGTTGCTGCTGTAGCTTGAGGAGTGTGGATAAGAGCACAGGAGCATGCGTGACGCCGGGCGACTGTAGAGGGAGCTCCAACACAAAGTTTACATTAAGTTCCTCTGATAAGAGCTCATGCAAATGATAAGATCGCAGAGGGAGAAACAAAATAAATGATGGCATTATTAAAGACACGCTGACGATACATTACAATTAAAGCGCACAGTAAGGAGAGTAGAGGAAGAGAGGGCTCAGTGTGATGTATGTGAGAAGCCAATGCGCTACAAATTGCGCATGATGAGATCTGGGAGTTGCACTTCTACAAAGCCTAAATCCCTCTTCAGGATCAACTCAAACCGCTGTGACCGAGCCACAGTGATGCCACAGCAAGTCATTTATTACTTAAAGTCTCTTCAAACAGCGCGCTTTTTTATGAGAAATGAATGAGGTGCAACTAATGCACACTCCGCTTCCATAGGGACAATCCCACAACATTAATATCTAAACATATGCCACAATTCTGGCTAATTTTCATTAAATCCCCACTCTATAAAGTGTCGTAATATTAATACATAATAAGAACAGGCCCAATCATAATAATCCTCGTCGTATATTGACTTTTAAGTGACATGGAGCATGTACTTCGCTGTCCACTTCCATCAAATGGGCAAAAGGAAACGCACCTGAAACAATCCATAAATATCCCCTAGTGAGCAGCTTTGAAAAAACAACGTTGTCTTAAAGTTGCAGCAGTTCATTTATTAGCCAAAATATAGACTTTTTGTACAATTTGGTTCACAAGTATGTACATATTCTTAACTTTATATACAAAATGTTTGAACATCAAATCCTCACAGAACTTACAAAAAAGAAAAGAAAAAAAAAGAAAAAAAGAAACTCACAGACTACAGTTCATACATTATTACATTAGCAGTTTTACACAGGACATGCTTACAATGTAACTATACAAAGATGTATTATACTTATTTTACATTCCATATTCAAATGAAAAGGAGAAATGAAAGGGGCACATGGGTTTGTAGAAGGAAGAGAAACCTAAAAGAACCACAGTCAGCGCTGCTTCTAGCTGGTTCCGAGGCCTGGAATCAAATCAATATCTAAAGGAAACACAGTTCTAATAATAGCCACATCAAGAGCTTCAACACAAAGAAATAGAAAAGAGACAATTGCCTTTCAAAAAAATAAAAAAATGCATGGAGCTAATTTGCATGACCACAAACAATAACATCGGCCTTTGCGTGGGAACGCAAGTGCACACTAAAATAAAAAGCTTATTTTGGGAGAATGTGGCGTTTGAAACAATAATAAAATAAAACAAACTCCGATATGGCTTCAAAAAAATTCTTAAATGTTTTTAACAGCTTCTTGCACTCCTTTGTCTAAAAAGTTTTTTTTTTGTCATTTCGTTTTCTTTTTTATTTTAACAACTTCTCCTCTGCATCCAAGGCACTAGATCGCTCAGAAATAATGGCTATGATTTAAAAAAGAAAATAAATAAATAAAGACTGACTACTCTCGGGCCGGAGTGTATTTCATATGAATTCGTTGTAATGTGTGAACCATTAAACTCAAGCCTACGGGCCTCTGCGTCTTTCTGAACCAATTTCGTTTTAATTGCGTAAAAAGCGCTGAACTTGTTTGACAGACATTTGAACACACGCACTCCCACGCACACTGTAAGCTCTAACACTGTAACACTGGTCATATGTGTGGCCTAGACAAACACAATCCATGATCAGTCAAAAAGAAGGGCTCTAAAATAATAAACGACTGGCAATGTGGCCATAGCGTCTTTGTTTTGGGCTTATTCTACATGCACGTCTCAGTGTCGGGGACATGTACCTGTGACGGGAGTCTCTGGACTATGACTCTTGTCCTCCGTTTGCATGCTGTTGTAGAGGGCCTGGTTTGCCAGTTCCAGATAGCGACTAGAGTTCAGTAAAGCCAGTTGATGCGCAGAGAACGCTCGGTTTGTCCAGTTCTGAATTTTCCCAACGGGGCAAGTTATGCGTCTGTGTGGGGCCATTATGCTCTGCAATGCGGCCTCAGCCGAGTTACCTCCATTTACCTGTGGTGGAGATTTGCGTGGATTGTCTGGAGCCGTGGCTGTCTCCGCCAAAGACCAGATCTTTGGCTTTTGGACAGCGGGGGCCGCGTTGTTCTCTGAGGGAGGGGAGCTTACAGACACCGCGTTGAGTTTGAGCGGCTCCCTGTTTGACTGGGCCGCTTTGATGTCCAGAGAGGGATGATGATGATGGTGGTGGTGGTGGTGATTATGGAAGTGCTCTCTGTCCACATCTTTACCATCTTTACCCATAACCTTTAGAAACCTCTGCTCTGGCCCTTGTAAATCCTCAAAGCCGTCAGAAATCTCAGAGTCACTTCTCCCGTCCATTTTCATGTCAGAGTGCAGGTCGTCCTGGTCGTCCAAGTCGTCCTTGTTTTCAATATTCTCTGTGTCAATGTTCTCCAGGTCTATCTCCTCTTCGTCCTCCCTCTTGTCTCCCTCCTCCCCTTCGTGGTCGCTAGGGTAAACATTGCCCTCTTCGTCGGTGCGGTTCCGGGGAGTCCACGTCATTTTGTTTTCTTTCTTGAGTCTCCTCCTGGCGTTGGCAAACCAGGTGGACACTTGGGTAAGGGTCATCTTGGTGATGATGGCCAGCATAATCTTCTCACCTTTAGTGGGGTAAGGGTTCTTGCGGTGCTCGCTGAGCCAGGCCTTCAGGGTGCTCGTGCTCTCCCTTGTGGCGTTCTTGGGTCTGGACGGGTCACCAAACTGGTACTGGCCATAGGGGTAGAAGGCAGGGTGATGGTGGGCAAAGCCTGGGTGCTGCACCCCGGGATTGTCCTTTAGTTCATACTGAGCACCCTGAAAAATAAAAGCAACACAGTCAGATCCATTTATTACACTTCAAATATTCATGACACACTCGCCTGAAGAATAAAGTGGTTTCAATTGTGCTTTGAAATATAGAAATATAAGTAAATGTTTAAATTGTAAAACCTAAACGTAGCACTGACATTAAAGCTTTTACTTTCTTCTCATCTAAACTTTCACAACACTTTTTTTTTAATTATTTAAAACATTTTACTTAAAGCAAAAATCACTTTTGACTGCACTCCTGTGTCTTTTAGTGTTACATCTTTGAATCAATCGTGTGAGTCCAACTTTTAGGAAATGTGTCTTTTAGAATATGCGTCTTAAAGTGGACCATGATGCATTAATAAGTCACCTTTTAACCACTTACAGACATTTTTTTAAAACAAAAGAATCTATAACAAAGTTCACCGGGACACTGAAACTTGAAGCTCCAAGTTGAAATAAACTTTTGCCATAAAGTGGAGCATTTATTTACCTCGTTTTCATAACTTTTGCGCGAAACTTCTAGAATATAAATGCTTACCAGCTGATTAAAAATGGATATATCGCTGGAGTACGGAAGAAAGGCTCCATAGCCTTGCGCGGCGGCGGCGAAAGGAGATCCGTACATACTGGAGAGGACGTTGGAAAGCGCGCCGGACGGACTGAGATCTGTCCCGGCCCGAGCGTTGCTGGGAAGCCCCTGGCGCTCCGGCGGGTATATCGGTCGGATATACTGATATCCCAGCTGAGGGAAAGACATGGCTCTCAAGAGGAAGTAAAGTCTGCTGCAGTCACACAAAGCAATGGAATTGCCTCGATATCCACTTTTCGCCTACAGTGTGAGCATGTGGGCAACAAAAGGTGCACGCGAGACAAGTCTATATTTCCTCTGGAACGGCCAGTGTAAAGGATCCGGTTGCGCCCCTTATTTCTTCCTCTTCTTGCCAGCCTCACTTCCCTATTGATCTGAATGGACTAAGGTCAGGTCCTTACAGATTGCCTTAGATTATTGGGACTCCCTTGCTCAGATTGACATTTCTAGTCGTTTAGAAGCCCCTCCCATTTCTCAAATCTCACCCCTCTCACACACCACACACCAAACAGTTCTCTCTCTCCCTCCCTCTTTCTCCCTCACTCCTTCTCTCTCTCTCTCTCTCTCTCTCTCTCTCGTGGAGAAGTCTACCGACGTCTCCTGCGCACATTTGAATGAGGTTTCAAATCTCATTTTATGCCTCGCCAGTATATCTTCTTTATTTCTATAGGTAGGCTATGTCCCACAACTATTTTGTTAAGTTTGCTCACATGCACAATGTTATGTATTTTGGGCACAGAGAGTGATTCACTTTTTGTTAAGTGTTTTATTTAACGATTCGGAATGAAAGGTTTTTGTTCCTTGGACTGGAGTTCAGAGGATGACTCGTGTTATGTGGGCTGCAGTAACACTGGGGTGAAATTTAGTTTTACGCTTCTTTAAAAGTTTTTAAAAAGATCAAACAAACAATTAGGTTAGTTTCGAATTTGTGTAAAACTGTCATGCCGTTGTATGAAGTCATGTTATGATGACGGCAGATTGTAATATTTTTCCTGTAGGTCAGGTTTGTCGGGGTTTGGGTTGTTTCGAGCTTTTAAAGTGCCACGAGAAAGATTTTGGTTTTCCTAATTAAACAGATCAAACGGGTCGTGTCGTGTAGCCACTTGACTTCAAAGAAACCCTCGATCATTGGCGCATTATGTTGTTAAAGAAGACTGAAGTGTGAAGAGCAGCGCTGATAAGTATTCTAATAAACATTGTAGTTGATTGGGCAGGACAGATGTTTATTCAAGGAAACGTATAATGATATGTAATTATGACAAGGATAATAATAGAAAGAAAAAAAAAATCCGAATTTTGTAAATAACAATATAATAATATAAAATATATATATATATATATATATATAATAATAATAATAATACACCTTACCGCCATCTCTAGTACTTTTATAATTGTGATATAACTTACTTGTGAATAATAATACGGAGTAATCCCAACAGCAGTCAAAATTAAATTTCCTTGAATCAATAAATAAAAGTATGTAGAGGACAATCATAATCCCATTGCAACCCACTTTATACCAGCATCTGTTTTGTTAATCGTTTGCAAAACAACTTATTATTATTTCACGCTGTCGAGAATGTGGCAAAAGTATTAAATGCAATATTAAGAACAACATAAAAATCTCACCAATCTCACTTCCATAGATAATGCGATTCGGGTTTCCAGGAACACTCAACTTGTCTAAACCTTTAATCTTCTTTTGAAGCAGATAGTTATCATTGTCTGGGAGGGATAATAATAACTATAATTTCATATACAAAACTACCCATAAAGATACGCCTTGTTTCTGTCAAAGTCCTGCCCTGAATCTGTGTGTGTTCTGCGTCGACATCCACCCTAACCCGGATTAAGGGGTTATTAATTACATCGGCTTGCTGGTGCCATCCGACCGGAATGGTAATCACCAGCCTACATAGCAGTCAATAGCAAAGACACACATGCTCGAGCGCGCACACATGCCATCGACCTACAAACAGAGGGGCTCCAGACCAGACAGTGCCGCTGTGAAGGGTTTCTTAGCGATAAGTAGATGCTATTAGACTTCAGACGGAGCAAAACAAGGAAACACGCAGAAGTCAAGTTTATTTCAGAGGAGAGAAGCACAGACATGGCCGTGTTGAGAGCGCACAGTCTTTACCTACTGCTGTCCGCTAACCAGCGCTCTAAGTTCGACTGGACACGTGTCTCATCCCTCTGACCAAGTCTGTTTGCCCCCACCGCACGCAAACCCCTCCTGTGGCTGATTTATTGCCTCCAATCACTTTCACACCAACGCGGGAAACTGCCTGAGCCATAAAAGCATTAAGACGTGCTGCTCCACTCTCCTTCTCAGTAAACAGTAACCTCCGTCTGACTGCAGCACGCACGCGCCCCGCACCACAAGTGGCATTATTATTATAAGATGGTATTATTATTAATATCATTATTATTGTTATTATTATTAGCCACTTTGATTTACACGTGCGTAAAAGGAGGCCACTTACTCACCAGTGACTTGAAGGCTGTTTAGCACAGAGCTCTTTGACGATAATTATGCAGATGACACAATTTCACATTCTCCTAAGCAAACATGCACGGCCTATCGCTCAACAGTAGTTCCTTATGCAATACACAGGGCACCAGCGACACGTCTCCAAATGATGAACCGAGTCTGTGCAAAACACGTCAGATCAAAGGCTTCAAACAGAGGCATTTCAAATTACACTTTTGGATCTTTTCCATATCGCCACAGTGACAGGAATAAAAAAATAAAAAAACATCTTTAATCACACATGGAATCGACTTATGAGCAGCTAATAAACAGAATTAGTTAGGCTAAAGTTGTGTGTTGACTCTGTGTGTGTAGAATTAAAAAAATAATGACTAGACTACATCAGCTACTTTGCAGAGTCTGACTATAACAGATAAATGGAGTTATTGAAAATCTACTTCTCTGAATGAATTGCACTGACCATATCACATTAACCCTGCTCAGATAAAGCAAGACAATGTATTTGGCCAGTGGAAAAGTCAAACTTATTGTCAACACCAAAGAGAAGTTTGTCAAATAACTTTCTGTATTATAGAAAGTTATTACATACAAAATGAATCTTAGCTGCTGGGAATATACATCACTGATGTTGTTAATCAGCAATGTTTCTCAGTGGGTTTAAACCTAAATGCATGGTTAACCTAGAAACTAACTGTGCAACACATTCACTCACTAAATATGCTCTGTCAAACTCATGTCCCATTAGGGTGAAATAAAGGGCCAATAAATCTCAGTGTTTAAAGAACAGTGAGGCTTAATCCAATAAATGAATTAGTTTCTGAAATTAATTGTTCTTAGCAGCAGAAGCAAGTGTACTTTGAAAATACATTTGAAGTTTTAATTTATTTTATTTTTTTTACTATGAGGATAATTTTAATGGTATAATTTTAATTACATTACACCAACTATTCATGCATAATAAATAGATAGGCCAGGTCAAACTTTGATTTGCATTAGTGGCAAAGTAAAACATTTTGGAGCAGTTCCTCGTGCTCACACCATTTATAAAACAAATTAATAGTCAATGGACTGCAGCTTATTAAAGCAGGTTATGACAGTGAATCATAGCAAGAATTACCACATTACCTTAAATATTTTACATTTGCTCATAATGTTCAGGTCAAATGCTGCCACTCCAAATGTGAAGGCCCAGGCTTGTTTTTTGCCAAGCATAGTGCCGATGTAAATGCTTTCAGTTTGGTACTAGAAAGACGGGTTCTATGAAAGTCTATTTAAATGATGGATCTTACATTTCCGACAGAACAGTTTATTTCAAGTTTAAGGAACTTTGCATTCAAACAAATTTATAAGTGACACTCATTATATTATAGTGTCCCTTTACATTGTTTAATTTATGTTTTGAACTGAACAAAATTCTATAGTTTAGTAAATACTACCATTACAATTATTACACTTAATGTAGCACACAGATTATGTCAATATAATGAGGTCTAATATAATATGATCAACTTTTCAAATAGAACAATGGTTGTTAGGTACTTATTTTGTCATATTTATGTGCTTTTATAAAACATTATCAAGTTATTTTACATTTATTTTGTATTTTTAGGGGGTTTCCTGTCTGCACACTCTTTTTCCCTCTATCTGCTGCAGTTTTCCCTGTATCAGTAACACAAGGCATTGATTTTACGGTAAAGTCACTTTGTAAAGCGAATGAGTAACTCTGGGCCTCACTATCACTGTATTACACGGGTATGGCCCATGTAACAAGATGAACATTGATTCAGCATTACGGATGATCAATAATGAAATAAGTAACTTCAGGGCCAAATTAAAATGCAAGCAAGGTTGATGCTGCCAGACTCTGTGAGGTGACAGCAGGAGAGAGGAGAAGGAGGAGGGGGAAGAAACAAACACACTCAGTAAGAAAAGGGAGCCAACCGAATACACTGTAGTCCTTGTGTTTCTAACATAATGACAAAATCCATAATGCAAATGATGTCAATGTCACATATTACTTTTTATTTTTTTTACCTTGAAATTACTAGCAAATAATTGTTCCTTACCATATTTCTAATTAGACATTATATTACAGAATGGACTCAAGTCGCTTACAAAATAAAAGGCTCAAAGTTATCATTTGATTGAACTCCAACTCCAAACATATCTCCTGTGAAAGCTTGTTCAGTGGTAGCCAACGCTTCTCCCTTTGCTTCCACACTACTACTGTGTTCAGACACATATCACTTTCCCAGCAGTTCTTGCCTACTGAGCCAGACAAAGCCTCGGTCCTTCCAGCTGTTCATGCTTCTGGTTTCAGGCAGCTGTACCAACAGGGATGAGCACTGGCCCCTCAGCAGTGAGAGGCCTGGACTGTGCAGTGGAACAGGGTGAACAGAGAAAGAGAAAAAAGTTTGGTCAACATGAGTAATAACTGACAGTTGAAGTCTGTAAAACATGGCTGCAGCTTCACCAACATTATCAAAGAGAAAGTATAGTCAGCTTTATTATTATTATTAATAATAAAATAATAATAACAACAACAACAACAACAATAATAATAATAATAATAATAGTTTGGATTTATCTAGCGCTTTACAAGGCTCACAAAGTGCCTTACAGAGTCCATTATTCATTCCCTCCACAGTCACTCACTGGTGGTGGACATGTGTCAGCCATTTTCCGCTTACAGACTCTCCAACCTCCAAACATTCTCTCACATTTATCCACCAGTGCAATTGACACTGGAGGCTGGGTGGGTTAAGTGCCTTGCCCAAGGGAGACCACGACAGT